>CM023458.1:107208207-107768570 GCA_013339765.2 Haemaphysalis longicornis | reverse complement strand
AAGTTTTGGTGTGTTTCATTTTTTTGCATTTGTGCCAGCTCACAGCCGGGCTCAAAAATCTGCTGAAGTGAAATATGTTAGTTGGTAAGTTGGTGAGTTTAGTTTAGTCGGTGACCACACAATGGACCTGAAAAGGCTCCATTGTGCGGTCTTTTCGTTTGCTTCACAGCAATTGCCCTATTATATGCCCGCAGTGCAAGGAAGTCTTGTATGCTGATTTCTTTATAGCAGCATCTTCTTATTCTTGACAGACGCATTCGAGGAATGCTGTGTTTAAATATAACAAAAAGCCACGTACAAAGTTTAGCGTCTCCTAATAGAAGTACTGAGTTTGTAGAAGTAAATAAATTTGCCTATGATCGAAATGCTTTTTTGAATTAAAACGCTTAATAAGCACTGGAAGTTTTCTGTTAACTACATGTGACAGCCCCCCAGGACATGTGACAACTACATGTGACCATAGACCCCAACCATAAGGCAGAGAGAATTAAAAGGATCCGAACGGGGTCGAGTGCTACGGCAGACATTCTCAGATAATGAATGACAGCCTACCACCGTCCGTGAAGAAGAAAGTGTATCACAGCTGCATCTTACTGGAATTACCTACGGGGCAGAAACTTGGAGGCTCACTAAGAGGTTTCAACCTAAATTGCGAACGACTCAGCGCTCAATGGAGCGGAAGATGATAGGTGTAACAGGACAAGAAAGAAGAGAGCGTAGTGGGTCAGGGAACAAACGCGTGTTAAAGACATATTAGTAGAAATTAAGAAAAAGAAATTGACGTGGGCAGAGCGTGTAATGGGAAGGCAAGGTAACCGTTGGTCATTAAGGGTAAGAGACTGGATCCTTAGAGAAGGCAAGCGTTGCAGAAGGCGGCAGAACGTTAGATGGGCAGATGAGATCAAGAAGTTTGCGGGGATAAATTGGTCGCGATTATCACAAAACGGGGGTAATTGGAGATTATTGGGAGCGTCCTTTGCCCTGTAGTGGTCGTAGATAGCCTGGTGATGATGATGATATGTGACAACGTGTGTCGTGGATGCTTTCGAGACTGCGATGGGGCTCTTGTCAACATAACGCCAACATTGAGGTGAAGATGATTGTCCCTGATAACAAAACGAAACACTCCTAAACGAATTACATAAGCGAATTTTGACCAAAGGACACGCTACTTCGAATATTGACCGCGATTTTTACTGGGTCATCAACACCCTTTGCGGTCACGTGTGGTCTCAGTGGGGGAGCTGGGGCTCAAAGGTACAAGTTTGGTGCTAATGGCCATAATCGGTACGGCATTTATCTACACGTTCTGCATTTTAATTTTTCACCTTTGTGCTAATTCTAATTTTAACTCTTTGTGCTAATTCTTCGACCTAATATAGGTGTTCTAACAGAAATGCATTGTTCTATCACAGACATTTTAATCACCGCCAATAAAGTAAATTCCTGTTAGGTATAGTTTCACTTGAGGCATTTTTTCTTCGTTACGAATAAACTCCTCTGCTGCTGATTTCGCAAATTTTCCTCCGATGCAGCGATTTTTTATCAATATTCCATGATCTTTATGGCTGAGTGCTCCTCTTAGGATCCAATTAAATTGGCCGTGCGAGAAGCCAAATGCGAAAAAGTATTATAAGGGTCCAAATAAAGGCCCCAGCATCGAAGGGCACCGGCTGCTACTGCTTATTTAAGGCTAAGGAACAAATCAATGCGCTGTTCTGCGTCCTTTATTGAACGGGCCGCTCAGTGCTTACGCCGAAAAAAGTGATGATTAGGCAATTATTCCCAACAGATTTCAATACATCCGCCGCTATCTATTGCAGGGAATAAATTATCTTAAATGTAAATCAGGGTACGAGAGAGAGAGACAAAGAGAGAGAGAGATAATACTTTTTGCCCATTCTAATCGACCCAGTTTGCCAGGAGACCAGGGGAGCGGTTGCTTCTACCCTGGGGCCTATATGTCATTACACGCCGCCTGTGCTCTAGCCACCCTCTGAAGCTGGGTAGGCAGAGAGCAACTGAACAGCAAGATTTCCTATTGCTTTTGTTGGGTTGTCGACGGAAAGAGGGAAGGGTGGTCATGGCCTGATCATGTGGCGGAGTGTACCTACTTCTGAACAGTTTACATTCAGTGTTGTAGCGATTCAGTTGCATTAAGTGGAGACGCGCCGGGGATCTGCAGGAGCCGGATTGCGTTAGTCTGTTGTTCCGTGGATAGGTAAGGGTGGGGCAGGGGAAAGGTCTGTCGCTGTAGGTGATATTCTTGGGTATGTCCCTGAACGTGACAAATGAGCCCGGTCACTGCCCTCGTACTGCTCTCTGTCCTGAAGCTAGAAGCGCCGGCCTGCTGGAAGGCGTATTCACTACCCATAGTGTAAGTCAAGGTTAAAGGAGCCATGAAGAGAAACAAAAAAGTTTGTTTTATTCGAGAGATTAGGTGTTTCATAGTACCCTAAGCGCTTTCCCGGAAGCAAATGATGATTTATTCAGTGAGAAATACGGCAATTTAAGCCAAAATTTTAAATCTCCCGCTAAATTGCACATTTCGTGACGTGAACAATGGCGTCATACGAGCCGGTCCATGAAACAGATACTTAGTATGTCGACTCCATATAGCACCCACACGCGGGATCAAACCGAGACGGCGGCCATTTTAAAAATACTAGTAAAACCTAGTGCACACCGCAGCCCTAGTCATGGAATCGCCTGATCCGGAGAACAAAACTCTCGCCGAGAAGCTCGGGCTTGCATTTAACAACCTCACATCACTTGAACGCTCATGCTTCTAAGTGCACGAGCGGCAGGAGTTGTGGGATACGCGGATGGACCGGAAAGCAATCATTCCGCGACAGCCCAACAGACGAACGCCCAGCCGTCGGCACCGCTGCCTCGTCAGCCCCGTCGCGACGGACGAATACAGACTGGTACGTATGTTCCGTATTTTTATTACGGTTAATAATAGTTCAATTTCAGTAGCAGTATCGCTTATGCCAGTTGGCCGGTGTTGTGTATGGAAAGCCGTTCGCGCGAGCTCTCTGCTTCGACCAGAAAGATACGAGCGTCAATGCGCGGTGTGTATGGCATTTTCCCCCAAGGTCAGAGCGCTTTGACGGCGATTTGACGAAGTCGGCGACGAGCGCCAGCATGTTCCAGGAGTGAGCTAACGTAAGGGTCCCTGCCATAATCACTTCTTCGGAAATGAAGCGAGCACACTCGTACTTTCTTTAGCTGTCTTTCTCCGTTTGCAAAGTTCACAAAATGTAGCCACTTGCTTCGCCGAGTTTCGTCGTTGGGCAGCACATGAAAGGAGATCTCCTCACCGGCGGGGATGTCGCACTCCCTCGACGATTTGCCCGTACTACATGGGCATTTCAAAACGCAGCAACGAAATTTCATTGTAAAGTACTCGAACAAACTGAAGTTTTCAGTGGTTGTAAACTGGAAACGAGCTCCTAACAACAGCAGCAAGCCAACACCATTCCGAAACTGCGACGACTGTCACTATCTCGTCGCTGCTTGCTGTTCCTTACTCCCCTCGTTTCTATTTTTACCTTTGCTGGTTGGCGATATGACGGCCAACCTCCTGTGAAGGGATTACGATACCAAGCAAGGTCGCGGCTGTGCGTGCTGGGACGGTTCGTTGGCCCCGAAGAGCCTCGAACCCGAAAATTCGTCTGCGCGACGGTGGCGACGGCGAGATGTCGAGTTCGGCTGGCGATAGTTTCGTACGCATTGGCGTACACGCTTGCGTGTTTATTCGGAACTTCAACCGTTTACTCCACCGTTCTTAGTGTCATAAAAGGAATGTGCAGTATGTTTAACGGGCATATAGCTCACTATGCAAACTGGTAAGCCCTGCCTAACTTGCGTTTGCTTTTGCCGGCCTCCGCCAATCGCAGAGCATTCTCGTGTGACATCATAGGTTCTGTTGCGGGAAATGAGCTGGTGGGTCGCATGGTCATTCCTTTTTTCCTAATTATGTGCTTATTTGAGCGAAGTTTGTGTTAAAAGTGGTGTCAGTATGGTTCTAACTAGGCAATCTTTCGAATGAACCAAACTTCTGTTTTCTCTTCATGGCTCCTTTAACAAAGTGCTATTAAATCTGTATTCCACAGATTTCTAAGCAATCTGTTTCGATCTCTAGGTTTAGAACGAAGTTTAGAGCTTTAAATCGTGGATACTTTTAAGTTACGTGCACGCACAGGCGCTGCTTGTTTTTCTACAAAAAGAAATTGTTAAAAATAAAAACAAGCCCACCTGATCTTTGTTTAATAAATATGTAAACATACAACCACTGAATAAAGCTGAACCAGGTGTCGAGCAAGAAATACCAAGGTACGCTTCACCGCGACGTTCGGCATACCGTTTCTTTTTAGCGATCGGTCTATTAGTCCTCTATTAAAACGGCCAATCGTCACTTTGCAGAAATTTGTTTACTGGAGTCTTCTAGTATTCAGAAAAGTGGCTTCTTCCGTGGACGCGCCCAAACTACGGCCAAAAAATGCTAAAATATATAATGCTTACACCCTGAACACTAATATAACTTTTTGATGATCCCAAAAGAAATAAACTTGATTTTTGAACAATTTTAAGCAGAATTTCTTAAGGGTAGAAGGTTGCAACGAATTCTCGCGTGGCGTACTGCATTGTTTTAATATTATTAGTCCAGAATGACCTGTCGTATTCTCCTTTGCGTTTCATATATGTGTGTGCGTATTATTATTTTTTGCGTTTGTTCACAGCGTTGTGTGAACAATTGGTTCTTCCAGTTTTATTTTATTATTATTCCGTTAAAAAGCGTACCAAGCTTTCTCGCGAATTTTATTTTCGAAAGTAACTTGTGATAAACTGTCGTTTTGCCTGCAGGTATGCATGCGTGCACTGAAGTTTGTCTGTAAATGTCATACTCGTGTATACGAGTGTATGCCGGTGTATATGTGATCACAGTATTTCTACACATTTTTGTGGGTGTCCATGTGTTTATACTGTGTGAGTGTACTGTAGCGTTGTATTTTTCTTTGCGTGTATGTAAATATTTCGTGTTATTTTGTTGTTGTTCTTGATCACACCATTCTTGTGAACAAATATTTTTTCTTCTCTCTATTTCAGTTCCTATTTTTTTTCGGGACTGCATAATATGTTGCTATTCTGCCGCGGCCACCTTGTGTGTAGAGCCTCAGGCCTACTCAACCTGCTCAATGAACAGCTTTTTGTCTGAGGTCCGTTTTTCCACAGACGAAAATAAAAAAAAAACATTTCTGATTCTGATTCTGATTTTGATAAAAGAGCTTTCCTGAACGGCGATCGTCATGTGCCTCCCGTCGTCCGCCCTTTTTAGCCGGTTTCACTTACTAGAATTTCGAACAATAATTAGTTTGTACCCATAAATACAATGCCACATTCTCTGTTCTTTGCAAAACATTGGGCGACTAGAAGTTTGCACAATGGTTTCAGCCTGCCAGTTTTATTAATCGCAGTAGTACAAAAAATATATTCATGGTAACTTTAAGACCCGCCACGGGGAGAGGCGCGCTGCAAAATTATTAGTCTGCACGCACCAGGTGGGCCAGCAACAAAAGATGTGCGTGCGTAATATGAAGGTTAGAAAATTGTTACTTATCTACGCAGCACTTAACCCAAGAGGTGTTCTGAACAACGCTTTCTAAATAGCCTTATGAGTTCAACCTTTTCCCTCCGTCAACATGTTCAGTCACTCAATCACCCTATTCAGTCACACAAAAAAATGTGTGCTTGTACTGTGACGCCAACTACAATACTACCTATTTAGAATGTAGGCAACAAGGCAAAAAGGGAACACCCGCGTTATAAGGGTTTGAACAATGCTTTAAAACAAGAATTTACGCTGCGTAATATGCATTCACAATAAGAAGACAAGCGAGAACTATTCAAAATATTTATAACTGCACAACCGCGTTCACTGCCACAATACGCGTCGCAGCAAATGGTGACGTCTAAATAATGTCCAAAGTCAAGCACACGTAGTACTATGGTTTATGGTGACACACGAATAAATTAGGCGTTACTGTTTTTACAGACGAGATTCTTTCATGGCCTACTTGAACGGGAAAATTTTTGTCTGTCATGTATATTTGTCTGTATGCCTATGATTCGATTCAGCCACCCGATCAAAGTGAAATAGAAGCTGCGCAATAGTTTTATATACCCACAACCAAACACTTGTTGACATTGTTCATACTTGTCGACATTGTTGAACAAGAACAAAATATTACGCAAATATGAGGAAGAAGATCAATAAACACATAAGGGATATTTGCAGTGTTTCTTTATAAAAAATTCATAGATGCTTGATATTTGCGATAGCAAATTAAATGCGGGGTGTTACGACGATAAGTGGAACACAAACTTTTTCCTGAGTAAACCGCTGCTCGGTTCGCGCTAAACATACACAGGAAGGTCAAATTTCGTGGTCCCTTTAGTTTGGCAAGGAGAACAACGACAGTGCTTAGCTTTTTAGTGTAAAAAATAAATAAAAACAATTTTCGCCTATGGAAACATGGCGGACGATTTGGACGTGCTAGCCAGTGCAAGCTGGTCTTGGAACAATGGTGCCACCTGGGGCACGCAAATCAATAAGGACGATGGGGATTCACGATAGGAAGGAGCCAAATGAAGTAGCAGACGATCAGAAAATCACTTTCCTTCCTAGTTTATGGTAACCACCAATAGATGCATTTCAACTGATACCAATCTCAATGAAATATTCCCACAGTTCATCGCTACCAATAAATGTTGGATTTCTTTCCTCACTTGCTTTCGCAATTTTTGACTGTCTGCTACCTCATTTCGCTCCTTCCCACCATGGAAGCATATGAGTTAGCAGACGACCAGAATATCTGCCTTCCCGTTTTGTGATAGTCTCCCAGAGTTACTTGATATAGGAGTTGCGAAACTCCCCATAGGCCCCATGCATCAAAAAGTGGCCCCAAAATTGGTCCACTGTTTTGTATTTTCCCGTACAGTGGCACCATCTGTTGTTGACAAAAAAAAAACTATACAACGTGGTTCGCCGCTCGACTACCTGGCCGAAAAAGTGTATGTGGATGCTTACGTAAATATGTTGTGCCGAAGAAGCCCAGGGTGTTCAACAACGCAAGTATTTTACAAGCGTTCGAACCAAGAGTTGTAAAAAAAATGCGACCATGTGGCCAGCAAGATGCGTTGTCGCCTACTCTGTGCCGTCTGCTGCGCGTCATCTGCGGTCTTCCGGCGGCAAAAAAGAGTTATAAATTAGCTTCGGCGGCTGTTCGGAAGCTTGAAAGGAATATTTAGAGCCCCTGGAGGAGCTACTGGATTAGTTTTGGCATACACTGTGATGTAGGCTGAGGGACCACTGCAATATTAGTACTTCACGTCGGAAATATGCTGGACTGGAGCGCCGTCACAAGCGCCAATCGGTCGAGGCAGTTGAGCAGACGCAGAAACCACCAGAACAAAAAAAAAAAACGCTATTAAGAAGGCAGTGAAAAACTTTAAAAAGTACAAAAACTAAAACAATATGCGCATTTAAAATAAAGTTTATCGTTAAATTCTCAGTTTGAATAATTACTGTATTTTTAATAGCGCGTGCAGTGGCCGCGGTGGCGCCACCATACGTAAGATCCAAAGGAGGGGGGGGGGGTCCAGATGTGGGCCGTTTTTTTGAGGCGGAGTTTCCCAACTGCCTACATCACTCTGATCGTCCACTATCCCATTTGGGTCCTTCTTGCCGTGGAAGTACCGTGAATCCCCATAATCCGTCTCTGTGTGCATACCTCAGGTGGCGCCGTCGTTCCAAGATCAGCTTGTACTGGCTCGCGCGTGCAAATCGGCCACCATTTTGCCATGGGCGAAAATGTTTTTTTTTATTTTCAGGATAAACAGGTACGTAACTTCGTTGTTCTCGGCGTCAAACAAAGTAAACCAATTAATGCGACCTTCGTGCGACGTTTGAGAGCGAACCGAGCGGCGCTCCACTCAGGAAAAAATTTAAAATGTTCCCATTACCGCCGTAACACGCTGTGCTCCATCCACTGGAGAAAAAAGATCTCTTCGTCGCCAGCTGTTTCCCGCGGCACTAGTGCTTCTGGCGGCATTTTAAGGCAAAGGGCAAGAGTTACGAAAGGTTCCACTATAGAGGTTTCACGTTCCGCTTGAAGTGCACGTGGACAAGTGCAACCTGGTTCTACAAACGTTGTAGTAGGGTGTCTCGATTTACGCGCGTCACCCTCGTACGGCAGCGTTGGCATCGAGGCAACCAGCCTGGAGCAATAGAACGCGGTAAATTTAAAGTGACTTGAGTAAACCTCTAGTGTGTTTACCTTTGCGGTAGCGCGAATAGAGAGGAACAACATGAGAGGTGAGCGGGAAAGCGAAGGGAGGCATTTCCTCGGCAAATGTCACTGAAATACTACCGTCTTTTGTCGACATTTCCAACAAAAGGAGCTGATACTCAGGCACTTTTTTTCAGAAATCGGGTCGCCAAGGCAACATGGTCGCTACCAAGCTTCTCAGAGTTCAGGGCTTCTGAAGATTGTCTAGATAATACGCAGAAGGCTGTGCTAAATGGCCGTGTTTGTCATAAAATCGGTTCTGAGCCACTGGACATCTGTAAAACGAAACTGGCTGCAAACGTAACAAAGCCGGCACCTTTTTTCAAGAAATTTAGGGCAAGAGTAGGGAAGAGAGTTGGGTTTTGTTACTTTCCTGTATATTTTGTAACATGCACTTTGCAGGCCTTGCAAACAACGATAACGAGACATTCTTGGCCGTTGGCGCGACTGGTTCGTGGTAGAGGACAACAAAAATGATGCTAAGAGCTAGGCTGGACAGGCTCAATTCGGCGCCGCTCTTGCGGAGCATCTCATTGGTCTTGTACCAACTATAAATACATTTCCACCGTCACGTCACGTCTCCACGTCGCCTTGTACAATATTTTGTGTTTTATTAGGGAATGTGCTTCAGATGGGAAAAAAAATATTGATGAGAAATATAAACATGGGGGTTGAAGGAGATAACAGAAAGTCAATGCGTGCCTTATATGGTTTATCAGCGTTTGGGTTTGGGCTTGTTAATAGCAGTAATCTATGACTTCATGTAGCGCAAAAAAAAACGACAGAGGACACAGGGAGGCGATGGGCACACGCGCTAACTTCCAACTGAGCTTATTGAGAAAATGCGCGAATTTAAACCCTGCAGCGCAAAATTATCATGAAAAAAGAAGGACAGAAAAGAAAAATACAAATGCTAGGCTTGATAAAATTTGCCCACAAAATTATTTGCAAACACGAAGTCATTTTTTGCGCTACACGAAGTCATGCCTTACACGGCTACAGGCCTACTCATGTGCTTCTATGCATTTTAAAGTGTAGAAAGAGTCGGGACAAAAAAACAGCAATTGACAAGGATACCACATTACTTACTGTGTTACTGTGTCAACGTTGACCAAGACTTAACAGGACAAAATCTTTAGGAGAGAAAGTAAAAACGAAATTGCCCGAGAGTATCTTCGCATGAAAGACGCTGGACTGCGTCACTTCGGCGCAGGCACCAGCCTCGCATAAGCTTGTAAATCCTGAACACGTACAGCGCAACCAATTCAGTGGGCAGTCAGATTGGACTAAGAAGCTCAAATTCTGTGGTAGAGAGCAAAAATAATTATTCCAGAAGTCATTTTCATTTGTAAGAATGTACCTCCAGCGTGATATTACTACGCATTGTAAATGTATTTCATGTCTTTTTATCTGCATTTAAACTGCGTTCCAGGGACGTAACACGAAATTACGGAAAACCCATAACGGTAAGAAACGTTAACTCGTGTCAAGACTAGGACTCGAAGTGATTTCTCTTGACTTGGCTACCGCGCAGCCAATATTTCTTCGGTCACGGTCCGTAGGAAAGGGAAATATACGGGCGAGTGGGATGGTAGGATTAGGCCGTTATTCAGGGAACTTTACCGAACCAATGGAGTTCAGGTTAGTGATCAGAATGTAAGATCTTCTTCTTCGGTCATCCCGGCTCATGAGCGCAGATTAGATGAAGCAGAAAGCAAAAGCAGGAAAGAAGTCCCGAGGTTTTTCTTTAGTTTTGTACAACAAGCACACTCGATGGACACTTTCTGTTGGGAAAATTGCGTCTTTCTGTACTTTTATCTCGTTTTGCTGGAGAAGAAATCTTGCAACACAAAGCAGCCGAGTGATGTCGTCGGAATGTCAGCTTATACTACAAGGACTGATAATATTTGACTAGTTTGCGGTTCATAACGGAACGTTCCAGCTTGACGTTAGCGAAGCCTCGCCTGTTTTTTTGAGAAAGAGGTTCATGCCTCAATCAGAAAGTGATCTACTAACGTGGGACGGAAAAAAAGACAGGCTGGCCAAACAAAAAACATTAAAGCGAAAAAGCAAAGCTAATGGTGAAAATCAGGTTCCATCTGGTACTAGCAGCAAGGCACCAAGAAACAAGATCAATGGACAAGAGACGCGCTCCCATCATTTTGGAACTAGAGCATTCAGATGAGGTCATGCTTTACTTCCTGTCAGCGTGCCAGTGAGCAGATTGTCATAGCCAAAGAAGACGTGGCTTCGGCTGAGAGGGTTCTGCACTGAAAGGAGTAAAAGTCGCGCAGGCGCTATTTCAACACCTGGCTAGACAGCAGAGAACATTCAAGTGCATCAATCTTCGCAAAAACTCCGTGACTCTCAATGCTCCCTTTTCAGAATTTCACAAGAGCATATTGACAGGCTGGAAAAGTGGCTTTAGACTTTTCCTCCGCACGTATATACACCGCTTTTTCCTCATGCTGTTCAGACTTATATATAAGTTTTTGGTGACAAGCGTTACGTTGCTGCAGGTCTTGCTTGAACTTCGATCGATATTTTCTGCTGTTTAAAAATTTATATTCTTGTATAGAAATAGAGAAAAAACAAAGTTTCTGGAAAGGAGAGGATTTCGATTAACAAAATAAGTCTTGGAACTTGTGCTCCTCAATGTTACTTTTAAATATTATATAGTCACTTATATCTTTACGTCAACGCATACCTGTGACAAAGTATTGAGGGAGGGTTTAAAAGCAGAAATGCGTGCTTCAGTAGGGTGCGCCGCCATGGGCACACGATGCTCCCACGAAGCTATTCGCGGTTCGCAGCGAGCTAACCACGAATCAACCAATCAACCACTTGGAGTGCGAACAGTAGCAGCGTCAACCACAAGAAACCTGTGACTGTTCGCTGAATCCTGTGCGCCTACTCTTAGGCCTGCTGATGTGGCCCATACCCACGATGGAATATCAGACGATGCGTTATAAGGGTAAATGTACGCTACGTTCGGACAGTATGGTGCTTTTGGTGTGGCCCAATATTCTCTATTTTGTCAGGTTTTTGTCTTAGGTCAGTTATCTGGCGCCCTCACTACCAGTACCTGGCAAATTTACCTAAAACTGTGCAAAACAAGGCGCGAAGGTTTATCTCGCACCTCACTCAAGTCATCAGGGCGTATCTGCCTAAAGCATCACTGAAACCTCACGCCACTCGCCACGCGCAGAAACTATAACAAACAGGTTTTTTTCTACTCCGTATTTCGCCGTGCGTCTTTCCCCCAGCTCCACCTTCCAACAGCGAGTTACGTTTCCCCCAGGCTAGAGCACTTCCGTAAATTCAAACCAATTTTTGCAGGCACAAGTAAATACCAGAATTCACCTCTTGTCCTGAACATTACCAGTGTGGAACACCCTGCCCGAAACACATAGTCTCGTCAAACAAACTTGCCATCTTTTCAAGTAGCAATCTTATCACGTCTACAATATCAGCACGTTGCGCGAATTGACAGAACTTGATTTTGTCAATCTTTTCAAACCCCGTGTTATATGTTTATGTTACGACTTTGTAAATTGTGAAAACAAGTGTTAAGTGCCCACGTGCTGCGTTGGCTCTGTAAAACCCATGTTGTGTTCATTGTTAGGGCCGATTGCAACTTCCTAGTGTAAAAATAGTATTGGTTGCCATTGTAGAGGTCAATCTTCTATGTTTTTGTTTGTATAATGACCCTATGTATGTAATCCGTTCAAGTTTAGCTTTTCTGATCCACTTCTATGCAATACACTTCGGGGTATTTGGTGTATCTAAATAAATAAATAGGTATTATCGGTCGCTTGTGGCGATTGGATGAGGGCGACAAAATATAAAGCAAATTAAACACGCACTACGAGTTCCCTGAACGGGCTCTTCCCACTTGAATTAGAACACTATATTTTATCGTAGTGCAGAATTCTGGGTAAAACGGAAGTTAAGAACTAACACGTCAACATACAAGCCGGGAGTACAGCAGTTTACAACCAGCCGAAGCACACTGGCCGATTGGCATCAGCGGACACTGCCAGATACGGGATCCCTGTTTGTCGAGTAATACCCAATCATTCACCGAACGATTACTATCTACCATAGCAAAAACACCGAACGAAGCCAGTCCAGCCGACTATTTAACGAGTGTGAACACCGGTCAGTAAGCGGTTCCACCTGCACCATCTATGAAGGCAGACGGTACCGGAGGTAAACAAATGCGCAATTTTGCACATAGCGGTAGCCTCAGTCAACATGCCAGCCTTTGTTTTGGCACCTCGCGTAATACATCCGACAACTCTGCAGCGGATTGAGTTAAATTTTTGCGTGAATAGCTCACGTCTCTGCCAATAAAGCATCGTTTGCCTTCGGGCGAGGGCCGAGTGAAGTATAAAACACCAAATCTATCGAACAAAACAAAACTTCTATTTTTCGCCATGGCAACTTTTATTTGTAATTAAGTTGAGAATTGCTCCAAAGAGCTGTGCTTAGTCATGAATTTGTTTTGTACTCCTGTTCGAAGGCAATACGCCCGTTCTTATCTTTGATTCGTAAATGTTGATATATAACTAGGTGAATCTTGTTTGATTGATGCGCTGGATCCAATTCCGTATTCGTACATGTGTTTTTGATTGCACCCCATCATTTTCTAAACTATCGCTTAGTAAAGCAGGACCTCTTACCGCGAACGTGGCGTCATAGAAAACTTCATACCCATGGCCATAGCCTTTTCACTGACCCTGCAGATTCAAGAAAACAAACTGCACCAAGTGGCAAAACAAAAACTAACAGAGAATTCCTTCCGTGCTCTCTTAATGACAGCACCACGAACTTAGAGAAGTCGGTGAGGTTATAAGCAAAAGGCAAGGGAACCGTTGACGACTGCTCGGTCAAGCGGAAAATTTCAGATGAACCGTAATTTGCGGCCCACTACACTCAAACGGATTCAGAAGTTAATCTTCCGGTTGGGATTGACCAAGGGATCCGTGTCTGCCATTCGGAACAACAAAACCACGGAGAAAAACACCCCCTTTGCTGAAGTAAAAACCTTACTCTCAGTGACGTCTAGAAATTCATTGCAATGCAGTCTCGCCCCCAGAAACTGCAGTTTTTAGTTTTCCGTGTGGTAGTTAGCACCCTGGGAGGCCGGACGAAGCGGCGAGACAAAGCGGCGGCGGGAGTCGGACGGCGAACTTCGTCTCGTGGCCTGGGGGCTGCGTCGCTGATCCTGGTGGTCGTTAGGCAAAAGAAAGCGTCTGGCGTCGTGGAACCGTTGGATGGTTGACAGCTGCCTTGTGGGATGGTGAAGTAGGCAAGTCTTTCGTCTTGTTGGCGCCATCTACAGAAGCGGGAGACATGCCCCCGGATGCCGCAGTAGAAGCAGATTGGTCGTGGAGTACGCCAAGCCGGGTATCCCTACGCAAACTGAGGAGGTCCAGCAGGTGGCACTGGGTAAGGATGGACACGGCCTGATTGCGAAGGGACAGGCGGTCAAGCGACAGGGGCATAGACAGTTGCCACAGGTGAAGATGCGGGTTCAGGGAGAGGGGCCGTCAGAACTGGAGCACTGGGAGCAAAAGGTAGTGGAGCCACCGCGGCGTAGTCAGAGACTTGGTGAACGTCCGTTCTAGGTTCTCGAGGGAAGCACAAGGAAAGCGAGTTCCTGCATGACTAGCTCGCGCAAACCCGGTACGGAGGACTCGCGACGTGGTTCAGAAAAGCCGTGCGATGTCTGCACTGCCAGTTACTCGCGGATGATCGAACGTATCAAAGAGCGCAGTTCGGCTTCGTCCGTTCAGGCGCGGCTATCCCACTGGATTGGCTGCCGACGGAGGGACTGAAGGTCGTCGAGGTGACGGCACGTCGTGACAATCTGTTTAATGGTGGTGGAGTTTTGTGCGGCCAGCGCTTTAAATGGCAAAAGGGAAATTCCATTGAGGACATGGCCAGCTCGGTTTTCTTCCGTCATGTCTTTATTCGCACGGCGGCATTGCGCGATGACGTCCTCAATGTACGTGTAGGACTCATCAGGTCGTTGCACGCGCTCGTCCAATTTCTTCTTGGCGGCTTCAGCACGCGTAGATGACCTGCCGAAGACTCGGCGCAGCTCAGATGTGAAGCGCTGCCAGTCAGGCAAGTCGGGCTCCTTGTTGTAGTACCATGTCTCCGCTATCAGGTCAAGGTAAAAGGAGATGTGCCTCCGCTTGCGGGAATCGTCCCATCGATTGAAGGAGCTGACTCACTTATAATTATCCAGCCAGTCCTTCATGTCATAATGGGGAAGCCAAGTAAAAGACCGAGGTTCGCGCTGCCGGCAGGTAATCGTCCAGGCAGGCGCCTATGAACTTGCCGGGGAAGCACCCACGGTGCTGTTCATATCGGTGGGGCCCCCTTGCGTCATAGTGAAAGTCGAACGTTCGACACGCCGACCTGAGCGGAGCTCCAGGGGTAAGCTGGGGGTGGAGCAACATGGGATCGAAGGAGCTTACCTCCACCACTTGTAAGGCACGCATCACTAGTCTTGGAGGACGTCTTCATTAGGCGATCATTATCCTACGTGGCAAACTGGCAAACCTGTATACGCAATGCCTTATGACCGCAATGGTTCCGGAATCTTGGAAGAACGCGAACATCATCCTAATCCATAAGAAAGGCGGCATGAAGCACTTGAAAAATTACAGGCCGATCAGCTGACTGTCAGTCGTCTACAAGGTACTTACCAAGGTAATCGCTAACAGAATTTCTGCAACCTTAGATTTCAGTCAACCTAAAGAGCAAGCGGGGATCCGTAAAGGTTATTCTACAATGAACCATATTCACACTATCAATCAGGTATATGAGAAGCGCGCTGAGTATACTGACTCCTATATATACCCTACATAGACTATGAGAAAGCATTTGACTCGGTCGAAACCCTAGCAGTCATTCAGGCATTACGGAACCAGGGTGGTAGATGAGCAGTATGTAAGAATACTAGAGGATATCTACAATAGCTCCACAGCTACCATCATCCTCCATAGGGAGAGCAGTAAAAATACCTATAAGGAAGGGTGGTCAGACAAGGAGACACAATCTCTTCAATGTTATTCACAGCATGTTTACAGAAGTATTCAGGAACGTTGGATTGGAACAGGTGGGAGTAAGGGTTAATGGAGATACCTCAGTAACCTCAGATTTGCTGATTACATTGCCTTGCTAAGTAACTCGGGGGACGAATTGCAAAGCATGCTTTCCGCACTGGACGAACAGAGTAGAACCGTGGGCCTGAAAAGTAATATGCAGAAAACTAAAGTAATGATCAATTACCTCGGGACAGCACAGCGGTTTGAGATAGGTGGCGAGGCAGTGGAAGTGGAAAGCGAATATACTACTTAGCGCCAAGTTGTGACCCCGATCCCAACGATTAAAGCAGAGATAATTAGAAGGATCAGAATGGGGTAAGGTGCATGTGACAGGCATTCTCTGATAATGAATAGCAGCCAACCATTGTCGCTGAAGAAGAAAGTGTACGGCAGCTGCATCTTACAAGTACTCACCTACGGGGCAGAAACTTGGAGGCTCACTAAGAGGGTTCAACTTAAATTGAGGACGACTCAGCGGGCAATGGAGCGTAAAATGATAGGTGTATCATTAAGGGACAAGAAGAGAGCGTAGTGGGTGAGGGAACAAACACATGTTAAGGACATATTAGTAGAGATTAAGAAGAAGAAATGGACGTGGGCAGGGCATGTAATGAGAAGGCAAGATAACCGCTGGTCATTAAGGGTAACAGAGTGAATCCCTAGAAAAGGCAAGCGCTGCAGGGGGCGGCAGAAACATGGGCAGATGAGATTAAGAAGTTTGCTGGGATAAATTGGTCTCAGTTGGCACAGGCCCGAGGTTATTGGAGAATAATGGTAGAGGCCTTTGCCCTGCAGTGGGCGTAGATAGGCTGATGATGATGCTGATGATGATGATGATCCTACGTGACAGGGAGCGAGCCCCAAAGAACATCCAAAACGCGCATTGATGATGATAGACAACTAATGACGGTGATGAAGCATGATTGCGCGTGAAAGACAAGCCTGCGAAGTACCAGTCCACTGGCGCATACGCTTCTGCTGGTACATGGCACAGCACATAGCGTTTGTGTGGAACTACTGGGGACTCTCCGGAGGCATATTTACCTGGCGTCATGGCCATAACCAGCGCTTACAATATATATATATATATATATCTATATCTATATATATGGTACTATACTGGTACTGGTACTATGGTGTATATATATATATATATATATATATATCATATATATATAATATCTACATATCTATATTCAATATATATATATATATATATATATATATATATATATATATATATATATATATACCGGTATTCTGGAGTGCGTGGGTTCGGATCCCACCCGGCGGGCATTTTTCACCACTTTCTTTCGACTCAATCATCTCTTTCTATGACCCACCACAGCCTCCCCTTTGCTTTCCGAGATTTTCTTGACTGCCAACCCTTATTTTCTGTCCTTATTCACTGATCCCCTCATTTCCCATTTTGATCTATATATATATATATTATATATATATATATAATATATATCGATATATATATATATATATATAACTATCTGACCTATCTTATTTATATATATATATATATATATATATATATTATATATATATAATATATATATATAATAGCTGCCTGCAACCTAGCACCTAGCTTTTAATGGGGGAGTTTAATTCACCGAAGTTACCCCTGCGTTATTTGGCGCGCCATGGTGGATGACTCCGGATTAGATTTCACAACCAGGGGGACCTTTAACCTGCGCCGAAATGTCAACACACCGGCGGGCGTTTTCGTGTTTTCGTCTCCTTCAGAAAAGCAACCACAGCGGCCTGGGTCGAACCCGCGTTTTTACCTACAGCGTGTCCCAGCTATCAAGCTCCAAGATTTTAAAAAAGAGCAATGGTGTTACTCGAAGAAATCCTGGTGCATAAGTTTTGCAGTACAGAGGAGTAGCGGGCAGTATTTTTTTTCGTAATGAGATTTAATTATTTGTAAATAATTATGGAACTCGGGAAATACTCTCCTAAACATTAAAGTGTCAATGACGGACTTGTAGGTATCCACTATAGGCACCTAACTGCGGTATTTTCAGCGACGAACTATTTGCGTACTCATTTCTTCTTACTGATGCAAAAAGCCTCAAAATATAGAAAATACCACGTCATGGCGCTCCCAATAGACTCGTAAAGTAATACACTCACACAGACTGCCTCTAAGTTACCCAGAATAAAATAAACAAAGAAAAAAAAGAAGAAATCGCCACCGAATTTGTGAATTATCTGCCAGAAGTGTCCCGCGAAACTTGCTGTTGCTCCTTCCTTGCATGCCATTAAATTATGAAGCTGATGTGCTGTCCGTTCCGGCAGGTGACAGGCAAAGCAGTTGCTTTCAATCAGCTTATTTCCGGGCGCTGCTTTATGAGGTAGACGGGAGCGCTGTCATGTGGTATCTGTCATATTTCGCAGGTTTTTATATCAGTCAGAATAAATGAGTACTCAACTAGTTCGTACATGAAACTACCGCAATTAGATGCGTCTCCTGCGTATCTACAAGTGTCTCATTGACACCTCAATCATTAGGAGAGCACTTGCCGAGTTAAAACATCAATTACTGATAAATAATAGGGTCTCATTAAAAAAATTACTGTCCGCTTCTACACAATACTGCAAACATTATGCACCAGGTTTTCGTCGAGTAACGCCATCGCTCATTTCTAAAATCTTGGTGCATGGCAGCTTGGGAAATCCGGAGTGAATCTGTACATTTAATTTACCCTTATGCTGAATAGCAAAGTTCCGCAATAAAAAAATTGCTGGCACCATTTTATATATATGCTCAGCAAGACAACGCCCAAGCCACTGAGCTACCGCGGCTGGTGCATACTACTTCGACGTCTGCTGAAGGCTGCAATATCATTTTGGTGTATTGCGAGACTAAACTACCTGCCGGCGGGCAGTAAGCATGAAGTTTATTTCAGTAAAAATTTCCGCTCGTCTTCATACTGGCGCCAAGCTTGAAATTTAAATGTAATTGCTTCCATTGTTAGCAACGACTTTTATACGGGCATCGTTCATGTTGAGTTCTCTGGATGTTTGTGGAATACATTAGTTGCTACTAAAAATGCTAAATGGCGGCTTAATATTTCGGAGAACAAACCGAGAAGCCATCATAGCACAAACGTAGAACTCCGTACGATGATCAATTACGAAGCACACGAAACAGACGCTTCCGAACAGGGTGTCAGGTCAGCGTTTTATCCAGAGCACAGAGCTTCTCCACCGTGCGCAGAGTCTCCCGAAAACCCAACATGAAAGGCAGCTTTAATATTTACAACTCCCGGTGCGCGAAGTTTGGGGGAAGCCGCCCAATGACTTCGCAGAATAGGGAAGCGGGGAGCGTCTGACTGAAGCTGAAGCCTTAACGTACACTCAGTTTCTGCGCCGCTGAAGCTTGAGAAGTTGGGAAATAACTTTTTGTGGTATTCGTAAATATTGTACCGTACGAATGTTTTGACAGCCCGTCGGCATATTCCGGATAGCGCCTTTAGGTGTAGACAAATTCTTTTCTCATTATTTTAAGTGCGAATGCACTTTATAAGCGACCCTGAATTCCGGCGACCGCCGTCCGTCCACATAGCAACAGCTGCGGGTGCGTGCGCTCCTCGTCTTCCTTGGCAACGGGGGGAGATGGGCGCGCGCTGCCTGGCCGCTGACATGGCACATACCCACGTGGGGGATTGGCCAGGAATCTCCTCGTCTTCCTTGGCAACGGGGGGAGATGGGCGCGCGCTGCCTGGCCGCTGACATGGCACATACCCACGTGGGGGATTGGCCAGGAATCGGGCGTGAGAAGGGCTAATGCACCCGCTTAAAGGAGTACTGACACGAAATTTCAAAGCTGAGATCCGCTCTAGCAATCAAGTACAACGACAACACAAATAGGTGTCTGTGCATGGCACATACCCACGTGGGGGATTGGCCAGGAATCGTGCGTGAGAAGGGCTAATGCACCCGCTTAAAGGAGTACTGACACGAAATTTCAAAGCTGAGATCCGCTCTAGCAATCAAGTACAACGACAACACAAATAGGTGTCTGTGAATAAATGCATCTTTCTTTCTTTGTAGTTGTGTGTGTGTGTGTGATCTCTCTTTCGCGAACATTACCGAACCCGCAAATTCAACTCGTGCATTCGCACTTTCACATTCTTCCCCTCGGGGAAATGCGGGGAAATTTTTTTTTATGTTGTCACGGGTATTGAAATACAACAATGCGAGTTGGTCATGGCTAAAGCGTCACCACCTCGGTCCTGTGGACAAAAAAGTTTTGCTCTCTCTCTCTCTCTCTATGTTTTATTTGATTACGAGATATTCAATGAGACATTACAAAAAAGAAGCTTTTTTTGTGGTAAAAAAATATAATAATTATTTTTAGAGGCTCACAATGCTCTAAAGTTCACCGATGTGCCATCGAGGCATTTTGGCTAATTATAATGGAACAGGATGTTCATACAGCATAAAACCCACTCGGTACTGCTCACGCCTTAGTTTTCATTTGTACTTAACGCAGCAGCTCTTTTGTTCAAGTATAAGGTAAACACTTCCTCATGTTAAACCCAGTACACGGTTCGTCTTTTAGTGTTTTAAAAATGTAGACACGGAGACCGTTGGCAAGCATCGGCGTGACAAACTGGGGTAATTTTTGTGTAAACTTGTTTACGAGACAATGTTCTTGTGCGAAACTCTGGAGGGCGTATACAAGGCTGCACAGACACGTTATTCTTGCGGAAGACTCAAAAGTTTTCTTCTATCATAAAATCTGTGAGACGAAGACAATATCACTCTAAAGCTGTTCTCCTGGATGTGATAGTCATGAAGCTTCGATAGCGCGAGGAGCAAAAGCATTGCAGACATCCTAAGGAGGCGAAACATAATGACCATTTAATATAAAACATTACACGGCTTCCACAAAAGAAAATAGCAATGGTGGTTGCAGAGCTTTCATGCTGTCACTAACTCACGGGACTGCTGTAGTACTAGGAAGGACTGTTACGGTTCGTCCGAGAGAGGCCTTACATCCCGCACCTTGAGGACAGGAATGCGAAGTGTAGTCGAATGAATAATCGGTTCTTGAATAAATAAGTATACAGGACGCTGAATTCGAGTGTAAATTCTGAAGTTTTTTTAAAAATGAAAGCGGTGAATCAAAGCGGTTATCAATGCTTCTCAGTGGATATTAATAACGGGTAGCACAATATATATTGTGCTACCCGTTATAATAAGATGACATATGTCATCTTATTTACCTTTGAAGAAGTTATGCGTGTCGAGCTACGGAAGGAGCTTGATATTTGTGTACAGCTAATAACCTGGACAAATCGCTACGCTTGCCTCATGACAAGCATGTATGCTTATTACTTCCTATTTAGGTTTTTTTACACAGCTCACTTCTGTTCTTTTATGTGGCAATTCTTATTTTCACATGAAGAAGGCATGGCCGTAGGAGATATTTATTCATTTTTTTGGGAATGCCCACCAACAACACTAGGCCTTCTTTGGGTGGTTCACTGGAAGTACCGGGCGACACAAAGAAGAAACAATGATTATATACATACAAGATTACATCTTTATCAAAAGCTCACTGAATTTTTGTGCAGGATTTCTTTATGACGTCGCAGAATCAGGGACCTTTTTGATGCAGCTAAGCGAATATCCATAGTCCGGTTACGTTCTGACGGCCTATGGTAGAACCATAGCCCTTCTCTCCCGAAAGGAATCTTGGTAGCAAAACCTCACGCTGCTTAATAAACAGCAGCTGGTCATCGGCATCATGCCACCATCCAAATCGCCTTTGCATTGCCCCCATGTGCCTCTAATGCAGAGCCTCGCGTATAATTTGGCACTTACGAAGTCCTCCTACGGGAGGAAATTTGGTTTTGCTCTTGTACGAGTTCGTTTCTGCCCTTTGTTTTGCGCATGCGAAGATCATACGAGTTTTGACTACTGGACTTGTTACTACAAGGGCGGTGTAAAAGTGGCTTTTGCTGACGAAGTGGTGCTGATTCTTGTAGCGCGGGAAGGAGGAAGTGCGCAGTTTAATCGTGACCTGGCTTAGTCATTATTTCGATAAATGTCTTTTTTTTTGTGGCTGAATCTAGTACAGGCCCTTTTTTTTCCCGAAGGCACAATTATAAACCTCAGTCTACCAGGCTATAAAAAGTAACGCAAATGTGACGAGGAGGTTTGATTAAAAACTTATAAATGGTCATCGTGCTCTGGAGTTGGGAAATAAACATTAATATTTTGAACCTCAAGTGCGACAATATTTTCATCAACACTCAATTACACCTTAAACTTGGTTGGTCATCCTCCTTACAGAACGAAATCTGCCCGAAGGCAATGCGCGTAGACTTACACGTGATACATACCCTAAATGAAACAGGCAAAATATTAGGTAGCGTTTCAGTTCCGAGATACGTATGAAGAGTTGAACATTACAAAAAGATTGGTGCACTTGCGCTATCAGTGGAAGTCTGGGAAAAAAGCAGAGCTTGTGGCCTCTCTCTCCCTTCATCGGCAAACCGGCTCTTGCACCTCCCATTCATTTCCGAACTTGCCGCTGACAGTTCTCCACGAGTGGCATTCCCCGATCGTTTCATCCACAAACTTGCACATTGCTCCTAAAGGGTACCGCGTTACCCCACTCAAAACCGGCGGTCAAGTTCAAATACAACACCAGCGCCACGAAAAGGAAATGCTCTGGCCGAAATAAGATGATGGCTCAATTGTATAGACCCGGGTTTCATACGTGAGGGACCTAGGTCCCACTACGTCTTTGAGAAGCGTTCTTTGCTTTCCAGTTGTATGCACATGATGTCGACCCCCGCCGCGTCTAACCCTGTACCCTCTGGGCTTTTAGTTTGGCCCAGTGGTTAGGTTGCCGGTTACACGGCGTAAAGGTACCTGATGCGATTCCCGGCACCACTCTAGCCACAAAAGAGGGACAAGTGTTTGCATTATCACTGGCAAGATTGTCAAATTTTTGGGTGGTCGCTTCAGAAATGTACTTACTTGTAAGCGTAATTCTAGCCACATACAACAGACGGAGATGTCAATAGCAGCGGTGCTGGATCAATCAGTATACGAACAACTGAAATTTTGTTCTTGTTGCTACTTTTTTGTTTTGGTGGAGTATTGGAGCTTCATTATATGGAAGGGCACGATTCCACTTGTTAGAGGTTTCCGTAAGGAGTGTGAAAAAAAGACGTGTTCTTGAGGCTCAAGCATTTCAGATAAGCAAACTGAAGCGATGAAATTTTCGTATTGTTTTAAATGTGAAGTAACACCCTGTTGGAGAGAAAACAGCTTCTAAAAGCCAAACAGTTCAGCCCGGTTCACGACAATATGCGAAGGTGTGTCAAGCAACGTAGAAAAACCGTAAAGTTTGGAAGATTTTCAAGAGTTGCCTTGGGTGAGGTTAGATACATACATATACAACATTTTCCGTAAACATCAACGAAGGGAGGAAAATACTCGGAAACTAGATCTCTAGGCGGCCCGCGCACCTCCCACTTCCTGGGCACCAGCATTGCTTGTGTGCGGTAGCTGGTAACATCGTTTAGCGTGGTGGGCACCGCTGCGTAGCAGTGCAGTGTTTGTAGCAGTTTTGTCAATTTTTGCGGGACTTTGACTGTTTTAGCCCATGTGGGGATGTCTCTAAACGTGCGGACTTCATATGGACAGAACGGTGCAGCTACGCGTTGTGAGAAACACAAAAAAACGCATATTACCTAACGCGAGCTTTGTCCGCAGCGTGAACTGCAGTCTTTTTGGTCACGGCGCATATCTGTTGCGTCTAAGGAAGTGATCGCGTGATCAGTGAGGGCATGGCGTCGCACGCAACTCTGCCGTTATCGCGCAGCGCGTCGCCACCACCGGCGACCACGTTGTTGCAAATAGATTTGGAATTCCCCCTACAAAATTCACGTTGTTCCGATTCGCCGCGCACGTAGTCGTAGCATCACCCGATAGTTTCAGTAGGATGCAGAGAGAGAGATGGCGCTATAGCATCGCGTGCTGCCCTCGCTTTCACACCCTCGTCATACGCACCGACGGGAGTCTGCTGCGGGCTCAGCGTACTGCCCTTCCATCACACCGTTTTTTTCCTGCGTTCGCTCGCTCGGTTACAACGCCATCTCCACCGCCAAATTCCAGTAGCGGGCACAAGAGTGGGCACGCAATGAAAAAAAGTTGACAGCGTATGCTAGCAAAATGAAGGGGCGAAAATGCAGCCGGTTCGCCAATTTAGGCTAGATCCATTGCCCATAAATACAGAGTTGATACATTCATGGACATCATGGGTAAGCAGCGAGAACAGTGTACAAATGACGAACTCTCGTGACAGATTTATGCAGTTAGGTGGAAGTGAAATAAGCAAGATCGACTTTTAACACACAACGCTGTGACAAGCACGACAAAACGGTACCCAGACGACGTCCCAAAACCTCAAGCATCCCACCCTTCAGGTTATTCGGATTCCCTTTGACGAGTTTCGTTCTCCGGAACCAGGGACAAAACTTGCAACGGTTTAATAACAACGTTGTCCGTGGCCCATATTTCTGATTCTTCTCTCTAGGCGACCTTCTGGTCTAAAACCACCGCCAGCACCTGTGAAACATTTTCAGCGTCTCGACAACAATGGGTTGTTCATAAACGTCTGTACGCGCATGCTCGGAGCCCATGTCGTCACCTTCCTAGGCCATCACATTTTTTCAAAAGGGACTATAGCCCTGTATGACCACACTCTCGCACTGAAAACTATTCTCAGCCTACCAGCGTAAAGGACCTCCACAGTTTTTAACATTCTCGACATCTGCAGGCGCTTTGTGCCTAAAACGGTCGCTATTAAGGCAACTCTCCGAGACGTGTTAGCCGGTCTAGGAGGCATCTAATCTGGCACTTTGGTACCAGTTTAACAATGCATAACCAAGACCGCAGAGCTGGAATGTTCACCGTCACTATTTTCTCTAATCAAACGTCAGAGGCTCCTGTGGCCGCGAGCGGCGCCGTTGGTGCCTTCCTTATGCAGCGCGTGGACAAGTGGCGCCCGCTGGTGATATTTTCCAAGACTCTCCCCAGCACACAGACTCCCTCGTCTTTTGGAAGCCCCGTCGATACAACTTCGGCCGTCGCAATGATGACTAGGCCAGAATACTACATACAGCTTCTTGCCTTCAACGATGCAGTTCAGCACTTTCCCCATATCCTCGAGGCACGCCCCTACACCTAAACCTACCACACACCTTTCATCTACGCGTTCTCTCGACGCCGCGATAAACTCCCTCTGCTACGTACAGCAGAATAAACTCTCATCTATTTCGCAGTTTAGCAGAGACATCCGGCACATCAGAGGGAGGTAAAATGTGGTCGCTGACGCGCTCTCCCGTGCGTCCATGGTCAGGTTGCTACCCGTGACGACTCACGCCCTCGCCGAGGCTCATAAAACAGATGTCAAAATCCAGCTGCTGCTCGAGAGCCCCTCTTCTCTTCATCTTCAAGATTTTGCTGTCCCTGGGTCGACATAATCATATGCACTGGACGACTAGGACCTCATGTGCATTTACTGCATCGCCTCAGCCTTGTTATCTAGTACGCAACCTCAAGCATCCCGACATTAACGCTTCTACGCGTCTTGTGACTGACCGGTGCATTTTATCCGCAATTAAGCATGACGGCCGCACCTTAGCACGCACTTCCATCCAATTTCAACAGACCAATATTTCCCGGCACGTAACGTTCCCGCCTTGGGCTATGGCCCTTCACTCGTAGCGGTTTCAACACGTCCATATTGACATTACTGAACCCCTCGCACCAGCCCTACCTTACCGCTATTGCCTCACAGCCATCAATGGTTTCACACGATGGCCTCAGGTATGGCCTCCCGAAAGGAGCCGCCTTGAGAGGCCGTGCTTGAGGCCAAACATCTCCTCAACTTTCTTACCCGGCTAAATATCTCGTTTCGGCACGCCTCGTCGCGTCACAATCGTTCAAATACGGCGGCTTGAATCTCAGCCGATCAGGCTCCTCGGGCTCTCTACCGGATTCGAGCGTGTTCGGCCCACCAGTGACCGCCCTTGCGCCAACGGGATGATAGACATTTCCACCGACAGCTCAAGGTAGCCATCATGTGCAACCCAACTCAACCTGGCTCGAGGCTCTCCCTCACGTCGCTTTCTGTCTGCGTGCCATCCTGAAATCATACATTCAGACGGCGCCAGCAGAGCTCGTTCACGAGTAAGCGCTTCGCCTGAACTGAGAATTTCTCTCGAACCCGGTATCCGATATCACCAGCTCTGACACTATCTACTTTGTAGCCCGGCTCCAACGCACTAAGCGCACAATGCACATGTCGGCAACCGCACATCAGACCAATCCGACTACGGTCATGTTTAAAGAATTGGCAACATGCACTTATTCCCTTCTCCGCGACGACACTGTGCGGGCGCCTTTTGAAATACGTTACCGAAAGCATACGCAGTCATTTGTGACGAAAAAAACCTCCACCCTGCCAATCAATGAAGAGGACCTCCACGTCTCCATCGAAGGACTGAAGCCGTCATACATCGTCTCCGAGGAAACGCCTACCCCAGCGCGGCTCCCGTAATCCGTCCACAACCACCTCAGACCCTTCCGCCTACACCCAACGCCACCCGCTTTGGACCCCGGGTACAGTTCACCAATTTTCCTCAACCCTGAGGGCTCTTTTCTGTGCAGGGGGGTGGTGTGCCACCTGTGTAGATGTTTCTCTGAAGGATGGCACGGGGGCGAAAACAACGCTAAGCAAATGCGAAAACGGGCGGCGGCACCACGTGAGCGCGAGAGAAAGAATTCGCGCAAAGCGCACATTCCTCTGGGGAGAAGAACAGTTGCACGTCACTTCGAGTAGAGAAAACACATCAAATATAAGTTTAGGTTTCTACCCAAAAGGATTACTTACATCCATCGTACACTGCTGATCAATGGCATCATAAGGAGGGCAGCACAGTGTGCAAACGCAGCTCGATATATCGAACGTTTAATTCAAGCATAACCCACACTGGACCCAACGCGGATAAATGAAATGTTCTAATACTTAAGCGTTCTAACAAAACCGGAAAAACGGAAATCACAAAACAGCCATTGCTGGTCACTTAACAATTCATGGGTGCAAGCAGATGGTCGGAAAGATTGGCTCCAAGCTAAAGTGCATATACGCTGCGCGGAATTAGATCGAGCATTATCATCACTCTGGAATATTACTTTCACTAGTTCGTTGTTTTCATCGCATTTAATGTATGCTCGTCAACAATATATATAACTCTAGTTGATATTGTATCGACAGTGTGGTAATCGCCTCGTCGAGTGTTCATCGCGAGCGCCGGTCAGCGCTCGCTCGGCATTTGTCAACTCCGCTTCTGCAGGCATACATAATCTATGAACATCGCAAGTATGGTAGCATTGGTTATTGTTTTTGGTAATGTCCATTTTGTACGAGTCAGCAGAATCCGGATAGTGTTTGAATCGTGGAAATGCCGAGTGCCACTGGCACCACTACCATTGCTAAGATGCTCGCAACAGACTGAGTCGCCATCGTCCCCAATAGTTGGGATTACGACCTAAAATACGCTGTTGAGTTGTTGTGTAGGTCCTAAACAAAATAAAAACAACACACACACACACATGCGCAAGCACTGCAGCGGCTAACGTAACGCCAAACCATTATGAATCATTGGGTAGCGCGCAGACACCGAACAGAGGCGCTGAAACAACGTAGCACTTAACAGTCCAGTGTGTCGGTTGCGGCGTTTGCTTCATAAAGGTCGCTGCCGCATTTTCGAAAAAAGTGAAAGGCGCCGCCCACGTCTAGAAAGAAAAATGTTGTATATGCTCTCTCGCGGCGGAGTTACACTGATCGACCGATCAAAACTTTTGTAAACACTATCAGGGTTAACTGAGTTTCTGGAACCAAAAGAGCTAAGTTTATGCGCGTTTCCGTTTTTCTTTGCGACGTCAGATTCAGAAATTCTGTTGACGGCTTCACTGTTCTCCGTACGGCGCAGAAAACTCATTTAGGGTGTAAAGAATCACTAGATTCAATGCGTTTTTTTAGGCGATTCCTCCTAATCAACCCCTAAGGTATAAAAGTGGGAATGCTTCCACAAAGATAACAAGACCAACACACGTTTAGCAGATCACCAAGAAAACTCATTCTACTAAGACTGGAAAGCAGAAACAAGGAACAGTGGACCTGCTTGGTAGTAACAAAAGCCGTGACGTACGATTTAATGAGCCTCAACAAAAAATGAACAAGAAGACGAGAAGACAGGCGCATAGAAGAGCTTACGGCATAGAGGGGAAAAAGGAGGCAAAAAAAAAAGAAATTGAGAACTACGGCGCTACCGGAATTCGGCGGGGGCGAATGCACATGGATTTGTTTTGTGCTCGCCACTTTAGAACCCGTGTCTTCGTCGTAGTGAGAAAGCAGATTGCAAAGGGAGGAACCAGGAGCCATTGCTTATTGTAACTCCGAGGAACAAACTTTTTAAGGCGACGTCCAATCGAAAAGTAAAAGAAAGAAATAAGAAGGCTAAAACAAAACAGAAAGAAGGTATCTTAATACTACCCGGCGGACGGATTTACGCACTGGCGCGTGAATGCCAGAAAGCGGCTCCTTGGTTGTAGTGGAACGTGAAGAACTGGGCGAGCCAAACTTTCTGCCACGCCAGTGTCTTCAAGCGAGACAATCCAGGCGTCTCAGAGCTTTCGCGAAATTCCTATAGGCACAAGGAAAATTGGTTTTCCGACCATGTTCTCGTGGTTTTGGTTTTCCGGCCTGAAGTTGGCCGAGAGGACTATCATCGCATGTCTCTTTGTCGCACCGGCTTCGCAACATTGTTGCGATTTATGTTAGGTGGTACCGTGCGAACGCAAAAAGTGCTGAAAGGGGGGGGGGGGAGGGGGGGGGACGCTTTACCAGACGACTACGACTTGAAAATATACCCCTGCCAAGATAAGGGTCCGTACGTGCGGCCTCTGAATCGGGAGCCGTCCAGGCGGATTGTGACTTCTTGGAGAGACTAATCCTTTGCCGGCGAGAAAATGAAGGTTACGCTGGTTCCTTCACTAGATACACGTGAATGAGAGTGACAACATTGTGCAAACCAACAAAACCACACTCAGTGCCACTTCCCCTCCCTCCGATGCGATTAGATGAGATTTTTATGGTTTTTATGGGGGGGGGGGGGGGGGAGAAGGGGTGGCGGAAGAGGCGGAAAAGGGGGCCCGAAACTGTCTGGCGTGAGTTGCCGACACCTTATCAGGCCTGGGGGAGTGGGAAATGGGAAATAAAGGAGGGGATAGCTGGAAGTATTAGGAGAAAAATTTAAAAGGCAGGATATAAAGTTTCGATTTTGGGGAGCGGCAAGGGGGGGGGCTACTGCTATGCGATTGCGCGCAGAAAGAGCGCCGCGCGAAAGCGATGCCGGAGAGGCGAAGGAAAAGCAACATCGGCTAGAGATAGAGGTCACTGACCGGGCAATGCGGAAGAGGTGCTTATAGGAGTACCTCGCCTCCGGTGGACATGGCGGTGCGCAGGCGAAACCGAGGGGGCCCGTGGGGAGGGTGCGAGGAAGCACGTTGCCCGGCGGAGATTGCTGACTAAGGAATGTTAACCTCGCTTAAAAGGAAAGTAAAATAAAAATAAAAAAGTGGTTGGGGCAGCTAAGGAGATCCCGCAGAGGGAAGGGGGGTGGCGCTCAAAGGCGCGCGGAAAGGCCGGTCGCATCCAGGAAGGCGAGTAGGTGCCCAAACGCCTCGGAGTACCGTCCCTCCCGAGGGCACCAGTAGTAGAACTTTTATTAAGGAAGTTTTAAAAAGAAAGCGAACATTTATTTCCTTGCACCTGTGATGCAAATAAAGATATGTTCGCTGCAGTGTCTAGTAACACGGTTCCATGAAAGCATGAGATGCTATAGCTTATTATACGATTGGTGTCGAGTGGCCTACAGAACGCGCTAAGAACAAAATCCTCGTTTGGTGCTAACGTCCGTACAGGAAGCATTGGACACTCATGGAATTAGCAGAACAGGAAATGATTTTTCATCGAACCTCAACTTGCAGAGGGTACAGCGCTCGACAGGGTATGGCCAGTTGAATCACCTTTGGAACACGTCCAAGAAATGCTACAAGCAAATGTCTGTGTACAGGTTTAATGGTTCACGAAAAATAAAAGAGTTCTGCGAAGAAACTTTAATTGGGTCCGGGCAAACGTACGGCTGGTTAGGGATAAAACAAGCTGCATGAAAGGAGCACTATGGGCGCAAGAGAGTGTATAAATTGGGCGTTTTTACAGCTCCAACGCGTGCACGATTCGGCATGCTTTTTTATTTGGTATGCTTCCAGCTAATCCCTTGTTTTCTGATGTGCGTGTCGTGGATGAAAAACGTTGCAGTGGCAGCGAAGGCGGAAGTTCAGACGGATTTTGCACAGGGCATTACAGATATTCCGCTTGAACATTTCACCCGGAGCGCCACAGTTTTGGGAACGTTCGGCGTGGTGGCTGAATAGAAAATTGGAAAAACCGACATACAGAGATCAAGCAAACAAAAAAAAGATCATCAGCCATTCCACTAGGCGAATTTATAATGAGCAGCATAGTTAGCACAAGACCTAGCCGCGACACAGAATTCACGTGAAAGTGTGAAAAAATATTATTTTTCTTTACCCTTGGCGGTGTTAATTTCTAAAAAGCGTTCATGCATTCACCCATTAATTCTTGTTGTGAATCCGGTGATTTAAAAAATTGTGCCCATTCGCAATTACACTTCTCATAAATTATAAGCCATCGACGAGGCATGTAATTTTAAGCCAGAGCCGTGTCTTGTTCCTAAATGCGCGGCCTACAACTTAGTAATCCGCGCAAGATGCACGAAACAACCGATGAAACGTAGAACCTGGTGCTCCAAATCTTGTTTCAAACGGTGTGCTATTTTCGTGGTGGCCACGTGCTGATAGCCCACACACCGTGCCGTTGGTTTCTCTGCACCTCACACTAAAGAACGCGTCGCCCTTAAGAGACGCGTATTCTTGTGATCTCCGAGATGAAAAACACATAAAACCCTACTAAGCGGACCTTCGCCTAAAACAATTAAGAGCGTTCCGCTCAGTGTGAAAGCTGTCGGAAGTGCAGAGCAATCATTCTCCATAATGGGCTCTACCACCGTTATCGGCTTACTGCTACCACCCCATGCAAAATACATGTACCGAAACCAGGAGAACAGTTTCAGCCGGAGCTTCTGAGGAGAAAGACCGTATTGCGATATTCGGGCATCGGAGGGACGGGCAAGGTGGCGTGCATTTACCGACAAGACAAAGAAAAAAGAAGTTCAACTCTGCTACCAAGGCAATGACACCCCCACCGGCACAGGTGACTTCCCTTCGGAAACATCATTACAAGGTTATGGTTTTTAAAATGGGCATCTTGAAGATGGCGGCCAAATTGTCCCCACCCGTGTCGTTGCGACAGGCGAAAATAGACCGCCTTCTTTTCTGGCATATTTCATTTTCTATCCAATGCCGGATGCTTTGATTTTTCGGTACTTTTGTATTTTCGAGGTGCCCAGTTTACGTTGGCTACCAACACGCTTGCAGAAGTAACTCTCGAACAAGAAGAGGAAATAAAACCAAAGAAACAAAAGCAAACATGATCTTGCGTAGATTGCTTGTAGAGAGAGAGAGGAAGAGAGAGAAGAATGTTTATTGAAGTCAGCCGATGATACCCGGGCTCTAATGCTTAGCGTGCTACGCCATGTGAACATTGTGGCAGTTATGAATGTGGCGGGGACAATGTTGAATGAGATGAGCCCGAATGTGTTCAGTTATTAACAGAGTGTGGTCAAGGCGTGTCTGCAGCAGCTACGCGATCAGAGCTTTTGTGTCCCATGAAACGCCTTTGTGACATCCGCACGGACCTAAGAAGTCTTTCAGCTCAATGTCCATGAAACGCGGCAAGTCTTTTGTGCCAAAAAAATGAAGACACAAAAGCAAAGAAAGAGATGCTAATACAATGTATCGATTAATAAGCCACTGCCGTCTATCGCCCAACTTTTGACTTCAAAGCACGTAATCATACTTGAGCGCATAATACGATTTAATTGCGTACTATAAATTATTGGTTCCCGGTAACAAAGCCGGCTGCACTTGGCTGTCTTTACTCCAGCGCGTAAACTGCCTGTGCTGTATGGTCGCAGACAGGGAACTTTATATTAATATGAAACGCAAGTTTTTATCTTATAAAAGTTTGGTAATAGTGGAAGTGTGTATGCGATTGGGCTTCGGAAAGTTAGGCACATGGGTTGCTATGTTTCCAAACTGCGAACTTGTGGATACTTGACTAGGTTGTGCAAGGTAACAATACTACCAGCCTCCAAGCAAGCATGTTTCAGCGATAAATAGGTTAGAGCCTTGCGGCTGTTTTTTGTGACAAATAGAAAAGTTGGCGCATGGAAAAAATTGATAGCCAACGCCAACAAGTCGAATCAAGAAAAATAAAGTTCACATCGCTCTGCAACAACTCTGTCCCTTTCACGTTAGTGTACCCTTTCGAAGGACAGTGGTCATCATCGTATAGTTTTGTGCGGATGTAGCTCCATTCAGCAATGTTGAAAATAAACATAGAACGGTAATGGGGCCACGGGGAGTCTCGGGGGTTCAACTACAGCAGAGAAATGCTGGAAGAAGGCATGCTTCGAAAAAAAGTGCATCGTTTCCTTGAGAAATTAGAGGCACCTTTCCACTCCAGGAGATTATCGGTGTGTCAACAGCGAGTATTCTGTCCATCAACACAACATGTGTTGCGAAAGGGAAAGAATATTCATACCAACACTGAAATATGCAGCCACTCCTAGTGCTTGTGTTTAAAGGCAAGCTGCTTCAGGCGCTCGTGGTCCCAACGCTTGTCGGTCAATTACATTTTTATTTAAGCTTTATAAAGGGAAACTTTCTTGCCCAAAGTTTGAAGCTGTCAGGGCTGACAGAGGAGACCGGATAAAGTTGGCTTCATAGCGCAAACTTCATGAATAGCATACCGATGAGGTACACCCGTGATTGTTTATCGATAGAAAACTATTGCAGAACTCTGCGCAATAACGACAGATGAACGTGTCCTTCGCATCAGGCATCGTAATACCGCAACTCAAAACTGTGCAGCGCGACTTGAAACTGTTCGCAACCAATCCTCATGAAAGGTATGTGTCAAGGGTATGAGCTGAAGAGGACGCAGAGGACGAACCGCACTTATACTGATCACACGACCAGCGGCAGCCTCCTGTAACGCTCCTTTTTTCCATTCACACTGTAACTAAACCGTTCGCACCGTAAAGTATTCAATTTAGCGCACTAAGACCTAGATTATTCAGGCACCCTCCACATCTGTTTTCGTCGTGTAGTGCTGTAAGCCTCTTTGTTTTTTATTTATAGTGAAGGCAGTCGTGATGTATGCTTCTGAATCAAAGAATAGCAGCGTGGATTTCGTCAGGATCATGGGTACTTGAGTGTTAAAGAGAAGCCTGAAATTACAATGAAGTATTAAACGCTGTGCTACAAAAATAAGAGCAAACATAGAGAGGTGAATGAGAGAGCCACTAATCCCGGGCGCAACCTTTCCCACTGCATTGCTCAAACATAAGCGGCGCATGCCGTACACACCATAAAAGCGACGCCGCAAGAAAAGTTCTTCGTGGATAATTTTACGGAACAAAAAATCATAACAAACCACGACAAACCATTGCCATGGCTTCTGTGCCTTGCGGATGCATACGAAGACTAGTTCAATCTGCATTCAGTCACCATACAATTCAGCTATCGAGGCAGCTCAGGCCATTACAATAACGGGCCATTATAATTTTCACCCGCTGCTAAATCAGAGCAAACTTTAAATTATGCCTTTTCTGATTGCGCTGGCAGTTATGTGTGGCCAAAAGCATATTTGTAAAATACAATATAGTGACAATCTGACACACTTTTACCGAGAAACTCAATTTGCAAGAATTGATCTCCCCATCCTTGTCATGTGAAAGGAAGAGGCGTGTGAAAATATTGGTGGCTGAATCTGTGAATCTAAGCCTTTTCAGTTGTGCTGCGCCACTTTTTCAGAGCTGCTGTGTAATCTTTTTGAAGTGATTTAATTCATGTCTTTATGATTTTAAACTATTAATTCTTTATGTAGGATGTAACGCACTTTCGCAAAACTGAAGTCGTGCTTTCTACTTGAGCTCATGGTCGGTCCCTGTCAGCTTTATTCAGAAATTTCAGGAGACGGAAGGGCAGATTCTTAATGCAGCTCCAGTTTGGGGGTCACTATGTGGTTGTAAAGAGCAAACAAGATTTTGCAAGAAACACAGTAGTGATAACATTGAGCTCTCGGTATTCAGTATCACACAGAAAAGACGAAAAAAATGTACTATTGAAGTTTCGAAGTATATTCACTAACTGTGAGTAAAGGGAGAAGGGAAGAGGCCCTGTTGTTAATCTCACTTGATGAGGGAGGGGTCTGTGAGACTACGGCTCCATAAATGTTGCTACCTCCACAAGAGCGCGCATAAAGCTAATAGTAACAGATCAGTGTAGTTCTGTCCATTTTTCGCAACAAACTGGAAATTGTACGCACACAAAATGTTTCGGAATGCTGATCCCTCAAACCCAATTGCAATGCTCTGTCATTGAGTACCTCCAATAGCTGATCATTTATAGCACTTTTTAAACGAAATAATGCTTTTTCTATCGACGAAATATACAATAATAGTGCTCCTTACACTTGGTCCTAGCCACATTTTCTTCAGGTAGGTCAGACAGTCAATAACTTTAACAAAACAGCGCGAAGCACGGGACAAAGGGAAGACGAAGACTACACAAGCGCTGACTAAAAACTGTTTATTTGAAAGCAAAGAACAAAATATATAGGCTAAATGTTATCAAAGTGCAGCCGCGCGCATGATCAGTGAACGAATTAGGTTATTTGCTAACAGAGGGAAAGTCACAATCAATGGAAGACGCTATCTTGACAAGTATGATTTTTCTTTTTCCAGGAGAGCTACTGAAGGGGTGCTTACACACGAGGTTCCTCTTTTGTGTATCGCAAACGCTTCACAGATTTCGCGCGTGCGCTGACCCTTGTATCTTCGTAAGATACTACATTTGTCGAACTGTGGTGTACATCGGCAAGCCTTGACGTAGTTGGGCAAGCATGCTGCCCGTGCCGGTCTTCAGTGTGTTGGCATGCTCCCTTAACCTGTCGTTGATGCACCACCCGGTTTGTCCCACGTATGACTTGCCACAAGTGTTGGCATGCTCCCTGTTGGCATGCTTCCTTGTTGGCATGCTCTCTTAACGACAGGTTAAGGGAGCATGCCAACACACTCAAGACCGGCACGGGCAGCATGCTTGCCCAACACGTCAAGGCTTGCCGATGTACACCACAGTTCGACAAATGTAGTATCTTACGAAGATACAAGGGTCAGCGCACGCGCGAAATCTGTGAAGCGTTTGCGATACACAAAAGAGGAACCTCGTGTGTAAGCACCCCTTCAGTAGCTCTCCTGGAAAAAGAAAAATCATACTTGTCAAGATAGCGCCTTCCATTGATTGTGACTTTCCCTCTGTTAGCAAATAACCTAATTCGTTCACTGATCATGCGCGCGGCTACTCTTTGATAACATTTTGCCTATATATTTCGTTCTTTGCTTTCAAATAAACAGTTGTTAGTCAGCGCTTGTGTAGTCTTCGTCTTCGCTTTGTCCCGTGCTTCGCGCTGTTTTGTAAGTTATGCCAACTTGCCCAACTAGAAACCCTGCTTCAGACAGTCAATCATGTGCACAGTCTGCCCCAACAAAGCCTGAGGCATTTGCATGACTTGCCTATTTAGGAACAAATTTTGTGAGCTACAAGAGAATGCACAATAACAGGACAGGGAAAATAGATTCTCACTCTTTTGCGAATTAGGATTTTTATGCCAGCGCAGGGCCTTCAGAAGAGAGGGAGGCTCCAGACACCCATACTCTCAAAAAAGAAGCTCGCCCCTCTCACCTCCCCTTTCCTAGGTCCTGGCACGATTATATCAATTATGGCTCTAGAACAAAATGTCCGCCACTCAGAACCACATTTGCTAAGACAGCTTCGCGAAGAAGCTCTGTTTTGTCTAAGGTTGCAGTACGCAACATTTTTTCGCTTTATGGCCCATTCAAAGCTTTCGTTTGTAAAAAAGTGTGACCAAAACCGCAATCTTCACACTTTAGTCGAACCACAGGTACACGTCAAGTAATTAGAGTTGGTTGTTGTTTTACGCTCAAAAGTCTCTTTTGGAAACTCAGCATCCAGCACGACAGGTTTCTTTTCACAGCGTGCGCTCATTGAGGCACACGTTGCCTTTGTTTGCGTTGTGTCAGAAACTTCGACCCCTGGGAGTCATACGGTATTTGTAGTTTCTTAAGCCCTGCTGGAATCGTGCCATCACTCGTAACGCGGCCACGGAGACGGGAGGAAGGTTGATGCTGACGACGCTTTCTGCTGAGTTCAGTGAGATTGCCGGCGACGCTCGCATAGAAGATGAATTCCCCTCGGGACGCGGGGGCGTTAGTCCGTCGTAGTACATGTCCAATCAATCAAACCGTTCCCCGTTGTAAGTTAGAAATTCGGCGGAACTTTTGGGCATACTAAACTACGTAGATATTTGCCGACATGAACGTCTGCAGTGTAAATACAAGATAGTTAGGTCCCCAAGCAAATCTTTGTCAGGCGAGGTAAGCATTTACTAACGAAAAAGTTGTCCTGGGCATTTCCTAGTATGTGCTTGTACGGGAAGATTTTTCTTTCGTGAGTTTACTCGTCCGGCGTAGGTTCTCCATCTCCTTCATACACTCTTGAGTAAACACCTTCTTCCCGTTTTCGCGCCCTCTTCCAGTTTTTGTTAGTTTTCTGTTATCACTGTTTTCTCAGGTGTTTTCCATTTGTATTGATTATTTCTTTTTGTGTGTCTGTACACGCTTGCTTCATTCGTATTCTCGACTGAAGCAAACTGCTAGGCTTTTGGGGATCCGCGCTAAACTCATAGCTTACGAAACGCTCAGTTTAACCCATAAGAAAGACTGATCTTTCCGATCAACTGTTGGTCAATTGGAAATATATTTGTTAATTTGTTTAATTCATAGTCGCAGTTTTTCATGGTTTTTTTTTCTTTTAATGCGTGCACGTAAATCCAGCTTGCGTATTACTATTGTATGTTTGAGTCTGCATGCGTTTGTATACATAACATCCCAAATTTACTTTCTTTTACCAAGATTCCGCGTTACAAAGACGACATTTCTCTACCGCTTTTCGTTCCAGGGAAGTCTCAAAAGAATCGGCAAAAGTTTGTCAGGAGACTAACTTTTTAAGGAAATACTGCTTGCCTCGTTTTCTCGTCAGTTTCTATCTTTTAAGCTGCGGGATGGAAGTTGACAAAGCTATTCACAATTGTGTAGAATTACGCCCCAGCTCAGGTCTACTTTCCCTTTGAATGCATCTGTTAATGCAGACTCAAACTTCTCCGGGAACCTCTAACATTTCCAAACCACTTTACTTGGGTTTACATCCTCAGGCCTTGTTTGTTTTGAAGTCTGATGAGGGATGTCGTATCGCGCGTTCTGGAGCCGGCCCTGCCCTTCGTAAATCGAATTACGGCGGGGGCAACAGATTATGACGTTCTGTATGAAAGCGCGAAGTGAGACTGCTAGGTTTGATTAGAATAGTTCGAGTCACATTTCTGTTATTGCACTAACAAAGTTTTAAAAGCTTGTTGTATATTTTTGTTTCTTATTTGCACAATAACACAAGTTGACGGTATTTTTCATCTTGCTAACCATACAGATATTGTGTTACTTCAAAGTTGTTACTTAGTACTTGAGCGTTGCTGATAGATGTATAAATACCAAGCAGACAGCAGTAGGTGATGCAGAAAAGGTAACTGCATATATGCTGGCACTTCCTTCAATATATCTCAGGTGGAAGGAAATGATGAATGTACATCCCGTGATGACGAATAATAGGAATTTTGCATTTTTCGTGAACGCCTAATTCCTGATGTTGCCTCTCGTTTAAAAAGGTTTTTCGCTTAGTGATTCTAAACTATGAGGCCACAATTCAATCCGCCTTTTTTAATTTGGATGCTATGAAGAGTCCCACTGTCTGCTCATTGTCTGGCTTAGAAGAAAAAACCGTTAGCTAAATTTCAGAAACAGACCACCTTGGTTAGCTTCGGCATGATTTTCCGGGTGATGCAACTCCCATCCAGCGTGTACTTCGCACAAGAGCAGATAAAATATTGAAGATCTAATTTGAAGAACCTACCCCATTTAACAAATGCGGCAACCTCTTCGCGTAGAGCAGTGTTTGTATACCATTTGATTTTGCTAGTGCTTGCGGGCATAACTACCAAGACGCTTTTCGTTACAGTTGAAAACTGCAGCTGCATTGATGCTGATCTGTGCACGCCGTCCCGTGGTGCTTACTTTATTCCTTAGCTTCGTTACTTCTATGTGTTTGCAGTGAAGCCTGCCAGTGGTGCCGTTGAAAGTATCAGCCATCACGACGAGTATCGAAGGTACCGATCAGTTTCGGACTGTTTATATGTCCAAATATCGACGTAAATAAATAACTCACATTCAAAACCACAGCCGTACTATACAGCAAGCTCTTTGAACCACAAGAACGTTATGTGAGTCTGGAAAACGTGTTAATTGAGCATGTGTGCCAACACTCACCCACGTTACCTTCCCTGATATAATTACGTATAACCTTAACAAGCCAAGCCTAACCAAAAATCCTCACGCCATTCATGGAGATTTTGCTAGTCTCAAATACCTTACGCGAAATAACAATATTTTTATTCAATTATCCAAGCTATCGTTTTTTATTCAAGCTATCGTATTTTTATTAAATTATCCAAGTAGCCTGAGCACAAAAAATCCCTTAAGCGTGATTCGCCAAGAAACGCTCGGCAGAGCTTCTGAATCAGCGACATCTAGGTTTTTCAGGACTGAAACGGGGGAAGTACGAGGAGCAGTTATTCGGTTCATTGTTACGCCTAGTACTGCTCTACGAGAAAGCTTTAAAACGTCCGTTCCTAGTCAAACGTCGTCTGCTCTCACGGGCCCTCTGCCTCATAAAACCCAGCTTAATGCCTGGCGACGCAAGTCAAGTTGATAGGCACATATTTTCATAGAAAAACAATCTTGCGTCTGGAGAGTGCAGTTGGTGGAAATACAGGAGGCAGGCTTTTTAAGGCAAGCTGCGCTTGTTATGATAACAGGGATTGACACAGGAGGACAAAATCCCATTCAAAGGACGGCGGCAGGACAGTTTCACAAGAAGTGTTGTTTTTTCTTCCTGTGTCCATCTCTGTTATCATAACAAGCGCAACTGTCTTTCAAGAGCATGTTACACCAACTAGCCCGACCTGTATGTTTACAGGAGGCAGGTTCTTTAAACAAGCTCTTAGGTCGGCTCGTGCGTAATCTGGAAAAAAACGTGAATTGTGCATATAAAACGACAGACGACTTTTAACGCTTGTTATCTTGGTTCACTAGACCACACAAAAACGCTTGAGTTTCTTCTTGGAGGCAGAATGGAAGATTTTGGTCTGTTACTATGGAACCAGCTTTTAAGTTTTTTCTTTCCATCGCCAGTGAAGCTGCATCAGAAAAATGTAATTTTCTTTAGTAGGGAGGAGCAAAGAGCAGCGGGTGACTTGCAAAATTATTTATAACAAGTTATGAAGCCTTTTCAACAATATTTTGTTTGTGGGCACCGTATCAGAAATAAAAAAAGCAGGAAGTAAGTAGTTTAAAATAGTATCCCCAAAAAAGAACTTAACACTAGAGTATCTTCTTTAATGGCTGGAAATGTCACTTCTTTCGCCCCATGAGCGCCTTAGGTTTATATGGCTGTCGGGTACTGAAAAATTAAAACAACAACTAAAACAATCAAAACAAAACAAAAACAGGCGTTCTTTCAGGCGGGCTATCTAGGTGGGCTAACACAAATAACTACAAGAAAGTGTCCTATTCCGTGCCTTGAACAGGGATATGTGGATCACAACTGTGACCATTCGTTAATGCCCTTACGGTTATGCGTATATTTGTGTGAGCGGAAGCAGGGCGCAGATGGTCATTGTGTAGACGTACGCTTTGCTTTACTCCACACTTACTGCCTTATAATTGGTAGCGAAGAGTTCGGTGTTGGGCCTGTTGGTACATACTTTGGAGAACGGTGAAACCCAGCCTTAAAGACGCGAACACGAGAGAGAGCAGACAACACACACGAAGTAGTGCCATTGCCTCCTTTGGTGTTATTCGTAGTTATGAATATTTTCCTATCACAATGAAGTCGAGAGAATTATTGTAATGCATTCAAGTGGTCTTTTATTGCCACATGCCGCGTAATAACGATCCTTTAATAACATTCCTTTCGACAGGTTTTAAAGAGCTTTGTGTTTTTGTAAAGGAAATGTGTCAGAAGCTTTTTTCAAACTCTACAAAATTGTGGTTCTATTTTCGACATAACGTGTTTTCGAAAAGACTTCTTTGCCAATATTTGTTTCGATCTTGTACCAATTAAGTGAATTCGCCTGCCTTGACGCAGACTTTGATGATGAATCCGCTAACGTAAGATTACTTAACTTGCACAACAGCGTGGCTTAGCTTTGCGTGCAGTAAGGGAGTCGAGTTTGCTCTAATTGCTACAATCATCAGGCTGCGTATTCATTCATATCCCTCTGCGTGCGTACCTCGCAAAGATGCACGAAACAACGAACACATTTTTAATGCTGCCATATCTAAATCTTAGGATTCAAATGTATCAGCAAACTAAGAAAAGGGGGAACTCTCCAAACATGAAGCAATTGTTTATGTAGTTTTCCTGGGCCATGTACTTATTCGGCGCAATTTCTGAGATTTGTGGTGTAATTATAAACGTCTCTGAAGCCTAAAAATAGGTAAAAATATTTTTTTGGCACCGTTGACCTCGCAGATGTTTCGCCGGAACGCGACGTTAGAAAAAGGTCGAAAGAACCTTCTGGAGTGTGTGTAACCTTAATCCCATGGCTATAAAAATATGAGAAAATACACAATAATCGGTTTGCAAAACACGAAGAATATGTATCGGTAGAATTTTTAAGAGACTTTATTATTTCAGCACTATTTTTGATAAATATGTTATTCTCTCACGAGTCTCCGCCTAACGCGGGATGAAACCTATTTGCCGCCTCAGTTATGCTCACGTACATTTTATTGTAAAAAAGATGTTTAAATTTTGTCAAGGCGAAATCCCATTTTTGTAAATAGCAAAAGAAAAACTGCAAAAAAGGGACCATAAAACTTCGTAACAAAATTTTTTGTTATTTATATCCCATTTTTTTCTTCTTTCTGTTAGTTAATCATCCGATGTATATCTCATTTATTCATTGCAATGGTCGTGGCTAAAAGAAGATATTGGACGTATTTGTAATTTTCTGCCTTCTTCCCCCAAAAAGTCTTCCCTTCCTACACGCCTTGTGTGTACGTCTGTTCTGGATTGCAAGGTTCCAGTTGTGGTTTAATTTGTACGACCTGAAAGAACACCTTACGTATAACACCGCATTCCCGACAGTTGCAGCAATATGATACGAACCGAAATAGCTGCAACAATCCTGAGTTGTATTTTCCACTGTGCTTTCTAGGCTGGCTTCATAAATTAATGCGTCAATCAATGAATCAATCATCATAAGATGAAAGGCTAGGAGGGTTAACCAGAGAAAATATATGCCTGTACTCCAAATGTTGTAACTTCATCTACACACTACGCTTGTGTTACGCGCTCACAGATTAAGACAAAGCCGCTACAACACTTCTAAGCAGAGTGGGCGTTGCTTTCACACCTTATTTTGTACTGGACACTGGCACATACTGTTGTTTTTATTACTTTTGTGCTCATTTTTCTTGCTTTACAATCATCGATGTGCTGTGAATCTCTGCCTAGATGTTTAATTTCCGCGTTTGCAATGGCAATTTTTTCGTAATTTGCTGTAACTTGGAGTGCCAACTTTTAGCTGGGTTAGAATCTTATACGCTCCTTAGAGTTAACGTATTTGTATTGAATTTCTTTAAATGCTTTAAATTAAATATCGAGACACATATCAGCAACAATTAGATTTTAAACGCAACTAAAATTCCACTCAGTGAATACTTTATGCACTGGTGTCTAAAGTATTTTTACATTTTTTTCCAGTCCATGCGTTTCAGGAAATTTAATAAAGTAACTGGTTTTTTCTGCAACACATTCATTTTCTTGTAGGAGTGTGAAATAAGATGTTTTCATACCCTCCGTCCGTAGCGTCATTAGTGGTTTCGTTTAGGAGCTCCGCGAAGCTCGTTTCTGAGTGACTGATCTCTATATGTCGTAGCACCGGAATGGTATCAACCAGTTAATAAATCAGCTGGTCCTACTGCCTTTCATGTGTCCGTCTTTTTCAGTGCTGAAAAAAGTCATTATGTGTTCTCAACGTTCCTGCTCACGAAGGAAGTTCCCCTAACGCAAAAGCGTATGAAAATAGCTAGCCGATATACTATGAAATGTTTGTAGAGGTCTACTGGGAACCCATCAACAATCGTGGAGCCGCTTCACTCTGGTTATTTGTGCCACGTCTTTTGTTCACTTCATGGCTCAAAAAAGACTCCAGAAAACCTTTATTTAAGGATAACTATTCAAAGCTGATGTCACCTAACTGGATTTAGTGCTGGCACTGTGGTTTCTAACACTTCAGAAATAAATATTTTATACCGGAAAGCAACATGCCGTTCAGGAAGCTCCGTGTGTTCGGTAACTTGTCCCGCACTTCTAGAAAATCTGCATTAAAGTTTTCCATGAGTGTACCTTGCAGTTATGGCTTGCAGATGCGGGCCACATTAGTTTGGCTGCGATCCCATTTACAGATGCAAATTCGTATGTACCAAACATGCTTTCGTTAAACCCTTGTGAAGGGTAAACAAAGTAGATTTTTATTGTTCGAGAGAACATGAATTTGTACAAGTGGAAACGCGCCACAACTATTCAGCGGCAGGTTCTCTTCATCACCAAGTCCTTGCAGAATGGGGATATTACACAACGGCACCGTAATTTTCCTAATAGTCATGTTTGGCCACCGAAACGTAAAATTTATATGGCACCTCCATTGATAACGTCGTGGGAAGCTGACGGCTGCATCTGCGAAACAGTCCTTTGTAAGGAACATTCCTTTTTGTATATATACACTTCAGTTTTAGTATCACCTCTTCTCATAAGTTGTGCCACCTCCACAAAGAGACATTGTTGTTGACGTCGCTCTTTTAAAGTTATTTCTAATCTTCTCTTCAAAGTCTTCAGCAAAAATGTTCTATTTTTCATAGGTTGTGACTCCTAGGTAATCAACATTTTTGGCTAGCTTCACGTCAACATTTTTGGCAGCAAACAACTTCACCCCACTATGAACGTGGCCTCGTTTCAGTTTCAATCAAGGGTACTGTCAAGGCAGTCATCACACTTATTCCACAAAGGTGAACAAAACTTAGTTGCTGCAAAATGGTGCTTCACATCTTGGGCGGGTTCTTCTAGAGCTGCAGTGGTGCTAGCCGTGCAGTCGTAGTGCTTCAAGGTGCCAAAGACAGGTAAAAAGGCCGTAACAGAGACGACGTCACAATGTGAAGCAGGCGCCACTGCGGCAGCCTCAAACCAGACGCTGTTTAGCCGGGATCGGATCTGCAAGAGCAGAGTTTTGGTCCTGAGTTTCTGTCCAAACATACGAGAGCCTCGAAAAATTCTAGACGGGGGATGCTGAAAGAATATTTTTTGATGGTTGAAAAAACAAACGAAGGGAAAACAAGGTGCATACGGAGGATGGAGATATTTATATGGTACTTGTACTGACAAAACTGCGACCAGGGAATAAATTATCCGAGAGGATGTCTCCTGGTGGTTTTACTTTCTCCTATTTTTAAAAGCTGCTTGCTGATAACATACAGCTGCTGCTCTATTAACGGAACTTTTCCGGCCTGCTATAAAACCCTTTCCTAGACCGGCTTGTTAGATAATTGAGTGCGGTAAATACGGCCTTCGTGATGAACCACCAATGCGGGTTTAGTCAGCTAGCTCCGTCATGCATGTCGGAGGAATACATGGCAGTGTATGTTCTAGCTGTAGATGCGGGTTTTTAATGCAAAACCTTCATTCGAAGAGTGTCTCCATTCAAAATGATTGCATAGAAACAGTAGACTCTTGCGGTACCTTGTAAATCGAAACAAAAGAGGTTTCAAGTGTAAAACACATCGTTCTAAAGTACAGCCTAATGTGTATCTCAAACAGTACCGGAGCGTGTAATTGGCACTTTGAGATCAGTCATATTGTTAAGCCCTTTGAGATGTGGCCTGTTCCCTGCATTGGCGAACCGTGTATAAAAGCTTCGAAGTATTATCAACCCCCTAGGGATCCTTACAGAGCGACTACATCCGGACACGCGGGCGTTTTTTTGTTTTTTAAGTGCGATGCACTTTATAAGCGACCCTGAATCCGCCGTCCGCATTGCTCCTCCTCCTCTCCCCTAGCAACGGCGCGAGGAGCGGAGAGGAGCGTCTGTAGCAACGGCGCAGCGACGTCACACCCCACGTGACCCGCGCGCGCTCCGCCTCCCGCGCCGTGGCTGCGCGCGCCCGCGCCGGCTCCCGCAACGCTCCTCGCGCCGTGACGTCACACTCCCACGTGACCGCGCGCTGGCGCGTTTGCGTCTGCTCCCCCTCTCCTCGCGCCGTGACGTCACATGCTCTGCAGCTGGCGCGCCTCTCCCCCCGTTAGGTTTGCACTCACCCTCGGCGCGCGCCTCTCCCCTCGCCTGACAGCTCCCCCTCGCCGGTACTGCGCCTCTCAAGGCGATGGCAGAATTACTACGCCGTGTACTCTCGGCGCAAGAAATGCATTCGCACTTCCTCACGATTCCCTTCGGGGAGGTGGGGGCAATTTTTGTTTTTCTCCTTTATAAATAGAAAAGACGAGTGAAAATGGTCGGAACAGAAATTGCAAAACTTTCTGCAGAAATCTTCTCTAGGCGCTCCCTGAGACATGCTCAGCACGGTTTTTATAACCCAGAGTTTCCTGTACCTGTCCAGAACTAAGCCACAGAACCTATTTTCGGTATTCACTACGTCTGTTTGTATGGACAATTGCACTATATAAATTTGGTGCGTCGAAAAGTTTCCGCGACTCTCCCGTTTGCCATTCGCAACCGTTGTGCTGCCTGAATAGAGAGAGAGAGAGAGAGAATGGTTTAATGACACTGACGAGGTTTGTCCAGCAAAAAGCCTGACATGCTACGTCAGGTGAAAAATGAAACGATTGAGAAAAGAAAAAAAAACAAGAAAAAAAATAAAAGCAAGAAGGGGAGATAGAAAGAAGGAAAAATCAGAGAAAGAAAAAGTATGGTGACAATTTGGGTCGCAAGCAAGTTCAGGAGTTTGGTAATAAAAGAAAAATGTTGAAGTATACTCGAGGAAATGTTCGCTTCAAGATGACAGAGTTCTGAGTTCACGGAGTAGTCTCACGGGAACGCGGCACATTCAGCGTTACCATCGCAGCCATGATGAAGACATACACACGCGAAATGTTCACTTTGACATACCACAGAGGTTAAGAGTTTTAAGATGACGAACGTGGTTCTATATCACACGTATCACCGATGTTCACTACTGTTAAAGAGTGTTGACGAGACCTGAACTACGGAGGAAGCTGAGAAAGGCTTTCGTCACACGTGAGGCCATTTTAGCAGATGACCAGGGGCCAAGCACATCATGCAGCGTAAGACGTGATGTGGGTAGTTTACCCAAGTCACTGTCAAGGAGAGTCTGGGTGTATCGTATCGTCTACACACACAGATGACATGTGGACGTCTTCTGGACAGTGCAGTCTTCGCACAAGGGTGAGCTGGTCTGCTGAAGCTTAAAAACGGAAAAGGCGTGTGTAGGCGACGTTCAAACGTATGCGGTGTATTACAGCTGCGTCGTGCTTGTTGAGACCAGGCGGTAACTGGAAAGTACATTCTGGGTCAAGGGAGTAGAGTGGTGCGTAGCGGCGTAATGGAGCAGCCCATATGGAAAGCTGTACCTGCCGCCCAACATAAGACGCCAGTGCGGCCGCATCTTTCCTGGAGAACGGTACGGCCGCAATAGGAACCTCGTGATTGTGAGCCTGGGAAGCTGTAGCGTCTGCTGTTGAATAGCCTGATACACCGCAATGAGCGGAATCCACTGGAGTTCCATGAGGTGGTGAGCACTGACGGCTTGGTAGTGTAAAACCCGAATGTCCCAGTGTAGCTGTTGATTAGGAAACGACTGAAGGCATTGAAGGGCCGCGCGGGAATCTGTAAAAATTGCCCATTGATTGGCTGGCTGGGTGGTGATGTATTGAATAGGTACAGCGGCTTGGTACGCGTTCCCCGACCCGAGGGAAATTTACCGTAATAGTCCAGTGGTAGGCAGCGCCTCCTGCGATTTCGGCAAAGTCATAGACCGCATCGTCAGCACCAATTTTTTCCCCCTCTCGGTGGCGGCGTACTCCGTAATTACGTAAGTCCACTGGGGTTTAAGGAACTACAACCAGGGCGGAAATCCCGGGGCCTAACCTTAGGGAGCCTCCTTTACTAACTTAGAGCCATCTTCAAAGCGGACGCGTTATGATAAGGTCGGTGTGAATCTCAGCCACGGTTTCTGAACTAGTAATTTCGAGTTAAGGCGAAGATAAAATCTAATGATGTGGGCCGTCCCTACAATCGAAAAAAAGTGAACTGTGCAATTTCTGTATAATTTAATGACAACCGGTATATCACGAACAGTAACATTATTAGTTATGCACTTCAAGATGTTATGTGGGGAGAAAATACACCAGAAAATAACCGAATGACTTCGCGAAAAGTTAGGACGGGAACATCTGGTACACGTCGCCCAATGGCATAAATTTAAATTAGGCATCGGAGGCACAGATAGAGGGGTCTTTCAAGGTTTTATTACACCCTGAAGTCGAAGACGGGTTGGTTTGTTTTCGTGTGAAAAGAGTTTCCATATATAATACAACATGAATGAAATAGTGGCTATAACTGCTTCTAATACTACTCGTTTTCTAGTTATCAATGATCACATAAACTGCAGTTGAGAAACGTGTAGAAACATAACCGATGTTCTGGACACTGGATGCCATTTAGAAGCTGCTGTTACTTGGTCTTGTTATTGCACGCCTAATTGACTATTCACCTAGCATTGGAGATTTAGGGAGATCATTATCAGCATCAACAAGATCCTGTTTATTTCCACTTCAGGACTAAGGCCTCTTCCTTTTACTTCCGCCAGCTTCTGCACACTGCAGCCCAAATACATTCTTTTGCCCGGAATTTTCTTACTTTGTCTCAACTGCCTGATTTCGTCTTATATTGTCTTGTTGCCTTTCCCTTCTTCTAGTGCCGTCTCCCGGTAACCATTCAGTTGCCCTCGTGGTCCACCTTTAGTCAGTTCATGGAGGTGTGGGGCCAGCCAAAGTCTATTTTTTTATTTCCTGTATGATAATATACTCGAGTTTGTCCCTAAACAAGGTTGCTCATATTCTATCCCTAACCATTATTTCTATCATTACATGCTCCTTGCCAGGTTAAACGGATGTACGTTTTCTTCCTAGTGGTTTAGTAATACACCAAGTTTCCACTCCAAATGTCATCACCGAGATGATGCATTGATTTACTACTTTTATTTTAAGGGATAGTGTCAGCTCAATTTCCATTAGTTGGCGGGTGCTTGCCGGGTACAGCTTAACCCATGCCATATCTGCGTCAACTTTTCTTCTCGGGGAAGGGATCAGCACTTACTTCCAGTTTAATATAGTTTTATTCTTCAACCCGTTGCAATGTTTCGCTACCTATGCTGAAAAGAACGCCTTCAGCACGTTTAGTTATCATTACTCTATATTTACACACGTTTATTTTGATCCCCAAGGCGTATCTCTCTGATTGTTGCTCTTAAATTATTTTTGAGTTGCGCTAATCCACTGAGCAAACGTATGTCGTCTGCAAGCCCTTAAATATCCTTTTGGATGGAAAACTTGTCGCTCTGCCTAATGAGATTTATCCGTCCTGCGCATCCCTAATATATGCCCTCTAGAAGTGTTATGTCGGTTTCAGGTATTCGCTGCTCTTTTACGGATGCTGAAACGGCTGTGGTGAGAACGGAAACAGACGGTTTCTCGTACCCTGTAACTGCCCTTCAAAGAGGCTTCGTGTATCCTGCGGCTTTTTCTGTGAGTTGGTTGACGACAGGAATGTGATCAATTATGGAGTACCCTTTACGAAGCCGAGCTTGGTTTCTCGGGCGATAGGAATGCAGGCTTTCACCTATTCGGCTAACTATAGGTTTGGTAAACCGCTTGTAAACAACTGAGAATAGGCTGGTGTGCCTGAAATTCTTGAGGAAAGAAAACGTTGTGAAGAAAATATGGATATTCGCGTTGCTCTTTTCAAACGCTTGCGCCATAAATGGAAATTTGGATGACGGCTTTTGAAAAGAACGTTTTCGTTGAATGATTACTACTCAATCCCGTGTGTATGAGGGGACACAGCGGTTGTGTTTCAAATGAACAAAATTTAGTTCTAAACGAGTAACAACTTCGCATTTGCTCGGCAGTTTTAAAATGCTTCGTTTGCCGCGGTGGTATCCCAAGAACTGCAACAGGAAACACGATGTTTTTTTGCTGTTTCGATAGCTAATTTTGAGTTACTTAGCCTAATGAAAGTTGTTAGGACTACCGTTTTATCCTCTCAACATCTATAGGGCCTTTCCTTCCATGGTGCTGTGAGTATCCGCAGGAATGACTGAAAGATGGTGGCTTTGTAACATCTGTAGTATATTACTGTTAATAATAACACCTGCTGAGACTTCAAAAAATATAGTGTTGTCTAATCAACCCAAAATTACAGTCTTCGACTTAAGGGATTGCTCTAATTACGCATCAAAGACGCCATTTTGTGTAAGCATACCAAACCCGTAGTTACCTACGTACTGACAGAAGCCTCAAATTTGTGATGGCGATGAATTGTACGGTCAATTTTTTTCATGATAACCACAGCAGTTTAAGGCGTACAGATCATTCGTAATAAAGTTGGTGTTCCCTCACATCATACTCTGTTGTCGCACCACAACCAAAATAACTCCGAAAGAGATGACCCACATAGAGCTTCTCTGTATAAATCTTGAGCAAAGAGGAACATTACAGCACATGACCCTGGTGCAAGCGCAACTACTAATGAAGGGAAAGTTTCGGTAACTTGTACCGCTGGTCGCTCAGTAGAAAATTATGATTGTGCACCAGTTAAGCAACGGAAAGAAACCTGCTTATGATGGGAGGACTTTTACGTAATCACCAGTAGATTTATCTAGGAAGTGAAAACTCAGCAGGCTTGACGGCAGCAATGCGAAGGAAGCACGCTGATAAGTGGTGGCCAAAAAACGCTATTTGACTAAGATGTACGTATTCTCACGATTGCGTGCGTTGATTTCACCAAGCTTAAACTGTCTTCGAAACCCGTTTAAACAACAAACTTAAAGGAAGTGCTGTTTCAATAAGCCTAAATGTGGGTCAAAGTTTTCAATTGGATTTCTTCAGCAGCTCGCGGAAAATTAGTATTGTCAAGTGTCATAGCTAATTGGAATATTAAAGAAATCCTGTACACATCACGTTTTACTTAACCTAGTGAAAAAATGTTTTATAATATAAATGCTAATGTATCGAAGAGAGAAGACCTGGAAGTTCATAACTCCCACACTACGGTGCTTTACCTTACTCGCTGGATGCGAAAACCCTAACAGGTAATTCTAATCAGGTCAGAAGCCGCACTTCTAAGGCCTGTCGCATGCTATGACTGTTTTCCCAAACCACGAGTACAAAAGTAGGAGCTGAGCAACCTGATATTGAAGCTGACAAGGCATTCCTCAGAACACAGCTTTGTCGCAACGGCTGGGTATATACGGCACTCACTGTTATGCTAAGCCACGCGAACCTGTTTAGGTCGAGTCGCGCCACTCCGTAACCGGCCTATCGAGCTCTTGATCCAGGGCATCCAATATATCGGCGGCTTGATTAAAACTTGGCGCTTGCAGTTCGCGGCGTCTGATGCGAGCCTATCGTGTGGCTGCAATACAAACAGCGGTCTCCCGAATGCCCCGTGATCCCATTTGGCTAAGAGCAGCGTGCTGTATTACAAAAACCGCCACAAGCAGGGTGGCGTTGCAAGATGTATCGCCACCTAGCTTCATTTGTCCTCCGTTTTTCAGAGCCTTCGAAAACCTACAGCGTGTGCCCGCATGAGAGGACTTGTCGAGTTGGACCAAAGGACAGCAGGAGGGGGTGTAGATAAGCCGGCTGAACAAATCGCACTGATTACGCAACCAATCCATGCCACACCGAAGGATTTATGGCCTTCCTTTCAGCCCCAGCACACGGATTTGAGAGGGCTCAGGGGTGCTCCATTAGTACTAGCAAAATTTACTGCCCGAATCACGATTAGAGCGGGCGGCGATCCGCTGCTTGGTAGCGGCGGGGAAGTGTCGGGTGTGACGCGACTGTTCAGACAACGAAGCACCGTATACGTGTCAAGCGTTCGCCAAGTGCGAGGAAGCGTATATCGAACACGTGTTGGTTGGCGGGCAATCGATTTATTGGATTTTTACTCTGTCTTCCGAGTTCTGTAGAAAAATCAGTTGTGTAGAAGCGCGAGGCGTGAAACGTGCCATCCCTCTTTAGCTTAGAAAGCAATTGTGCAGCTGGAATTTTCGATGTTATAGTACGAATTAGGCTCTTCTAAACAGCGTTAAGGTATTTGTACACCGCCATGTAGGGGAAAGCGTAATATTTTACAAGCGGCAGCTTGAGTATTCCTACGCGGTTCTTTGTACTTGCGGTAACAAAAGTAGCGATTAAGCCAAAATCTGGATAGTGCTCTTCTCACCGGAGCAGGAACGGCACCAATGGTGTATGGGTAAGTAATATATACGTTGAATTCAAGACATCTAGCCAGACGCCATCACAGTTTTGGATTGATAAGACCCCGTCTACCTGAAATTACTCAAGACATTCTTATATATTCACCCAACCTGAAGGATTAATCATTCCGATGGGTATTATGAACCACCAATACGTGCTCTGTAACCTATAGCTGTTTGGATCATTCCAGTTAGCTTGTTATGTACAGGTAAAATATGCGTTTTCTGATGGACCGTCTGCTATCTTTAATACGTTGCAAACACTGGCATGAATTATTGGAGGTGCCTCTGCAGTAATATGGTACTGCGCACATAAGGTGTAAACTTAAAGAAATCGCGCAGGTTGACTCTACTACAACGCCTCAGAGCGACACATTAGCGTGTCCAATGCCCGAATAGATAAATAGTGTCACTCTGTATCTGTAGCTTGGGCTTCACATGAAGTCCAAAAGTAAAAACGCCAGTGTGTTGAGATTTCGGCGGAGGTGAAACCTCCCCAAGAGATCGAAATATATCCTGAGCCCTCCGCTACCTCCGGCATGTTAGCCCAGGGGCAGCGTGAGCGCATTATGCCTTGAAATTTGTCTTAAGCTTTGCGAACGCTGTACTTTCGCTAAACTTCGAGTCTCGAAACTATGCTTTGCAATGTAATATTGAGTATACAAAATCAAAGGAAGAATACATGGACAGGTTTGGAGCATAGTTTTTAGATTTTACTTCAAATTTCTTCGAGGCGATGCTTCTCAACGGGGATTCAAATTGTCCGCGGCGTCACTCATGCATCGTTATTTTCAATATCATGCACATCTGTTTGCTGTTAAAAGGGAGCCGAAATTAATTACTGGGTTTTATCGTAGCTCAAACTCAAAGCTTGTGTAGCGCATTTCCGCTACCGGCTTTTACAGCTCACAATAGTTCCACAGAAAGGAAGGACCAAGTACTATGACGGTCATAAATCCTTGGCCTATCGCTTTTCTATAGCGCAACAGCGTAAATGACGACGACCTCGAAGTAGGTCTATTAGCCCCGAAGCAGTGGTTAGATAAATTTGAAAAATGTTGTGCCCTGTGTTGGCGCATCAAGGCGTGTCGGCCGCCGCGTTGACGTATCGACGCGAACATTTACCCGACATGCTCCACCTATTGAAGTCAACAAAGCAAGAATACCAAGCACTAAGCGGCACTTGTCCGCTCAAGCACTACCACTCACGTTTTTTTTTGTGCAACAGCATTTATTTTTTGTTAGGCTCGATCACAACCTTCAGGCTAAAAAGACATGAACAAAATATTCAAAGTTAACGCACACTTCTGTGTTTACGTGAGCATCACGAAGCGGGTAGGCGTAGGACCCAGAGGATAGCTATTTATGTCAGAGCCTCAATACGTCTTTCTCTCTCTTCGGACTGAGAGCTCGCCCCGGAATTCAGGCAACCGCGCTAGGAATGCGTCTTCTGAGAGAGTGGATTTATTGCACGGAGATATCGTATTGAGGTTGCGACAACACACTGGGATGCCAGCATTTTCTCGGGCCCGGTTGATGCCAAGAGAAGGCATGTCAATCCGCGTTGTAGTTTATTTTTGTTGCAACATGAATGGGCTACTATCAATTACTCGTGTGCGGCAGGGTGTTTTGATTAAGGCGCAAGACTGATAGCATTACCAGAGACAGGCGTGCGAAGCAACCATCGTATTAGTACTTTGTAAGACGAGCAGGAGTTCTTTTTCTGTCGGGATCCTGAGACATGCCTGTCTCAGAAGTGAGTCGTTTCCGCGGAATTTCCATTCAAGAAGATAGGATTCCTTCTTTGTTGCCAAGACCCAGAAGTACCGCCCCGTTTGTTTTAGATGCATTGTCTACTTTTGTTACCTCAGAGAAAGATTGTCACCGAACCAGAGACTGAATCATCAGGAGCTTGTTCTATTGCAACGAATTTTACATTGCAAAAAGGAATTGCAAACGTTAGCTCATTCATGCACCTTGAATTATATAGCTGCTGTCTATACATGGAACATTTCTAGCTCAAACATTCATTTTGTTTGTTTAGACAGGAGCTCCTATCTCAAATGTGTGCATTTCTTCGTACGCAAGTTGCGGACAAGACGGAAGGCGTTGTCTCTACGCGCAGGTAGTTTTCTGGACAACTGTTTCCAAATGGCTTGCAAGATGGTTATCCGGATTGCCTTTTTGTGAGTAGGCGCGTAAAAGCGACATAATTTGCGAACAGACGCACATTCAATAATTTAACTCTTGGAGAAGTTTCTTTTCCGCAAATACGTTTTGAGTGATAATGTTAAGAACTTTGCAGCCACTTTGGACGGAGAAAGTATGCTAACTACTGTACAGCCGACCAGCAAATAATATGCAAACAAAACGTGGCCACGTTTTTGGATTTAAACAAAGACTTCTGCACGAACAGTAAAATTTTGTAGGGCAGCACAGATAGCACGCGGGCTGACTGCAAAGCTGACTAGGCAATGCAATGCTTGGTTTTAAAAACCAGTTGGAATTCGGCCCCGAGACCACGACCACGTCTTCAAAGCGGATCTGCAGGAATCGTTGCAGAGAAGACAAATACAATCGATAATGCCGGCGTATCAAGTTAGTAGTACTTTGGGTTCTGCGGAGGAGAATGGAGACGCAATTAAAGATGCCCCCCATAAAAAAGTGACAATGATTGTTGAAGGTGTATGCGAATTTCTCGTCTTCTTGGGCCATAGAACGGCTTCTTGAGCTGTAGGATTGGCTCAACGCCAAATTGGGTCCAAATAAAATGACCCACGAATAACCACAAAAGCATAAAACGATGCACAGTCATTTGTACTCGTCGTCAGTGTGCCTATCGGACATTGTTCATCGCGTTGGCTCTTGCTGAAACAAATTGATGGTAACATGTATTCACACTAGACCCTACGTGTTTTTTAAGACTAATTTTAGAGAGACAAAGTACATAATGGTTCATCCAAACAAACGAATGCACAGTACCCCAATATATTTCTCCTGTCAGAACAGTAAACACCGAACGGAACGTCATTCCTGGGCACTGTAAAACAGTGTGAATTAAGAAATCGAGATATTCCTGCCTGAAATAATTCTGTGATGTAAGTTCTAAACTGAGGATGGTAAATCGAAGACACAGACCTTACTCTTAAAGTACACTTCTAGTGCATTCCGAGGGTATATGTTATCTCTACTACAGAGGAATAGTCTATAAGACGCATTAAAGGTAATTTTAATACAGTATTCAAGTTGAAAGCGGAGTGCAGGTAATTTAAGTAAGTATAAGCAATAAAATTCCGTTAATAACGGTCACGATCCGATTGTGTGTCTGTTCGATTCTCCATAATTTGAAAGAAAAGAGTGTCCGCAGGGGAGAGTTTTTAATAATGGAAGAAAAACACAGTGGCACACCTGATCATTTGGGCTCGGACATAGAACTCTGGGCGAAGGAAATAAAAAGAGAACAGGGCCTATTTCGTGGACGACAGGATTGATGATTGCATTATAGAGGTGATGGTAAAAACATAAAGAAAAATGACCTGGCAGTGTACACTACATGTTCAAAAGTTCACTACAATGGGACCAGAACAACAATATCGGTTTAAGTGTTCGTATCTCAGAATTGGCGTGGAACAAACTTGCGGTGAAAAAGAAAATGTTCCCGTTGTGTTGTGTGCCGGCCAGACAGCATTCTTCTACGCAGCTGAACCTTAAGCCGGAACCCAATCCGGGTTGAGCCGGATTGGCCTGTTGAGATACGTGGAATATTTTGAATGTATGCAAAGAATCTGCTCAAGGAGAAACTGAATATATGAATTGAGGCGGGCGAGGTTAAGATACAGCTGAACTTATTTTAAATCCAAATTTTTAATGGGAGACGTTGAAATACCCTCACATCTCTCATTCACGATGATTTGATGTCCAAGAGAGATTGTTCATAGCTAAAATATATCAGCGTACATTCATCCGCCGATAAATTGAACGCAGTTTTTTTAACATTTTATTGCTCCTTGAAATAAACACTAGAGCAACAACTTTTAAAAAATGTAACACCAAGGGGATGCGTTTAAATCCTAGCATTAGATTGGTTTACATCAATGTATAGGAAATTTGTGAGCAACATGTATTTATAAATCAACCACCTATTTTTGGCCATTTTGAGCTACCGTGACAAATGTACGGGCGGGTGCGTTCAGCATGACTTCGAGCTTATCAATGGGGACGAAATATTGCATTCAGTGAGATTTAGTTGGGTACAGATTTTCAGCAGAATCGAACGAAGTGTAATGCACGATTGTCTTTGACTCAAATTGCAATAACTGTAAGTGTTTTATATTGCCACTCAATGAATGGGCGGCCTGTGTATTTAGATGAAATGGCTACAAAATACGGTGCAATACCTTAAACTTCAGGTGATGCCCGACGTGCACCTTGTGTGATGACTTGCTACACCAAAATGTTCCGCATCGCAAGCTCTTTTTAAAAGCTGTGAAGTGCGATATAGACAGGGTGCAAAAAATGCTTTCGTGAAATTGCGAGCGAGAGTTTTCATTCTGTGGTAGACAGCCCTAGTTATGAGCACGATTGGAAATACCGTTACGGTCTTATTTGCGAAGGCAACGTTTGATGAAAACGTTAAAGCGAAGGCCGAACAAAAAGTTCACCGACGACGTTTATCTCCTTCGGATGGAGTATTATGTAGAACTAGGAACCCATTCGTGAGCCGGCATTTGGAACACACTGCCTTTTCGTAGTGCTGAAACGCCAGGACTGAAGGCAAAAGAACCGCCGGAGCCGCTTGTGCCTCCTCAGAAGAAAACAGTATTAGCAATATAAGGCAACCAAGAAACTTCTCAAGCACTGGGTACCCACGAACAAGAAAACAATACGAATAGGCAGCAAAAAACCACACCCATAGAATATTGTGCTGGCCGCGAACGTGACTTGCATGGTGGCCAAGAACGCAAGAGGATGTTCTTTTAGTCAATTGGCTCGTCGGAGCCGCCTAGGCCAAGTCACGAGCACAAGTATCACCCGGCTGAGCGTAGCAAAAAGTTCGTGCTTTCCAGCAAATTGCTTAGAGCCGCACATCAGCAATCTGGCTCACTGGCCTTTGTTAGGCGTCATTTGTGTGGTGTTGTGTGCGTGGGTAATTTGGTAAAGAGGCATCGCCCAAGGGCTTCTGGGCAGGTGTTTATTATTATTTCTTTGGCCTTCCCGTGACACATGCTGACATGTAAGTCCTCATTGAGGACACCTCATCACACCTCGATTGAGCTACGAACAGCGTTTTGTGGTTCGTTCGTCTATAAATGACTATGTTTTGCTTAATTACTGTGGAAAGTAAATTTCCAGCCAATAGATGCAGAACATAGTATCGCTGCAGTTTAGTGCGCGGAATCACTCGGCGCACAAAGGAAACTGCCACTCAGTATACGCAGCGGATACAAGCAATGCTAAAAATACGGAATGAAGAATGCAAACGTATAAAATCCTTTCCACCAGAAACAAAAACGTGTAGCATAGGAAATATGGTGGTACAAATGACGGGGCACAATTTAGGTAGAAGGTAGAGTAAAGTGTTGGTCCACTGTCGTTGCGAGTGGCGCGAAAGACTGTACGCGCAAAGGAAATCAACAGCCAAGCACTACACTTCCTGCTGCATGACAATGTATGCTTCTCATTGCCGCCTTGGAAACTATTCAATCTTGAATATGTGTACAACACTGCCAGCTCGTAACTTTTGGACACATAGCATGTGAAATATTCAATCTGTAGCAAACATTTACGAAAACATTTTGCATAAAACTAGAAGCCAAAAAGACGTGTGTGGTCGCTGCGGTTTAGTCTGAAAACATTCTCGCCGCCTCTGTGAAGTGTGCGACAAATGCTTAAGTAGCAATGAATAACACTCACGCCCTGATGCTTTGAGGCATACTGCTATGCTGACTTATTGTGTGGTGCCCCTTGATAATTGATGTACTCATGAGCCTTTACCAGGCGATGAGACGTATAAGCTTGAGTTTAAGAGACGTTTCCTTGTTGAAAATAATGCCTGTGAATAACCATTTTACATAAAAATGCAGCGCACGACTTGAATGGTGACTGCGTGTTTTTAGCACATATAACAGTAGCTTCATTTTTAAGTCTGTCGCGCTTCAAACAACATAGCAGCCTCGGGAGTTCTTCCCGCGGACATCAAGCATATTTGAAAACCTCGTCATTTAGGTTGCGCTTAAAAAAGAATAAGGCTTCATGGTTACGGCGGTATCCGTATTCATATTCTAGGCGGGAGTGTGAGCTCGTAAAGGTCAGAGAAATGTGGGTTAGCTATCACATATTAAGGGAAACTGTTCGCTAGGTGGGCGCAATTTATGTGGGTCGCGCATGCTATCGAGAGCTGGGGGTTGTTGATCCGGAAGACATTAAAACCCCCATACGGGTGAACCGCACACGAAAAGCGGCTCAACCCACGCATTGCTGGCGCATCCGGAACATAGTGATTCACCACCCTCCCATCTATTTTTCTATTTGCTTCATTTTAGTAATGCCAGCTGCGCTTGCTGTGCCTGCATACTTTTTTTATACGTATGCCGAACGACTAAAAATCAAATGCTTATTATTAAATAAACGTGGCTGCTTGATAGGTAACCTGAGCTGCGAAAGCCTTACAAGACCAAGACCTTCAGTCCCATGATCTGAAACTGCTGAGAGCAATCGTTTTACGCCGGTTCAACGAAGCAGTGATTAGCCTTCCCATAACCTCACAGCACTGACGTCAATTTAACCGATGAGGGAAATAAATAAAAATACCGACTTTGGTTGGATAAGCATCCAGGCGAGAAAATGGCGGAGAAAAGTAATAGTTAGAACCCCGCCATGTCAGGAGCACCATTTTGGTCACACAAGAATGCGTTCGTGTGGGTATCGTGAAGTTCTCTGTTGCCTCACCCATGCCCCGCACGCCGGGATTTTTTTTGTTCCGCGTAAGTCTCACAACTCACCGAGGGTCAGATACGCTCACATAATGACAGACCCGCCAAACTGTATTATGCAACGCTTATAACATGGTCAACGGCCGATCGAATAAAAAAACCGGCGTCCCGTAACTCCAGCAGCAAGCGTTGGGCGAACTAGACGAGTATGAAATTTAATCAATTAAAAGTTAAACCACGCAAGTGAATGTTTTCTGCATAGAGTAACATAAAAGCTCTAAATTATGTTCTCAATGGGTTTATGTAATGGAAACCTAAGAGTATTTTTTTTACACCCAGTCTTTTCCTGTGCTGGTCGCAGAACAATATCTGGCGTCAAAGAAAAGAAAAAAAAACGGAAGCGAAAATTTCGTAGCATTTTCTTTACCAGGGATACGCAAACCTTCACGTTTAATGTGCTAACAATCTCAGATATTTGTTCACCAGGCCAAAATTGAGTACGCCTACCAATGTACGAAAACTTAAGCTGCAAACGTAATTAAACCAGCTCGAACAGCATACCAGAATCTTCTGTACCAACTTAAAAATTTGAAAACGTTGCTGTGCTGTTGTTTAAATCTGCGAGTATCTTTTTGTTGAGCGCTATACAGCATTGCCCCGGAATTAGACTTGAGATACATTATGAGAATCATCATCATCTCAATCGGTATTTTGAGCCTGTTTGTGCCGTAAGCGCGAAGAAATCCCCTCGCAGATTTCTCCAAATGTTTTTTTTTTTCTTGAATGCCGGAGTGTATTCCTTGCATCCAAGTTATTATTTTGCTTTTTCTGTTGAGTAATTGCGTTCCTCTGCATCTTGTTCTGTCTACCGGTACACTTTGCCGGGTTCTTTACAGCTTTAATAGCATGCGTAAACAACAGCTCTATTATCATTTATTTACATTGTTTACGGCCGCAGTGCTTCTAGCAGGAGACTTGCTCCCATTCGGTGCACACGTGAAATGAGCTGAACTTGAATGTCAGACCTTGATATTTAACTGCTGGTAAACTTTTGAAAGTAGTTAGGTTTTTCGTTCATACATTTTTTCTGAAGATGCTTTCCAGTCTTCACAATCACCATTACGCACTTTCTGAGCGCTCTATATTTCGTCTTTCGGACTACTTTAGCATCAAATATTTTCCGATGTTGTCATTTATGAATGGCAAACCATCCCAGTTCTCAAAAATTGTCTTTACACCTCGTTCAGAGCTCGCTATTTGAATCTGTTTAGTTAAAAATTTAGAGTGCTAGGCCACAGTACAATCTCTTTATTGCTATTGAAAAATAATATTGTGCCCATGCCTTGTTAGGAAGTCATACGGTTGACGAATCTCGGCCACCAGCTGTTCGTACGGGCCGCGGCGAAGAGCAGAGTGCAGACTCTGGAGAGCTGGACTGGAGTCGCAAAGCAGAGCCCATTTTTGTGGTAATTCTTGCTTTAGGTACAGAAGAGCCCAATTGGCCGACAACCCGTTGTCGCGCCATGGTGCAGCAAGGTCACTGCGCTCGATCGCCCGCGAAATCATGCTGACCGTTTGGAATACGCCGCAGTGTTTCAAACCCCCGCCGGTACTAGCTCGACCCTGACCTGCAGCGCCACTTACCCACTAACATGCCACGTTCAGATGCCACCCTACTATGCCGACCGTGGATTGGAGTTGCTTTCACTAAAGCTTACTCATTCACTATCGGCATGACTGACAGCCCTGCATGTGACGTGTGCGCCACGGACGAGACAATAGAACACCTCTTGTGTCACTGTGTCCGGTTTGCAACGCAGAGACTGCACCTGTCAACCGCTTTCCGGAAACTCGACAACCAGCCATTACTGCGCAAACTGTTCTGTGTCACAGACGTAGTCCATCACAGTCTGAAAAGGCCACAAAAGCGCTACTTCGGTTCCTAAAGGACACAGGCCAGTCTGAACGATTGTAGAGACACTGTGCAGCATTGTTTATTTGTTATTTGGTTAGTTTGCCGTTTCAGTTTAGGCTTTATTAGCGCCTATTGTTCTGTTTTTGTAGTTATCTTTATTTTTCTTTTCTTGCTTCTCAAGCTCTATTCCTGTCTTTTCAATACTCTTTCTTTCTCTTTAACTCCTTCATTCCCCACATCCCATGTGTAGGGTAGCCAACCGGACTGTAACCTGGTTAACCTCCCTGCCTTTCATGCACTGTATTATCCTTCCTTCCTTCTTTATTGCTAGCCCATATAGGAAAACTAGATATCTCCGTTCCTGACTAACATTACAACAATGCCAAAATACTCAAAATTGCTGTGCCTGCTTTTTCTATTGTCAATCGCATCCTACCACGCACACATCAGGTACAAAAAAGAAAGTCCGGAATCACAGTACACCACCACCACTTGAAATGGACCGACATTGTCGCTGCCAGCCTCACGGACAGAACAAATGAGAAAGAGTTTACGATTTGCGGGTGTCTAGAAAGCGATAAATCACACTTTGCGAGACTTCACAATGGGTCCTTCTCACAAAAAGGGCAATGTTGAAAACCTCTGCCCCGCGTTAGCGATGGTCGTTCAGTTATTCAATTTTACGGAGGCCCCTGTTTTTATAGCTTGCGCGCTGGCTGCAAACCTGACCAGCATTTGAGCGCCCCGTGTAACATTGCGCAACCAAGAAGCATCCGCCGCAACATTTGATGTTTTGCCTTCCTTTCCAGCTCGCAATTTTGTCATTGGGGACAACCGTACCGGCACGCAATGACGTTTTTAGGCTTACAGGTCTGCCTGCACCAACTTTTTTTAAATTTGATGGTTGCACAATAACGTCACGCGCAATTTATTCCTATGATGCACTGACTTCAACGATTCTTTTTAAAGAGAAATTTCATCGTTTGCTTACTAATTTACACATGGCAATGGTTTTTCTGGCGCCTTCATTTGACAGGCATTTCATTTTTCTTCACATACGCCAGTCGTCTGTTTGTCCTTATTTTTATTTAAAAGTTGTGCCAAAAGAAACCGTTAAGTGACACATAAAGTAAAGTGCTTCTAAGCTGACGTTTTATCTAGTGAGTTCGTAATATTTTCGTCAGGTAGAGAGCCAGTGTACATTATAGTTATCATTGTTGGCTGGCAAATCGCCAAGAGGAAAGCATTTTATTTTTGGAAGAATCAGTGTTCTGTAAGGAGACGCATGGTTATGGAAGGATTTCCGAAACAATTGTTGGCTCTTTCCGAAAACGCTTATAGCGTCTCTATGTACCGAAAAATGTTCAACGGTAACAGTATGTCGAAGGTGTAACCACACCAACGAGACATCAATAAGCCGTTTCTGGGATACACTCCCACATCAGTCACCCGGCAGGGAAGGAAAGGGGTGATTCCTTATACCAAAAGCATCAGGCAATAACTAAAACATGATGGTTTCAACGTTATGCCAATCTTTTTAAAATTATCTGTCATCGGAGCTCAAACGAAATTAAGGTCGCTCAGGAGAAAGGGTTCTAAAATTTAGGAATAAGTTAAAGCCAAATTCACAATATTTGGAAAAATTTCAGATGCTTCAAATTTGACGCGTGAGTATTAGCTGAATGGGGCCTCAAAGTAAACACTGCAAGATGTAGAAATTGAAACAAAAATTGCACAGGGCCTTTCCCAGAGAACATCGTCAGTACATAAAATTACCGCCCAAACAAACGAAAAAAAGAAATGGCAGAACAATAAAGTGATAATCCGCAAGAAAGCATGGCGCAAGCGTGTCTGGTTGATGATATGCACGTGAGTAGCAAAACACTGAGATGAAGAGCATTAAAGACGATAGATGCGAGCGTGCAAGCGGAAATGCTTCGCCATGACACGTAAGCTTTATAGCAGTACAGGACAGCAGCCGTCTCGAGCACACGGCCAATCACCCAGGAAAGTTTAGTCCTAAGGGAATGGTTACATTAGGCTACAACCGTTTTTCTTGCGCCACCATTCAAAGCGCTGGATGAACAACGGGTAATTTTTGATGACTCTCCTTGGTGGCTATGAGTCTGATGTGCCTCTGGGGTGGCTTTCATTGCGCCACGTGACGTTCTGAATGCTTACTTAGCATTGGGTGATTGTCATCATCATAATCAATAGACCCAGGCTGCCTTTTAGTTCTTCTTCTGGAAGAACTAAATCCTTCTTCTGAATATGTTGAAAGGATGGGAACTTGGGTGGGTATTTAGACAGAAATAACATACATCGGCCGCGCAGCATTTAAACTGCGTAGCTTGCTAAAATCCAGCGCTTGATTCTTGACAACCAGCAAGTAATAGGTCTGAATAATAAACACAATAAAGATAGTCCTATGCTATCAGTTAGTGATTGCGTGCCGCTGATTTCTATTGTTTGAACGAATTTCTGTTTTGTTCATTGCTCCGCCAAGTCTTCTCTATTAGCATGCGTGTTATGCCAGCATTGCGACTCTTATGGCCTTTCTCTTGTTGTTTAGGGACCAGGGGAGGCAAAAACTAAGCTCTCTGTCATCGTAACTGAACATACTTTCAGCAGGGAAGCATGGTCATTGAGTTTGGTTTAAAATGAGTTAACAAATCTGCCCTGGAAAGCATGAAGTTGTCATGCACTTTAACGGCATCCGTGAACGTGATTTCAAACAGCAAAGCATTTTTACCAAAGTCGCTTACACATAAAATGCAGCGCCTTACATGCTAAGCAAACTATAACGCAGTCACTTGCCAACTCATCCGGAACTGAAATCTTTCCGCGTATGTGCTAGCTGCTTTATCGTGTGGTTATGTGTCTTAAAATGAATTGGTTGCTAGCTAGTTCGTTGTTGGTATGCCAAGGAACGAACTGCCCCCCAAAAATGACGAAGGACAAGATGGTGACAGGACACGCAAGGTAGTGTGCTTGCATGTGGTCACGTCATTTCAGTTCAAGGCGCCGACGGTCCACTAAGTAATGTAGGGCCCCTAAAAGCTTTTGGCTCCATCAGTTAAGTTTTGTAATATTGATTAACAGGGCCGTTTGAATGTAAAGTCTTGGATGCCCGCTGAGCAAAAAAGTCGGACGTCGTCGTTCGTAACATTAAAACGGCTACTTGGGTGGTGCTCTGAACAATACAGCGTCTAACAGCGCCTGGGAGTCTACAGCCCGAGCTTGAGCGAGAAAACCCGCTCGCGGAATCGATTTCGCATTAAAAAAATAGAAAAAAACCGCTCCTTGGGAGGCATTCAAAGACAGTAGGTGTTGAACGGGACGAAAATGAACATGAAAAAGGGGGTATCTTTTTTGATGCTTAGTAGTCATAGTGTTATATGGTTTTTATTAAGGCTCGAATTCAATGCAGTACATTTGGCACTGGGTCTGTCAGGTCTATGCTTCCAATATAACCACTAGATGCCGAAACGGTGACTCTCTCAAATATTCTGTTGAATGGCAACGTTCCAAAAGGAGAGAAAGTGACTATATAAGCGCGGAAATATATTCACATCCTCACAACGGCATTACCGAAAGCGTAGTCGCTAATAGGAACAATAGAACCAGAAACTAGTAATTGTTTACATCAACATATTCGCTTTCTGTACCTCAGAAGGCACTTACTTTTAACAATTCGCAATATTTTCTGTCTACAAAATAATTGGTACTAGCCCTAAGAAAGGCGGCACCATTTTAGCTTGTGCTAATGCCCCCATCTTAACTTCAAGCCGAAATAAAAAGTATGTTTTTTATTTGGGCACACCCGAAATTCCCAACACAGCGTATCAGCTATTAAATACAATTTCCGAGCACAAAAGCGCTGCAAAACTTAAGATAAATGTTACTACGGCGACGACTCCAGGACAGGAAGGGATGTGAGGTAACTGAAATAAACCGCTTTTCTTCCAATGTGGCAGTTCTGAGGAAGCTATGATTTCAGGAGGATCCCTCCAGTTGGATACTTGACCATACGTGATGCTAAACCCTGCCTTTTTTTATCCTGCTTGTGACAGTATCTGTTTTCGCGCAGCTCTACCGGGATAATGTAATGGTACTATCAATTTGCAGGCCTTTATAAATTTTCAAAACGCGTATTTAAACTTCCCATCAAAATAAATTTGTGATTGTCATCGTCGCTTAATCGTAGTAACAGTCTTACATTACATTTATTGAGACTTTTATTATGCTACTAATGGCAATAATTAAAAAAAATTGCTTACGATGTGATTTCAATTGAACCATTCGATGTCAAAACAGTGGTTTTTTTTGTTCACCTTCAGATGTGTTTATTAAAAGGCCCGTCCGGTCATCTTTGCGGCAGTTCAACAAAAAGTATGAGGTTTTCTGTATTTTTATTGACATTCCTTGATGCCATGGTACCGTTCGCGTCGCGCCTATTAAACAAAGGTAAAACCTTTCATGCTGTTTTAAGGCGTGTTTTGTACACAAGCGGAAAAACAAAATCTTTGATGCTTACCCAGGTGTAGGCTTTGTGCTGAAGGTGCCGGTCACACAGGGAACAGAGGCGCCGGGGTTTGACCAGGTTTTTTCAGGTTTTGCTAAGTCTTTGTTTGGTTTTGCGATGCTCTTGCTAGGCTAGAAGAAGTGTTGAGGGGTGGGGGGCCAAGTTTAGCCGGATTTTAGAATCCTGTTCCGGCCTGTCTTCCCCACTGACAGCGGATCCCAGAGGGAAAGGAAGCTGGGTCGTCCCAATTTCGACTGTTTTTACAGCGTTGCAACACTAGTGGAAGCTGCGCCATTTTTTACGTTTTAGTGGCTCTAGATAGACTACCACATTAAAAATAATATAGTAAGAGTCGGCTTACGAATATGGGCCCTGTGCTGACACTCGAGCAGACCCTAATGATGGCTTCACTGTTATATTACCCTGTTTGCGGTAGTGCACCCATAACAAGGGGTGCAGTGTGTTGGTATTTTTGTTTGCTAGCGCCACCGAACCAAGGCCAAGCTTAAATAGCTCCACTATTAAAATGTTATATTTGCCGTCTGTGCAGCTGGTCGATTCAAGCACTGCAGTTAAACATGCACTCTAGATCATTCACTGTTCATTACCACCACTCCTGGGGCTTTGTTCTAACGTACAAATTATACCGCAGGAAGTCTGTATACTCTACACTTGTGTCCAAATTTTGCATTTACATTTCATCAGCACCAAAATAAACGTGCAAAATGATCTTCCTTAAAGCATTAGCGCGAGCATGGCACAACGACAAAATGAGAGTACCCAATAGGAGCGTTCGTGTTACGTTTTATTGTGTTTTTTCCGCTACACAAATATTCACAACGCAAATGCTGGAAGTCACACTCTTTCCTGTGAAATTTCTGGCGTTACGACCACCCAAACGCTGCGTAAGGCTTGGATGCTCTGAGCCGGAACAAAGAACTGTCTTCCCTTCCCGTCTGAAAACTCTTGAATGTGAGAAGAGAATTGTGTTAAAGCACGGAAGTGGTAACATCATGTTCGACGAGAGGAAAGAAAACACGTTACTCCTTATAGCTGTTGCTGCATAAGAGTTAAAGTGGACGTTCTACATTTTCTGTTTATATGCCAGTTTCGCTGTAAACATACACTGGAAATCAAATCTGAACATCCATGCACTTTATAACTTCAACTTTACTGAACAGGCTCGTAAGAAAAGCGGCCGAGCTACAGCACAGGCCTGAGATATTTTCCTAGTTAAGACAGGTTAATTATTGTGCTTTAACAGACATATTCGCGTCTTTTCTGTACATAAACCTTCCATTTTTCAACAGGGGGTGTCTCCGTTGTTTCATGAGCTGTATAAAAGTGATGTTGACGCTCCATTTGTTTTGATTAACGGGGTAAATCCTGGCATCAGTGGGGTAAGAATGGGCACATTCCAACTTTCAGACTGACGAAAAAACTTGGCTCACCCAATAATAACAAAAATTATTAAACCAAAATCCACTGATTTCTTCTCTTTTGCGATAAAGCGATGTAACCTTGAATTCTTTCCATCTTTACACCGTCAGCTGGCCAAGGTGGATTCTACGGGTTCATTGAGACAAGGTCGAAACCACAACCGTGCTTCTCTGTGCGCCAACAGGTACGGCGGTGGAGATCACCGACGAAATATATTTAACAATGGCTGTGTTTCTCACAGATGCCGAATATAAAATTGCGAGTTCATTCAACGGGAAACGGAAAAACAGCGGTGTATCGTGTCAGTTGTGCATGCGCGCTTAGTATGGGTCATTTTTTTCTGTACCGACGTCTTTACCGTCTGGCTGGGATAATTCAGCTGCATCAGAGTATTCATCTCAAGCTCTAAAAATTAGCTCTCTTAATTTTGTTACTTGAAGGCTGCGCGGTTACTGCTGGCCGCCAGAACAAGCTTCATAAAAACAACAGTTGCTGCAACATAACGTACAGTTTTTGTTTTTCAATTAGAGGGTATAGTATCCAGATTTCTTCAATATAATAGATAAGAGCCGTAATTGTATAATCAAATCATTTTGCTGAAAAATGATTCCATACAGTCTTGACATTGTACAGTGATTTCAGTCGACATTCAGACGATGCTGCGGTCGCTTTGTTTACTTTTGAAAAGTTCCATAGGCAACAGTACCGCTATAATGCACTTCAGTGTTTTTCAAGTTGCAGGCGTGCCGTTGTACAGGGCGTTTTGCACTGGACAGATTGTCTTTGTTTCTTGTCGACGTGGACATGATTATCGGCGCACCGGAAGCTTCAACGCCAGGTTGTGCTTCTACGCTACTTTCTGTCCCCTTCCCTTACCTCTCGCCTTTCCGGCCAAAAGAACCCCAACACCGGCCCTACGCTTCAAACAAGGACCGATGAGAGGGTTACCTGCTTTCGTGGGATTGCTCACGGCACTGCCCCCGCGTTTTGTCTCTGAAATTTAATGAAAAACCTTAGATGTATCATTAAAGGCGAAGAGTGATCTTCTTCGTCATTTGGGGCTGCGACTGCAGAAATAGTGTCAAAATCACCGCCTCTGTAAAGACGAAACCAATACATATAAACACAATCGGTTTAATGGGACCAAGTTGCAGAGACATTTTTTCCCATTTTCGGCGAAGTATCCCGGAAGTATTTCTTTGGTGGTATGCTTGCACGAATATTACTTGCAAATTTGCCCTTTTTTTTCCATTTGCGCACAGAATAGAACGTTTTCCCCTTTTGGCCCAGCCACTGCATGTGCTGGTCAAATGCAGAAGTAATGTATGACTGAATGGACGGCTTCTAGAGCGCTTTGTCGCTCTTTGTCCTCAATCCGCGCGAGTCTCAACCACACGCTAGAATGCGCACTCCCCTACCGTCCAGCAGCTGCCCTTCGGCAGCACCATGTGGTAATTTTTGCATCATTGCTTTCATTTTTGTGCTTAAAACATTTCCAAATAAAATTCCGCAACGAAAAGCTTTTTGTCCTTCCTGTTCGGTCACACTTTGAAAAAAAAACAATGGAAACGTAGAAAAATAAGTAGGTTGGAGCATGGGATGTAATGTCCCTTAAACAGCGAGCCACGCGTTTGAGGCACGCTGCGCCTGACTTACAAGGGCTGCGGTCGTAAAATGCGTAGACAGTGTTTCAGAGATAACGTCTTTCCGAACTAGGCATAGAGCCTGGGCGGCATACCGACGACATTAAAGCAAATGGGGGCCATTTGAAGCGGTAGTGCCTCCTCGTTAAGGACAACATTTCTCCCTCTGAAAAAAATACAGTCGTGCAACTGGACGATAAAAAATGAGATATGTTTTTTGTTTCACATTGAGCATTTTAGCAATATTTTGTTAATGTTTTCTTCATGTGTGGCAAGGCATTAAGCTCGAGGGCAAAAGAATGCTAAGTAATGACCTGGATATCGTTGACGTCCTTATCGCGAGAAACGCAGGCGTATATCTAGTTCACGGTTGTAGAGAACATTTCCACTTTATGCACTTTTATGGTACTTACCGTAATGAAGCTCGCCGCAGTTATTGCGATAAAGCTTGTTTATGCTTGCGCGTAAAATTCTCCCAAAACTCCTTTTACAATAATTTGGCCAAACCACTACCGGTTACAGCGGGAAGTTGCAGTCGTGGAGACTTCAAGACTCAGAGATCCGCTAAGTCTTAGCAGGAGATAGCAGGAAGAGGGACAGATAAACACATGCGACTAATGTAAAGGACTATAGCAGCCTTTATTTTTTGAGCTTTATGTACAGTATGGCAATCACCGTAAGCCGGGAGTTTCTTATAACGTCTTCAATACCATCTGGGATTTGACGCTGACGGCATTCTAATAAGGAGAATTCCTTTGTCAGCACAGACCGGAGAAAGGTGTCACTTAAGCAGCACAGGAGGAGTCCCGCGAAACGTAACATGACGTAGGCGCCTGGCTCGCTGCAGCGAGATTACACCTTTCCAGGGCGACCGTGTGATGAAGGAAAGCATTGTCGCGTTCCGGCACCTGGCTCACTCCGCGTGGTTGCCCAGAGAACAATGGCGAACAAGGCATGTCGTATTACAATGGGATTGGGGCTATTGCGCATGAATGCAGCATTAAGGGGCAGCGAAGCTGGTAGGACTTCAACCCGTACGAGAACATTGCTCTCTGACCGCTGCCTTGGAAAATGAGTGGACAACCGAAACTGGCATCTCCGGAATACCTGTGGGACGTTTTGTTGACACATACCTATAGCATCGAAAAATGAACACCTGCGTTGGTCGTTGCCGGCTGCCTGACGAAAGCGCCTAATTACTCACAGTATAACTGCTTTTGAAAATATTTGCAAGAGCACAGTACACAAAATTTAGTATGTATGTCCTATTCTCATGTTGTCCGGACCTGGTATAGTTCGTTTTACGTGTCTCGCATTTCAGCAAGCTTTGCTACTGTATTCCTGCGTCGTAGCCACTCCTCACGTGGCAATATCTCTACCATTTCGACGCGAGCACCACTTAGCGCGGGATATCCTATCTCAGCGCAATAAATGGGCTGACGCTGCTGCAGTGATTTCCGCAGAACTCATAGTGATATTATCAGTTTGTTCCATTGTTCAAACAACACCCCTTGAACCTGTAATCAGGAGTATAAACATTCTTGGGAGACGATACATCATCACCCCGTATGTGTGAGTCTGTTACAAGTACAAGGACGTGGGCAGATTTTGCTAGCGATCAAAGTTTCTGCGAAAACGCGAATGACCGTCGTTTCCAAGACGATGAAGGTAACGATCGCTTTAATTTCTGCTACCGCTGTTCTAAAACAAACGCTTGCCCTGCTATTATCACACGATTATATTTTTGTGTGGTGCAGCTCTTCTCCGTGAGAACGGTTCTGAATTGCGCGCGCAATTTCAGATGAGACCTAGAGGCAAAGGTTAAGAGCCATGGCTCCGGTGGGTTTTTTCATTGCCGCAGAATTCGCAACAAGCCAAAAATGGGATTTGGACTGTTAGATTCCTCCCAAAAACTGTTCAAAATCACACTCAAGACAATTGCTCACAAAACAAAGCACTTTTGAGGTAAAAGCCTTTGCAACTGCGTCTTTTGAAACGCGTGAGGTAGAGAAATTCGTTCTGATGTACACAGAATTGAACAGAAAATGAGGGTGCCAGCTCGAGAGGCAAGTTATGAGGAAGGGCGGCGAAACGCGCGCCATGAAAGGGAAACAGTTACGCGAAAAGTGGATAGGGCGATGCCGCAACAGCAATGCTATTCGCCTTGAGAAGTCACCTTACCGTAGGGGGCGAACACCACGGGGGGACGTTGAGTGAGCGGAAGAAATTTCGGACAGTGCTGTTCAGGCGCCTGGTAATGTTGTTATAGCGCGGCTGAAAAGTTTAGCAAAAAGGTAAGCCCATATCAATAGCAGGACCAATTCATCTTCCGTATTTACGTTCTTAAAAATTTCTGAGCGACTCCAGTGAGTTTTCAGACTACTAGCTGTAGCGCACTCTGCAGTACTTATGCTTGCCTTAATGATACACTACAAATCTTGTACTTTTTCCCTCTTCATTTTCACTAAGACGATTCATTATTCTCCTATTACCGTCGCGGTGGTAATTATGCGGGCCTCAGTGCTCAATTACGACAACCGTTTTGGTCGTCTTATTTGTAAAAATTCAAACCGCTATGGTGTCACTTCCATGACTTTGAACATATTAAAATTGTCGATAGTCGTCCCGCGACATGTCTGCAGCAAAAAAAAAAAAAAACCCGCGCCCACTACATTATTCCGACAATAACGGCAACGACTTACGCAAATGACTATCGAGACAACTCGGTGCTTTTTGCTTTTAATAATCTGACCACTAAAGTATTTATTTATTGAGCCTGCAGGCAGGAGTGCCGCATTGCGCAGAAAGCTCAGTCGTTGTTGTCATTATTCCGTGCAGAAAATGGCAGCTACTCTGAACACAATATCAAATTCCCTTTGATTTATTATGGGCTTAATTCACGGGTAATCTGGGTAGTTACCCAGAGTGTTACCAGTGCTCTACCGGCGCACGTTCAGGGCGAAGCAAATACTCAAATGCCGCACACGCCATGAGACCCTGACGGTGCGTTAATAAACAGGTCCACTCGAGCAGCTCCAAACTGTAATTCTCGGGAAGCCAGTCTGTGTCAGCAGTCGGCCTGTTGAAGTACTTTGTGATAGAAAAACGAATAAAAGAAAGTGAAGATAGAGTGTCTAGCACAACGTAGCAGGAATGAAACCTATCGAAGTAATCAAGCCTAGAGTCGAACAGGCTATAGCGAAGTAACAAAATCAAGTGATATGTAGCAGCACTGGCGTCGTTGGTAAGTAGTGCCAGGTTCTCACCTTCAAAGCACTAAACAAATTTAAATCTCCCCAAAGATTTTGCGCATGCGATGTTAAAATTAACACCTTCACGCAGTATACAGACACGTGTCATATATATTCAGTATAATGAACAACAAATATTATAGGATAAGTAGTACTTTCTTGAAGTTCATTGAGTCAACTAAAATAAAGCTACAAATGTCAGGCGACATGTCAATGCGTTGAAGAAAAAAGTTGTCTACGCAGTTTACCCAACAACATCACAGTCTTATATAAGAAAGTAATGTCAAACATGGTTTTGATAGTGAAGACAGATTGTAAGCTCCCACCTTTGATCAGAGGAGTTTCATCACGAAGATTCAGTTAATTTTTTGTTCTGCAAACTCGCTTAGATATTTTCATGTTCCTAATGAGGTTATACATTGTAAACAACGTTAAGGGAACGAATAATGCGCTATAGGCGCGCAGATCTCAAGGCAGGCTGATTCTTGTACTCAGTGGGTGCGTGGGGATAAGGTGTGGTCTTCTCAAGCAGGGATCGTACAACCCTAAAGTTCTTACCTGTAGGGATTTGAGTATCTCGACTCATCAACCTGACGGCCCTATTTAAGCAACATTTTTTTAATCCCTCGTCTCCAGGTAATATCATTTCAATTTAAAAGTAATATATTTTCAGTTTACAAATCCTAACAAAAACTCTAACGCCTAAGGACTGCTGAGTCATCGTCACCACATTTGAAAGTTTTTATCTTCTCCTATGCCCTGTACAGAAATTGGTACGGCCATAGAAACGCTTCACGTCAGAAGCAGCAAAATGTTTTCGGCTTCTTCATTGATTTTGGGGATAGGGATTTAGATGCCCCTACTTATCTATTTTTTTCACTAACACCCCCTTATATTTACGGGTTCAAAAAGATGTGTCAAAATGGTGGTCTTATGCTTGTCCAAACATGTTTGAGAACTTCAGGTGTCCCATTAGTCACATCTGGAGTGTTGCTGCTTCACACGGTGAGCGCCGTCTAAGATAACGGTCTGCCAGGACTAGTGACTGTTTGTTGCTCCAGGAATAGCAAAGTTCCAAACCATGGCGTCATCAATCAGATTTCCACCTGTGCATTCTTCACGAGCGTCACGGCGGCATCATTAGGAGAATAGACGTTTCTTCCGTGGGAGAAGCTTGGACACGACGCGTTCTCTCTGCCGGTGTGATTCGTTGAATATAGCATCATCATTCTTCTCTACTCAGGGGGTAATATGTAACGCATGGTGAAGTTGAAGTTCAGTCCTTGCATGCAGCTGACGCCTGTGCAGTTTGGACCGTACAACACCTTCATTTTTATAAGAGTTTCGTAGGAAGGACCATCAATGCTAAAAGCTCCTCTGTAGCGCCACACTTCGAACTGCATCATTGCAGACGGAAAACTATAGGTGGAAACTCTGGAAACAAATTTTACCCCGAAATTAGTTCAGTAAGGCTTGTTGTTTGGCTAGTTGGTATCGGTAGTTGTACATGGTTTGGAAAGGCTCTTTTTGTAACACAAGGGACAAACGTATAGCGAAAAAAACCAGACCAGAAACGAATGAGGCGCTTTTTACCCCGGAGCTCTGTATGTTCATGATTTGGTGTATCTTGTTGTATGTTGCGGAAATATTCAAGTCCTGATTTTGATGCAAAATTGCCTGTGGCTCCGCAAGAGCTTATAAATTTCATCACTTTGTTATGCATTTTTAATAGATTAGTTTTCCATAGGCCCCATTTTTACCATCGTAGCTCACTGGTCAAGAAGAGATCTTTCTGAAACGTTTACAGGCTGTGCGAACCACTTCAGCCCCTAGCGGCTGCCACGCACCATCTTCGCTTCGGCGTGTCTTGAAACCCACCTTATCCCTATGGACTTGTAATGCCTAATTTTTTCCGGATCCCCAAGAGGCGTTTTTCTCGTCAAACACAGGGCTGTTGATATCCACCTTTAATTAAAATCTTGTCTTGTAACCTTTGCTGGAGCCCGCATATAGTCCGGAATGCAGATTTCCTGGCCATCCACTTTCACAGACCCAAAGTGGTCGCGACTTTTTTGGTCCTTTTTTCTTCCCGAATAATTAGGGCACTGCCTCACATCCAGATGTAGTAACGTTGAATTTTGGCGATTTTTTAACGTTCATTATGTACCCTTTGCCTTGTCGGTTTTGCGCGGCCAAAATCATCATATACAATGCCTTCGAAATTATACAGCAGAAGACTTTTCTAAGCTTGTACATATAAAGAACTCTGCAAGATCCTGGCTGTCCAAAGGTTCCTAGCAAAACCTAAAAAAATAGGTATCCCTTCTGAAAAAGCTCTCCGCATTCTCTGCGGCATTCTTAGGCAAGAGACAACTCATTTGCACTTTCTCTGCGTGCGAACCTAGTGGTATGGTCACTATTAGCACCCATCAACGAAATCTGAAACACTTCCTAAGTTGTCAAATAGCGCCATAAGACTCCGGCTCTGCTACCACACAAACTGCGATTGATTCTTAGCCCATAACATGACGTAAAAGCGGAAATATATCAACAAGCGTCATATAACTTGTCATGATATCCAGGAACCCGAAGGGAAAACTGGCAACTGGTAGGCTGTTTAAACGGAGAAAGATCAGAACATAAGAACACGCTGTTGCTAAATGAGGACGTCTTCTTAATTATAAAACGGCTCACATCAAAGTCTGGTTTTCACCGGAACTTGCTCAACTATTTTCCTTTGCTAGAGCTTTTCTTGGCAGTTTACTCGGACTGCTCTTTTACTACTAGGCCTACCATCTACTGTGTACACAATGCACATAATATCCTGGATGTTGATCTGGAACAAACAATTAGGAACCGCCATTCTACGGACACCACTTCTTTGGTAACATATTCGCTCAGTTCCCCTCGCTTCCTTGCGTTAAAAAGGTAGTTTATTTTCACGTTTCATGCCTTCGGCTTCCTATTGGTGCGGTCATATAAAATAATTTTAAACATGAGAGCAGTCCTAGGGATGGGCGTGATGTTCCAATATGCCTGGTGTTGTACCATGCTCCCTCCGAGGCAGGTTTCTCCGCCGCGAAGGAACCGGATCTCATTATAGAAAAGAAGTCGTAAAAATAAAAGAAACATCCAAATATCCACAATATCAACAAAAAAAAAAAAACGAATTATCCACCGTCTTATTCGTAATGTGGAGAGACCAAAGAGAAACGTGTGACGGGTTGGTTCGGGAGAAAAGACAGGGATTTACGTGCAGCGACGGCAACCGATATTCCTGTTTCGATATTTGCAGCCGAGTGAGAAGAAGCGCGGCCAAGTTAGTTTTTATTCACAATTATTTGTGAACTTGAAACCGTGTGCAGAGGATAATAGAGCATTACGTTAGAATTAAAAGATCTTTAAGAAATGCGTATACCGGTACTGGGTTCTGTCTGCGTGAGTGTACTCTACGATCACTTCTTTTGCAATTTACATTAAACGATGATTCGGAGTCGATAGCTTAGTCCAATCGAACTTTAATTAGATATTGCTGTTTTGGAGCCGCTGTTGCCGAGACGCCATTTTCGTCAGCAATGTCGCTCACTCGCAGAGAGTAAGCTATGGAAACGTGTTCAAGGTTTGCAAGCGAATTCAGAGAAAACGTGTTTTGATGACAGGCGCACTTCAGAGTTTTCTGTGTGGGCTGATGTACCAAGCTCCGACTGGTTTTATGCGACCTATATTCTTCGCAAGGAACGCTTTCGGGAAGCTCCTGAATCCTGGCCGAGCTCCGGAGAAAGAATTTTGAAGGCCTTTTCGAAGTGGTTTTGCATATAACACCCCTAAATCAAATTTCGATTTCACAAAAATTCTTAATAGAAGCGGGAGGCCCGTTTTATCCTCAGCGTATAGGTGATTGGAAACGGTTTGATGACGTTCATTTTTTTATCCTGTTCACCCCACCACATGCTGCTGACACTCCGAAGCAACTGTGCACCGGCAGCGTTTTCCCAGCGGCTATGTTCACATATTTTGTTCGTTGGTTTGGTACAGGAGGAATAATGTTTGGTTTCCCTCAACAGAACGCCATAAAATGGATGTTTGCTATTTTACATTGCATGGTACTACATAAAATTGAACACCAGGGCAAGGCCGCATGCAGTGAGGGCTGAATGAAAACATACAGGACTGTTTTTAAGGTCGTATTTTAAACAATTCGTGTAGGCCACCATTGGTAACTTATCGCAATCATCGTATTTGCCGCTCACCGACAAACACTGTAACGGCTCTAAATATATAATAGGCTTTGTCTAGATACATGAAGTGGAAAATTTTCTTCATAGTTTCCCAGCGCCACAATCACGGCTACTGCTAGTGTGGCAGTTGCACCCCTCTTTGCGTTGCACCATTTATTAGTTTCAGTTTCAGTTTATTAGTCAATCCAAAGAAGTAGTATAGTAATGCTATTATACAGATGAGGGTCCCAAAGTTACAAAACTGTAATGCGAACATCGGAGAACAACAACAGATCCAAAGAAGTAGTATAGTAATACTATTATACACACCAGGGACCCAAAGTTACAAAACTGTAACGCGACCATCGATGAACAACAACGAACAATAAAATAGATAAAGTAAACAAGCAACATGTAATGCGAGTAAATAGCGTTGAATTATACAATCAATTGGGGACACGAATCACTATAAGCTAAGGTACACGTCAGGATTATTCGCTTTTCTTTGGAGTTAAGTAGCACGGACGATGCTGTTAGAACTTTCGGCTTGGGAAGATAACGTTCTAACGTATTTAGCACGGCATTCTATATGCGGGAACTTTGTATAAAAGCAGATACAACACCGTCGTAAAGTTTGCCCCCGGGTGTAATGATTCGTCATGGTATAAGCTTCATTAAAATGTATTCCCGCAAGAAGGAATTCTGATATAACTAAATACCTATCACGGGACGATACTGGTTCTCGTATAGGCAAGAAGAAGTTACAAGTAATAAAGCGTAGAGTGAAATAAACTCGGAAGGCGAGTGACTGTTGGCAAGAAGTAATATACCACGACATCTGTTTATTATACTGAAAAGAGACATTGTGAATTATGGATGGATGCGCAGGCAAAAATGAATGTAAGCGCCAATAATTGTCGTTGTATACGTTGCCACATATAAGTTTAGCTACAAACTGTGTTTTAATAAATAATTTTTTAGTAACTGCCCCGGGCTCTGTTCTTTCAGCAGCGAGCTTATTGTGCTGTAATCGAAAGACTTATAAAGGTAACGAAAACTTCCCTTGTTGACCACAGTCTATAATGCTGCAAAAAAAGTTGAGAAGTAGGTCGAAGCCAACGCTGCGACCCTGGTCTTCGAAATGCGCGTAATTAGGTGTTTATCAATTTTCTTCATCCAACTAACGTTTCCTAAGATCCGGCAAACTTTCGTGGTCATCGTTGATTTTGACAGTGTCCAACCGTCCAAAAAAGCCTTCTTGTAATCCACATGAATCTTTGTTGTCCTCGTTTTTACGAACAGTCTCAACTACGGCGAGAAGAGGTTAGACACGCGAAAGTGCTGCTTTTTACGCGTGAACCAGGTGGCCTCAGGATGTGTAAATAATTTTTATCAGCATTTGAACTTAATCCTGGCATGCAGCGTAAAAAACGTTGGTATGGAGCTTAAGCTCGTAAATGACATAAACTAAGTATATATATATATCTCGCGTTGTGAGTAAGCATCACTCTTTTACCAATGTTCTCTTTCGGTGTTTCTCTTTGGTTACTAGCGAATTAAAATATATATGAGAAACTGAGATAATATTTTCCTCTAAAGTTACAATAAGAAAATAGAACCAATAGATTTATTCGTTTCAACAGCTTCCCGTTCGTGTCACGTGACCATTAGGAATCGCCATGCCTTTCTAAACTGCTTTGTTAACCCAAAGCAGGAGCAGGCCTGCATCAAAGTCTTCATTCTTGTTTGATTAGTTGTTGAATTAATAAATGGTGGCATGGTGAAAACATGGTGAATGATAATGTAGGGTTTCTTCTTTTAACAGCAGAAAGCATTTGCGAGTACACTTTGTCCTCAACACCTACTTTCGACGCAGTCACCACTAACGGGATGTGTGACAGCGATATTTCGCATCGCTAGCAAAGCCATAAAGTAGGGCAAAGAAGCTACCACGCTCTGCTCACTGCGTTCGAGTCATTCAATAGACAGCGCTTCTGTACCCTTAATTATTTAACATTCAAGAAAATATCGGGCCATATATTCTCAACATACGTCCCCATGTTGCAAGAGCAACAAACCAGAGTTTGGGGCTACCCTGAGGAACTTATGCATCAACCTCAATTAAGACTCTTGTGATTGGAGCACTCGAGTAACCAAATCATTCAGCTATGAGCAGTGGGCCTAGCCGCTGTCTTTGCGTAATCATAGCCCTTTTTATTTCAACAGAGATATTGAGCACGAACGTGTGGTAGCGCACACCACAGTACAACGGCATTTCAACTCTATGACATCAAATCATTCTTCTGATGGTTGCGCCTTCTGAATTTCACCTGTTTTCTGTGTCGATGAATATTCACCCTCCGCTACTGGAACTATTTATGCGGAGTTCATTTTTGAAGGAACCTGCGAATGTTACACATTTCATTTTTGGCCCATCACAAACCAAACTTTATTAATCACAGGAAACCTTACTGGAACATGAATTTTCGAAACGTTTATGTATTGTTGGGCAACGTGTACAAGGAACCGATTTCCATTCTCGCCGCTGCAGCCACTCTACTGATGGAGGCGAAGAGTAAAACTACCCGTGTGTTCCAGATTTCTGGGCGCGTACACATCCCAAGGTAGTCAAAATTATTTCATTTGAACAAACAGCGCAAGGACACGAACGAAAGAAGGGACAAAAAGACACTACAAGCGCTGACTAGCAACAGGCGTACTTTATTGCGTTTTGCAATATTTACGAAAACACAGGTGACGTGACAACTTTGCGATAAATCCGAAAGAAAATTAAAGAAAAGGATAAAAAAATCGATCAAAAAATGAACAATGTAGATAGCACTGAGGGTAACATTTGGATGCTGCTATCTCCGACATGCTCCGTTTAAATAGTGAAGTACTTCGGTAGCAATGTAATAGAGGACTGACGCACGTGTCACCTTTTTCGCTATCGTGTAAACCTCAAACATTTCGTGCATGCGCGATCCCAAGGAGTGCTTCAGAAACTTTGTGTTCTCAAAAAAAGGTGGGGTGCCCCCACAACTCTTGCAAGAACAAACCAGGGGGCAGCCGTTGCCATACGCAAGTCATACGTGTACTCCCTTAAGCATTCATTAAGACATCTTCCCGTAGGTGCAACGTACACTCCACCGAACCTGAGGGGGATCTCGTAGACTACGCTGTCGTGACAGAGAACGAAGCGAGTAGCATGTTTCTATCCCGCTTGGCGCCTTTGGAGTTGTAACGTTGTTCACAGCTTTGCGCACTCTACCAACTCTTGCAGTCACAGCCCGGATTTTTGGGACGCCACCAACGTGTGAGAAAGTCGAATCCCAGCAAGAACACAAAAAATAAAAGTAAAAATCTCTTCCTTCTGGCTTTTCATAATATGGCATGAGCGAATATTACGAATGTTCAAACCATACAATAAAATTCTGCCCGAGAACTTCGTGCTCTTGTTGCCCGGAAACGCATTTCATTCGGAGAGATGATATAGCTCGTCATAGTGTAATGGCGCAAAAGGAGGCGTCACTTCTGCGTCTACATTTGGAAAAGAATCTCACTCCCTCAAGGGGAATTTCTGCTCAAACTTCTGCAGCAGAGGAATTCCGTTCTTACCGTGAGGGTAAATAAAACGTTTTCCGAACAAAGGGAAAAATAAAAGCCTGTATGGCTAGTGTTACGGCCGGTAACGCCGTTGGTATCCCGGCTAAATCACCCCTACCTCTAGCCCACTCACCGTTGACAAGCACCTGAGCATGCTACCACGAATACACACTTAAATTTAAAGTCAAAGACACAGTTGATTTTATGCAAGCAACGCAGACAGCTTTGTATAGAGACGAAGAAGTCCCATGCTGTTTTTTCTTTTTCTTCGTTTTCTGCTCGAGAGCGACAGAACCGCTGGCATTTTCATAGCTGGTCGAAACACTGTGTACTAAATCCACTCAGACAGAAAGCACATTCCGCCCCAAGATCCCAGCTGAATTGCGGCGAACGATGAATCATACGGAAAACCTAGGCCCCTCCAGTCGCTGATGTGGCTTTGTAGCACGTCAGACAGACGCTTCCACATCCCATCAGGAAAGCAAGGGTGCCGATCCCTGCTGCCCTTTATGTGAATTTGTTTGGGGAAAACTAATGTGGGGTAACGTAGTGAAAAAAAAACTACAGAATCTTGAACGGCGCCGAAAGTTCGGTCGTGCCGTGAGAAAAATAATAGGAGTAAATTACAAACGAATTGCGCCCGCGTGTCGCCTATGGGTGGTTATGTTTCCCCACGGTGATAAAGAAGTAATAAATGGAACCGCTGCCATCAAAAAACGCGATTTAGCGGGTCGGAACGGATGAGGCTGCAGAGTGACCCCTAGTAATCGCTTCGTCATTGCTCCAGCGAATGCCAGAGTGGGGAGACCTGCTAGCGGTATTCATCCACTATTCGAGAGAGGTAAGATATTATGGCGGGCCGGGGCGGACCTTAGTCACAGGTCTTCGTAATCACCAGAGCAGGAACCTCCGCCCTCACGGCTCTAATATATCGGAAAAAATAATTAAGGCGCGGGAAAGAAATAACATCGTTATAGACGTATCGTAAAACTTTCACATATGTGCATAGATGTGTAACGACATCGCCATTATGTTGACTCAGCTTTCATTTCTGTATGGCGCATCGTCATTCTAACCTGAAAAATTTCTTCTCAACTGGATAAAAAAATCATAAAAGTACTAAATTCTTGCAATTTTAAATATGCTGAACCCAACAAACACACCCCACACAAGGAGCGCTTCGGGTGCTTTAAGTCTCTTCTTTCATTCCCTATTCCAGAAGACCGAACAGGAACGTGGTTTTGGTTGTTAAGTTTTTTGCCTACGTCCAATACCTTCAGCGTAACCCGTTTTTGCTCCACCCTTTTCATCGCCGTGAGGCCGCTCCCAGCGTCCCGAGCACCTGCAGCCCTTGCCATACCAGGGCAGACCTACATCTGGTGTGGGACTGCCCCCGCTACAGTATTCCTCGGTACCGTGCCCTCACCAACGTGCGACTTGGACCCTGGCCCACGTCTCTCCAGTCCTGGTCCTGTCCGCCACCAAAAGCTCCTGCTGGGTACGCTACTAGCTTGTGGCGCGCCCTGCTGCTTTTTCTATTGGAACCCGCAGCAGCAGTCGTTGGTGACCGGCTTTGTGGCGACGCGCAGGACAGTACGGTGGCTATGACTCCAGGCGACCACAGTGTTGCGTCCAGGCTGCTGACGCAGTGAATGGCGGCATTATCCTTTCCCACATTCCCCTCCCCTACCAATCTCCTACCCACCCATCCATCCATAGCAGCGCCCAAGCGCAAGAAAATGGAATAAACGTGTCTTCAATCAATCAATCAGCGTAAAAAGGCTATCCACATCCTCAGCGGGTTCTTCTGAAAGCAACCGGTCACGAAGTAAGCCTATGCTTGCGCATAATAAATAGGGTTCATGCTCTGACGCGGACGTGAGATGGAAGTTTAACAAGGTGTTTGGAAGAAGAAATTGCCGAGATAACGCTCCGCTTAGAGGTTCAGCGGTCAAGTAATACTGACATGGTTGTATTCAAGAGGGCCAACTAATAATCATCTTCAACATGACTATGCAGTTATTGTATACCATGGAAGTTATTGAGGTTTAGTGCCTAATGCGCTCGTAAGAACAACTAAATTTTAAAAGATACTGAGTTAGACGCCTCACCTTGTCTTCCGGAAGTTGACAAGCCGAGATATGGCGGTAATTGTTATGACTAGTACGAAGCATTAAAGTCTATTTCCAATACATTTACACCGTTAGAATTCTCCAAAACTCGCCGTGTCCATACGCTAACATAAGTGCCGTTATTTAGGACTACCTTTGAGGTCTCGGAGCTAACCTTTGACGTGTTCAAACAGTGATGCATTTCCCTTTTGTTTAAATAACAACCCACTGCTCTCCACTTGAGAGCCATCACGACCCATTGTGTTCCTATGTTCCCGTCCATTACTTTTCTGGCTAAGCCGAGAAACACAATAGTGAGAAAGTAGCAGCCTCAAGGTCAATTGTAAATGTTGACGCCTCTCTCTTCAGCCCATAATCTAATGAGTACGCTAATGCCTTGCCTTCAAATTTTGCACTCTTTTCTCCTAAAGGCGGGAAATAAACCAAGCGATATTATAGGTAAAGGAATTTCTACCCTGTGTCATGTATGGGGCTAGAGTAAACGTTAATTAAATCACGGTTTTAATCCTGTCCTTAAACACTTAAGACAGCACCATCACGCGTTGATGTTGACCAGGACACTGCTTCTACTTCTGCTCTTACGTTCTGTATGAAGTTGTCTTGTGTTATAGCCGTCTTTAATATGGATATCGTAAGCGTAGACGGCCGCTACTTTCGCTTCCTCTGAACAATATCTGCATGACGCTGTACAAAGTATCTTTGACGACCCGGTCATGAAAAACACCTAAACATCGGAACAAAGTCAAGGAAAACGTAACCTGAGTTAGGTTTAGCCCGCAGCAATAAATGCAGCGACAATTTTCTGCAATTAGAGACTGACCATTAGCACAGAATTCATTGGGCCCTTTGCAGCGGCAGTGTTAATACCATTCATTGCAGGCGGTAGACCGAACGAAGCAATTCCACTGAAGGTCCGTGAAGCCTCGATGAGGTCCGGCACAATTACTCACTTGACAACGTTTTCTATGAGGGGCGCCAAGTTGCTCTCAGGAGCCTCGGCGGGAACTTTTTTCTTTATTTCTTTCCAGAAAAGAAATACTCCTTTCTGCCCAACCAACACGGACTCGTTGGCCCCATTCGTGTAAAACGTTCAGGGAAAAAAAGTTAGTGCTTTTCCACCTTGTGAAAAAGGATGACCTGCAAAGCTGGACGCAGTCCACGGAGCGCACGAAACAAAACCCGTTTGTCGTAATTTGCGATGGAGCATATTTCCTAGGCCATTAGATGAATGACCCTCTTACGGATCCAAGCTTTGTTCTTGCAGATAAACACAGAACTGCCTGTGTCTCTCCCGCGCCGTAAGCATCCTACTGTTTGTGTAAGGCCGGGTTCAGACTGTTGCTGAACTGTTGCAATGACCTAAAGAATGACGTTATTTCACGTTTTAGCTAACCGAACTGCGTGACATGGCATTTTTGTTTACGTCCATAGACCACGATATGTGTTTTGCGCCGGTAAGCTGAACTTAGCCTAACACACAAACCCAATCCGCTCTACCACTATGGACTCCGGTAGGTCACATTGGGCCGTTTAACATCTGCGTTTAAATCTCGTACCAGTACAACAGACATACAATCCATCAGTACGGGCATAAACTCTGTAGCTGCGCCGTATAGCTGCGCGCTAAACCCCTATTTTTTACTACAAAACTGCGCATGCATAAACCAGGAACCGGTCATGTACGCGTGCTTAGAAGTGACATACGCCGCGACGGCGGGTTTCAGTCGTTTTAGGGGGCAGCCCTTTGGCAGCCGTTACCTGGGCTTCGCGGCCGCGGCGTCTGTTTATGTCTGCATATCCGAGTGAGCGAGCGCACCAGCGAAGAAAGAAAAAAAAAACGGAGAGGAGCGTATTCGCCCCGAGCGCGAACACAGTCGGCCCCTGGCGGCGGCGGGACGAACCGCTCCTAGTGTGGATGGCGCTCTCGCGTCGTCTGCTTTTTCACGTTGCGTGCGGCGCAAGACGCGTGCTGCACACGACAAAACAACCAATATGTGTGCTCGTTTGGCAGTAAGCGATGACTTAGTTAGCTCTGTGTGCGCATTTCTTCTAGAAACGCAATAATCAGCGGCCGTTGCGGGTTAATGCGCTGGTTTAATTCCACGAAACATCTTCGCTGTGGTCACCGCTTGAGTGTGAAACGTGTTATAAACATTGCTTCCACACATTGCACTTTTCTTATTGTTGAGTGCAGTCGTCTGCCGTTTCGGGAACGTCGAAGGGTGCTTTTTGAAGGTGGCGTGGTGATTATTTAAAGGATAAAAGTTTAGTACGCGAAACGGGTAAGAAGACACAAGACCTGTGCTACGCGTGCAAATTCCACACCCTTGTAAAATTGCGCTGTGTCCTTATAGAAAGAAGAAACAAACAAAAACATTTACACTGCACACGACCGTGCGCTATCGCCCATACATTACCGGACACGTATTATACACCCGCAAGCGCCTGTGTGATCGTGTCCTTCCCGTGCCTTTTCTAAAATAAATACCATTTTTGGACAGTCGTTGGTTATACTCAGGAGGCGGAATAAACATTTATTCAACTGTATCGAGTCGCTAATTTTACGTATTATTTAAAATATGTTTCTATGGATGCGCAAGAGTATTTAAGGGGGATTTTTCGGTAAAATTAAGCAGTTGTGAGTTTGCGTCAGTCATGTGGCATTTTGTGCGTCATTTTCATATATATCATTTTTAAATCCGGCATGAATCACCTTGTCCATTAACGTGTCTCACTCAGCATAACCAAATGCCTAATTTGGTCACGTCTAGCCTCTTAACGTGGACCTAAGTTTAAAGAAAGAGGAGAAAACGCGTAATATATAATGCACGTTGTTGCCCACGTGTGTGTGGGGTGTGTGCCATGACTCGCTGGGGTTTTTTTTTTATTTTTTCCCACAATGCTTGCTTTCAATACAATTTTGAAAAAGGCGTCCCACAACTCCTGGACAATCTCGGACCAACGGGGGGGGGGGGGATCAGTTTTGAAAATACGTGGACTGCTTTCTCACCGCTACAGAACACGACGCCTAGTGTAGTTTCGATTGTAAGTAATACTGATAACAATAGTTTGGCTTTTCGCGCGCGTCAGATGCGTTCTCTTCTCGCTGCTCTTGCAAGGTTGGCAGGACCCCCCCCCCCTTCCCATTCCCGAAAAAAAAAAACGAAATGCACAGAATTTCATTTTTTAACCAATCCTCAAGAATTAAATGCCAAGACAAAGGCGATATTCAGTTTACAAAACAAAGTAGTTACCGGGAACCCGTTGCGCTGATTTGCAATGAGAAATAAAAAGGAAATGTTTTCTTACATCTGCAACAGCGCAACTTCATTTATTGCCATCTTTAGGGTTCGTAAGCGACCCTATACGCAAGAATGCAAACACATCTCGCTGTTTCAGGCACCTGCTAGATTTTAAAAGGAACGCAAATGGTCAACAGAGCAGCCGTAACAGAAAATTTGTGCTCACTGTGAGGTCCCAGAAGCTTGGTTTGCACACTGTAAACCTGCTTGTCACTTTGCGAAAACCTAGCTAAACATGAGATGTTGATTGTACTGCGTGCGTTGACAATTTGATTCGCAAGTTCACTTGCGACGAAAGCCGTAAATAAGTGATCCGAAACCGTTATTCATCAAACCTTCCTTCAGAGTCGCTAAAATTTCATTTAAAAGACCCTAGAGCGGTTACATTTTTATCTCTACGCTGATCAAAATTCAGTAATTTTATGTTGCCATTTAACACACAAGAAATATCGTAAGCTCTTAGAAAGAATTTCGGGGCAATTAAGTAGTGTTACCATTTCAGAGCATCCCACAAATGCAAGAATGCGTCATGCTACCAGTGAAATTTCGATTGAGATTGCGTTTGTAAACTGAATTTCAGAGATCGAGGGCTTCCTGATTTGTTTCTATTTATGCTTTTATTGAAGGCTCAAAGCCATAGGCTGGAAAGATCGAGCTTGCTACGAGCCACAGCGTACAAGTTCATTGTCACAATTACGGCCATTCTGAGATTCCCGATGAGTCGTCGCTTGTTTTGGCGTAATAATGAAAACTGACTGCCGCTTCCATGCTATACATTGAACGTTGAGTAACCGAACTACAGCACACCACTCTTGTTTGCACCTTTCGTGCGCACATACGGCGAGAAAAAGGCACGAAGCGCGCCCACAGTGTGCATTCTTACGGGCCGCTCAGCGGAGCATCCACACTAGCAGCGCGACGCTGTCGCCACCTACATGTCGAGCTCGCGGCGAATACCGAAGGGTGAAGTGGAGTACGACACGTGCGGCTACCGCGTCATCTCTCTCACTGCCTTTCTTTCTCACATGTTTCATGTTTCGCCACCAAGGAGCGCAAGGAGCGCCCTCCCCCTACACTTTCCCCCGACGCTGTTGCTTCCTCCGCTAATCCAAACTTCTTGACGTTTGCGCGGGAGGTTCAACATGCTCGCTGCTCCCTTGCGCGGGGCTAATCCGAACCACGGGAAATTTGCGCAAGAGATTCAAACACGATTTGCAACATGCTGGCAGGCGGCGGCGGTGCACTGCAAGGTAATACCGGAGTAGCGTATGCCGTCGTACGTTCGCTTATCACGCGAACACTTCCTTAGACGCAGTATAAATGCGCCGTGACCGAGAATACTGCAGCTCCTGCTGCGCACAATTTGTAGTAATCGTCAGTGCATTTTTATCGCCCATCCGTGCTTCAGTTTATTTTTCGCAATCATCTGATAGCCGTATATCGCCGTTAGCTGCCACCTGCGCAACTTTACAAGGGGGCATCAGTTGAGGCGAGAAGGACAATAGTTGCGAAAGAGGTGCCAACGGTGGGGAGGAGGAGCCCCGGAATGGCGCCGAGTAAATCGATGACATCGGAATGAAAACTCGAGGGGTTAGACATACACTGCGTTGCAGTAATAGAGGGAAGAAATTCTTGCCATTTTTTGTCTCGACTTGGACAAAGGGTACGTTATCTGTTACTTACAATTAGTTTCGTGCCTGAGACAGCAGTATATGTTTGAGCGGATTACGTTAGCGTCCGGTATTATCGAGCATAAAGTGGCAAGTTTCTGTGGCGCGGAAAAGATAGTATCGACGTCTGCATTTTCGCAATCTTTTTAAGACGGTTGGAGACAGCGTGGTTGTACGGAATGATGGAATATTTCTTTTTGCTCTTTATTTCCTGTTGCGGTACACCAAATCCCTGTTTACTTTGTTTGAGAAGGTCATGCAGAACTGTTGTCAACAGATGCTTTAGGAACCCTGCTGGTTAAAGGCAGGTTACTTGTACTCCCAGCCTGTCATCCATTTGGGTGGACAAAATTTTTTGAGGCTATTTAGAAAAGATAACTTGGCGACCCCTTTCTTTACACCATTGGAGTGCCCTGACTAGAAAGAAAGTAGTGGCTGGCATGCCCGAGGCTCGTATTGCCAATAGGCACGGCTGTCAGAAAACTGTAGTTTATGATCTAATCATCGATTTTTAAAGATTATGGAAAAGTTTCGTTTGTATCTGCTTGACTACACAACACTAAATAAAGCTTCTGTAGGTCATTTGTGAACTGTTACAATACCCAATATTTCAAATGCATCAGTGTTCGATGGGCTGTTTGTGAGGGTTTGAATCGCGAATCGGACCCATGAGGCATGAAGAATAAACCTAGTCGTAAGATGCACGTTGTTGGCCTTCTAATGTTTTTAATGTATTTTAATGGCACCAGGGATAAAAATACTATCCCAATATTTCAAAAAATTACAAACGCCCTGAGACGTCCACCAAAACCACGGAGGCTGGTCGGGCTACGCTCAATGCATGCGTAAATTCAAGGAGGAACACACGAATGCTTCGGAAGAACGCAGATGCGGGTATGAACAAACATATTATTGAACATTGGAAGATCGATTTCGTACCTCCTATACGCCGTGCTCGCTAGAGAGCCCGTTGCTACGGCCGCATTCAAAAAATGGGACGTAATAGGCAGTTCCGCAAGACGACGAAACGCATGACATAAATACCAGATTCGTTAACGCGTGATGTTGCATAAAACCCTGTTTTGAGCAACTTCAGAGCCCCGTATTTAACGATGTATTCACTAAGCAAACACTATTTATGGCTGCCGCCGGTGACACCCTGCCAAGCGCTGCAGGCACCCTGATCGGCAAGCACTTCGGCTCTAGTTTAAACAGAACTTCAAGTCGCACTGTAAAAGGCATCAGAGACATGCACTCTATTCTAATGCGTCATTTATAATACCTGTATATAATACCCGTATCACAACCGGCTTACTGCTATGCGTCTCGCCTCTGTGCGCAAAGCTTGGTTGAACGAAATTCGGTGAGAAATAACATCCGCACAGAAATCGAAAGTCCAAACGTTCACGACCGATAGAAGGGGATAAGGGTGTGTTCTTTGTCCGCATCACAGTGAAATGGCCATTCACGCTCACTTTATTCACAGGCTTGGGCTTTCAAATCTACACTAACAAGACAATGACTTCAATTTTCATCAAATTAAGGACTTAGTTTCAGAACAAATGCAATGGGCACATTTTTACCACGTAACATCACTATCGGACGTTCGCTGCTACCCTGTTGTCATTCACAGGCCTGTCACAACCTTGTGTTTTTCTTGCATATGGCGGCCAATTCACAAATGAAATCGCCGAATATTCTATAGTCGGTGTAACGTTAACGTAGAATACTCGCAGACTACTCGCCAGGCAAATTTATGACTCTTTGGGTGCGTATACTTGCTCATTTCTCTGCTGAAGTGCCACTCACTCTCTCATTCACTTACTCTCCTCACGCGCCGTCGGCCTCATAAATGATTTGTGTATTTCATTAAATTCTATGCTTCAAGAAAACGCCTTTGAGACCAAACCCGATTGAATGTCGTTGCGGAGTAATTCATACAAAAACATTGGACACTAAATCTAAAGGGGCACTGAAGGGAATATGTGAAGCTCCAGTGTTTGCGTGAACCGCGTATAGGCTGGCTCATATAAACCCACTTTTCATCATTTATTCGGTCGATAAGGCGCCATTTTTTCCTAAACCCCGAACGAAGAGAGAGAAAGAGGGATAGAGAGAGAGTACTTTTATTTGCAACATGCTATATTGACGAGTGAGGGTATTAGCCTAGATCCCCGTTCATCCCCCCCAAAGTCGGCCGGATTCCCTTGGGATTCGGTGGCCGTAAGGGCGGGACGGATGGCTTTGCTTAGCTCTTCTGCTTTGTGGTTGAGTGACAATGATTTCCAAGATTTTATATTTCTGTTCGGGTGGTCATAAGACGGACATGTCCGCACTATGTGGACTAGGTCTGCAATGCCATTGCAATGTATGCACCTAGGAAAACATTCTTCCGGATGCAGCTTACGGTGGAGTTTAGGGTTTGGAAACACCGCGTTTCCAATATCCTCGGCAAAACTCCTGTTTTTTTTTTCAGAGCTATTTATCCGTCGCCGGATGGTCTTGTGACCGAGCTGATAATGAAAAATTATTTCCTGAAATGTCCCGAGTTCGTAACCTGAGGAAAGTGGGTTACGAACTCGGTCAAAGTGGGTCAGTCAGAAAGTGAGACCTTGGGTGGTCGCATGTGCTGTCCTGTTCCCCCAGAGGCCCCGCTGTTCCGGGCACCATATCAGTAATAATTGCTCTGCTGGTGCGTGACCTCTGAGAATTTTGGCGGCTGCAGCAGAGACCCTGCCAATTTCATAATTCCTAATGGCTGTGTTAGAGTCACTAAAAACCACCCTTGCACCGGTTCGTGCTATTGCTAAGCAGGAGGAACTACTTCTGCCCCGGTTGCACTTGTTCTTGTGACAGTGGAGCGCGAGACCGGGTCTCAGCTTTCTGGAAACACCACGGCTGTGTGTGCGGTCTTGTTAGTCCCGTATTCGGCAGCGCCGGTATAGAAAACATCAGACCTCCCTCCAAATTTGGCCTGCAAGACAACAGCCGTATTTTTGTAGCGACAATTACAATGGCCGTATTCTGGCCCTGTCACTGTGGCCGGTGGCCGCTTCGTGAGCTGAGAGGTTCCCTGGCTGGCAGCGGTTCCTAGGGAACCTGCGGCGGCTAAGCAACCTAGCGATTCCCTAGCCGCCGCAGCTTGCAGCGCCGCTCGCAGCGCCACAAAAGTGTAAAAAATAAGTAGGAAAAATAAAAACAAAAATAAGAAATAATAAATAAATGAAAATGGGGAAGAAAATAAAATAAAAATAGAAAATAAAACAAAAAAGAGAATATAAAAAAAAGAAAATCGCCTTTTGAGGAGGGCGCACGGTGGAATTCGACGTCAGATATGTAAAGCTTGTCGAAGAGACGGGACGAAGCGAGGCTTCGTCGTCGGAACGAAACAAAGAGGATGCAGCGAGCCGGGGAGACAGTGGAAGAACGAGCCGCACGCCCCGAGAAGCGTCGTAACCGTACAGAGAACCAAGCTAAACACTGACATTAACCGTATACTCACACCCAAGTATAACTGAGTTAAGCAACAGCCATTTTTTTCGTCTGCTTTCGTGAAACACCGTGTCGATCCTTTTTGGCAAGAGTAGAACCATAAGTATATTTCTAGTTGGTCTGCGTACGGTATCAGTCTGCCTGGAGCACTCAGAGGGTGCGAACCCCAGGCGCTTCATGATTTTAAAAGCACAGCATTTCAGTAACTCACGATGTCACCCGCGTTGACGTCCGTAGTCCGCACCGCACCCCCCCTACTATATAAAAAAAATACTATCCGGCGCTGATTTCGATCCCTCGACCCTGCGGGCGAAACGCAATGTACATGGTGCTCTACCCACTGCGCCACAAAGCCGACACAAAATGGGAGGCTACGGACGCGCCTTATATCCTTGACTCATTCAAATTACTGCTGACGAGCGCTCTCTCGTCAGCAGTTGCCACAAGTGCAACAACATTACCGTAACGCAAACTACTTAACGTCGTGCGCCCCCGGAAATGCTCTGCATTTGATCGTGCCCCTCGCGAGGGGGATGTTGACGCTACCTCATGCAGAGACCGAGTGCAACCGCCGAGAACAACAAGGTCCCACGAGCGGCGCGCGCGCCGTGGACTGGTGGCGCCATCTGTCAGAGCGACGCGAACTATCAAGGCAGTGCAAAAAACGAACGCGAGAAATACAAACCGGGCTGTTTACTTCGGGACGGTTTTTTGCTGACGCGCGGTTATCGCAGTGATCTGACTTGGCGACATTTCACAAAAATAAAACTTTAAAAAGTGCCGGGTGGCATCTCATACATTGTTCTCGGTGTTTAAGAAGACCAGAAGCCAAAATCAGTGAGTTATCGCAGCATATAACGCGATGAGCGTCACTTCTTTAGAGTAGAGTTGGATATGATTTCATGATGATCATGCCGGGCGATGAACTGCAGGCGTATTTCTCGAATCGGGCTGCAACTATCAGCTTAGAGGAGAGTAGCTCAACAATAATAAATTATGGAATAGAGGGACACCGCAAGGGTACGTCCTCTCTTCGACCCCATTTATTGTAGCGAGTATTGGGCTTCCAGGGCTGCTGGACGAAATTACAAACCTGCATTACACCTAATATGTGGACGATTTGACGCTGAGTGATCCGGAGTAGTGACGGACAAATTGAAAGCACTCTTCAGAGGGGAGTAGATAAAATACCGAAAAAATTGGCCGCGTATCTGCTCCTTCCATTGCAATTGCCTCAAAAGATGATAGTCTCTGTAGACATTCGCCAACGAAATGTCCCTTTTCTTTCAAGTTTTACTTCTTAAAAGTGTTCAGTTAATAGTGCTTACTTAATAGTGTACTTCTTTTATAATGATAATACTTAATACTTCTTAATTCCGCCATTCCGTAGGGCTGCGGTAGCTGTAACGGGGCGGGGCGTCGTAACGGCGGGGCATTCCACTCCGAGCACGTCAGAGCAGAGACAGCATGAATGCCCAGTTGGCAACTTCTTCACGCACAACTGCCTGTATCAGTGCTATAGTCTGTGCATTTCGGGCATGACTGTATTGAGGTGCGATAGCCGGAGCCATGGCCTCTATTTCGCGCCGCACTATCGTCGTCAGGGGGTCGGTATGAGTTGGCAGGTCATGTGTCGGTGGTGGACGTAGTGGCGTTGCCACATCCGCACACGACGATGCTCCCGCGGTTTGAGGGAGGGGGGTGAACGAGAACACCATGCGATGGCACTTCGCTTCTACAAACCGGCGGCATTCCTTCAAGACGCACTCAACCGTCGCGCACTCTTTCCAAATCAGCAAATAAAAGTATCGTCCGCAGTGCCCTTAAGAATGTGCCCAACCTTGTCGGATTTCGGCATGTTGGGGTCTAGTTTTGAGCAGAGGGCCAAAAAGTCTGGAATGTGAGCGACATAAGACTCGCTGGACGCGGGAAGAGAGGTATTTATTTGCGGCAAGATGGCGCGTCACGGATTTACTGAACAAAGCGCGCAGTTCTTGTTTGCATTGTTCCCAGCTGGTAAGCCTCGCTTCGTTGGTTTGGAACCCCACCAGAGTGTTTTTTTTGTTTTCAGATGTAAGGGCAGATTTGCCAATATGAAAGTGTCATCTAAACGGTTGTGGGTACTGACGCGCTCGTACATGCTGAGCCATTAATCAATGTCCACATCGTCAGTGCCAGAGAAATAGCCGGTGTTGCTTGGTGTGGAAACAATGAATATCGGGTTGGTGGATGCAGGCTCACAGGTTGGTCGGTGGCATCGTCCCGCGATGGGTGTGACGTCCTCGCTGAAGCTCCGCCTTGTGCCAAGACTGCCGGGAGAGAGGTAGGGAACTTGCACCAACCTCACAAGTTGTGACGTGGCCGTGAAGGCACTGTTCGTAATAAAATGTATTGACAGGCAAGTACAAGCCGGTAGCTAAGGCAGCTACAATGTCCAAGGAACCGCGTGCGCGTCCTTAAGGCTCTCACCGTCGTTGTCTCTTTTCTCCAAGGCTATGTACAGTTTGGCTTCCGCTTAATGCAGAGGCGCGTAACCCTCGCGAGAGGCTGGCCATAACTTAACACCAGGATAACCTTCGCTCCTGATTGAAGTCCCTTCCTTTGCCGAGGTGCAAGAGCCCATGACAATAGTCTTTGACGCTGCAGCACCGTGTCGGCTTCTATGAGCTCATCCCGAGTGTTTGAGACACCTAGGTTTGGAAGTATTATCGTCGGCTGTTTGAAGGAAGACCTTGAGTGGCTTTGATTCCTCTTCTGAGTGTGATTTTGATTTTATGTTTGTCTGATTTACGGAGTTTAAGATAGGGGCAACGAATTGCACACGGAATATGACGAAAGCCTTAACCACTCTCAAAGCATTGGCCTCCTCCATCCCCACATGCTTGTTAGAAATGCGGTTAAGTAGCCGGCCCGACTGTCTGGTACTCGCTTCAAGTCTCCTGATAGTTTCAGTTGTTTTGTCATTTGTTTGTATGAGCAGCTCTTGGACTCTACTACTGTGTACGGTCGGAATGGAATAGTCATTCACTTGTAAAGCAATGTCGTAGCTTTTGAAGGGGGTCTGCTCTTTTTTCTCTTCTGAGATTGTAGAAAGGAGCCCCTGATTTTTATTCCAAACGTTTCAACCCGATCGGCACAAGATATTAAAGACGATAGTCTTTCTTGGGCTACTTAAACCCAGAAATTTTGGTCTCTCTGTATGTCTGTCTGTCTGTCAGTGACTCGATACAGCTTTCCGGCCAAATCAAATGTTAGATATGGCGCAATAGTTTTATATACTGACAGGCAAGGGTAACCGTCTAAGCCCGGTTTATAGGTTCATACTTGTCAACTTTGTGGAACAAGGACAAGTCATTACGCAAATATAAGACAGGAATAAAAGATCCTGGATGCTTGGTGTTTCTATAGCAAATGATATTCTACATCTACTGCAGAAAAACTGACGCCTGCTGTTGCCCGCGCCAGTTCCAGGCGGCTTATAAAAATCACGCGACAACAGCAACGAACGATGATGATGATGTCCTCAAAGATTTTGGCATGCACCCACAAAGGGCGATTGACCAGAGCTAAATCGGTTGTTCCACTAGCTAGGTTCCACGTTCTGCTTGAAACGCACCTGCAGCACGGCCAGGCGGTTCTATAAGCCTTGAAGTCTACAGCCTCGATTCACGCGCGTCACCGCCGTCCTGCAGCGCTGGCATCGAGGAACTCGGCCTGTAGCTGTGGAACGCGGTAAAATCGCCTTGAGCAAACCCGTGGTGTGCTTACCTTGGGATGAGCGCGACGGTTCAGGAATAGCATGAGAGGTGAGCGGGAAAGCAAAAGGGACATTTCGTTGGCGAATTTCTACAAAGAATATCATGTTTTGAGGACATTTGCAACGGAAGGAGCAGATACGCGGCCATTTTTTTCGGTATTGTATCTACTCCCCTCTGAAGAGTGCTTTCAATTTGTCCGTCACTACTCCGGATCACTCAGCGTCAAATCGTCCACATATTAGGTGTAATGCAGGTTTGTAATTTCGTCCAGCAGCCCTGGAAGCCCAATCCTCGCTACAATAAATGGGGTCGAAGAGAGGACGGACCCTTGCGGTGTCCCTCTATTCCATAATTTATTATTGTTGAGCTACTCTCCTCTAAGCTGATAGTTGCAGCCTGATTCGAGAAATACGCCTGCAGTTCATCGCCCGGCATGATCATCATGAAATCATATCTAACTCTACTCTAAAGAAGTGACGCTCATCGCGTTATATGCTGCGATAACTCACTGATTTTGGCTTCTGGTCTTCTTAAACACCGAGAACAATGTATGAGATGCCACCCGGCACTTTTTAAAGTTTTATTTTTGTGAAATGTCGCCAAGTCAGATCACTGCGATAACCGCGCGTCAGCAAAAAACCGTCCCGAAGTAAACAGCCCGGTTTGTATTTCTCGCGTTCGTTTTTTGCACTGCCTTGATAGTTCGCGTCGCATCTGACAGATGTCGCCACCAGTCCATGGCGCGAGCGCCGCTTGTGCGACCTCGTTCTTCTCGGCGGTTGCACTCGGTCTCTGCATGAGGTAGCGTCAACATCCCCCTCGCGAGGAGCACGATCAAATGCAGAGCATTTCCGGGGGCGCACGACGTTAAGTAGTTTGCGTTACGTTAATGTTGTTGCACTTGTGGCAACTGCTGACGAGAGAGCGCTCGTCAGCAGTAATTTGAATGAGTCAAGGATATAAGGCGCGTCCGTAGCCTCCCATTCTGTGTCGGCTTTGTGGCGCAGTGGGTAGAGCACCATGTACATTGCGTTTCGCCCGCAGGTCGAGGGATCGAAACCGGGCGCCGGATAGTATTTTTTTTATATAGTAGGGAGGGGTGCGGTGCGGACTACGGACGTCAACGCGGGTGACATCGTGAGTTACTGAAATGCTCTGCATTTAAAAATCTCTGAGTTATACCTCTTCATGCCTACATTTTGCGTGCAAAGGTTCTGGAGTATTGCTGGGTGCTTTGCCTTATGACTAGTAGACGTCCAGTCCCACAATTACCCTTGTTTCAGCAGTTTTTTTATCGCTAACATCCTCTTTCCACTGCAGCAGGACATCGCGTACCACCAGGTGTGGCCTGAAGCCTATCATAGTATCAGGGTTAAATTTTGATCCTCGTTTAAGACATTCAATTCAGTTTGGATTACGTGCTCCATCAATTTTCCAACACAGGATTGGATGGAATTGGTCAGAGGTGCTCAAAGCTCAGCTTCTTCCCTGGCTTGTGAATGAAGGCCAAATTCGCAGCTTTAAACTCTTGCGGTATATCTTTCTTTTCCCAGCATTCCTATATATAGATTGTTAGATTAGTGATGGAACTGTCGTCAAGATTTCTGAGCGTCGTGTTGCTGACTTTGTCCGGCCCGCTTCCGTTTTGGTTCTCAGGATATTGATTTCAGCCCTAACTTCCATGACGGTGATAGGACGGCCCAAATCTGGGTTTTCCGAGCCGGGGTACTCTGTGAAGCTTTCAACTCCAGCACAGCAGAAGTATCGATCCCTAACCTCAGTTAGCAGTTCCTTCATCGGACCTTCATATTCATACACGAGCTTCTGTAGCTGCCGTCAATCCTATGACATAGTGTTCTCCCCAAGCGGAAGAAAAACTACCACCGCTGTCTGCGTCGGCCGCACCAGCTAACACTAGTGACGTCAGTACAAGGTGCTACTTGATTGGACGATGTCCAAGATTGAAAAATAAACCAGTTTTGGTTAACGTTCTGCGATAGAACAATCTTGGTATCCAACAATATTGTTGGGTGCAAATTCTCAATATCCGAGTAAACGTCCTACCGCGCGTTTACAATGCTGGCGGCTGTACAATGTGCCAGATCAACACACCTGCATGACTTCAAATCGAAGCAATCACTAGTCGCAGCGTGCGCTGTGGATGAACGTCCTCCGAGTCACCGGAGACGCTCAAATGCTATGCGCTTTACCCACTTTGCCTGGATCGTGCCCGTATCGTTAAAGGCGCGTTCACACCAGGCTGAGAGTTCGCTGATTCGAGGCTGTACCCGCAGGCAGTCGGTGAAAACACCGCCTTTCTTTGTAAAAGCCTAGCTACCAGAATCAGCAGAAAATTGCGCCGCTGAATAAAAACTTCACAAGCAGAAGATAGGTAAAAGTTTCCCTTGAAGGCGACGCTCATTCTGCGGTGATCCTAGATGTAGCCCATTTCCGTACCTTGCCTATTTCTTTCACACGTCCTCTTTTACTCGCGCTTTTGTAACCAGATTACACCTTACTTCCCTCACACAACTTTATGAATGCCCTAAAAATCACGGTCGGTGTTTTGCTTCGCTTGTCTGTCCGTTTGATAGTCCATACAAATACTGACTGGATAAAACGGGACACGTAGTACAAGAAATTATATGCCATCTTATCGCTCTTCCTGGAATATAAATTAGCAAGAAAGAAGTTAAGCGCAATCATATTTTAATGGGGGCGACCTTACGGGAAAAATTACCAAACTGTACATTCCAGGAAGTCAAATGCAATCTTTGGAGCAGGAAACGACTTATCCTGACCAAAATAACGCGTGAAAATACTGCTGTAACTTATATAAAAACTTCTTTCCTTATCCAATCTGAACAGAAAAGATTATAATCAAAGCAAAAGAAGAAAACAAGAGGTGGAGTGTGCCGAGAGGTTTCTTTGATAAGCGGAAGCTCAAAAACATCCGAATTACCATTACGCGGGTTATCCTTTTGCCGAACTCTTCCTTTGTACATTCATTTTATTTCATTCTTTAACCAATCTGCAGCATTCGCAATGCGGTAGCGAAAGCAGACGCACAACTAAACAGATGCCGTGGGCACTTAAACATTTTTTTCTTTTGAGTCGATCTGCGAAAATGCCTTTATACTGGCTGCCGTTCCGCGAATGTATAAATTGCTGCGTTCTTCACTTCTTCCTTTAATCGTTCATCCGCATCGTCAAGTTTCTCGGGAAAATTCATTGTACACCCGCACCGTCCCGGTGTGGGTGCCACACGTAAACCCTGCTGTAGTCCAGAGTCGTAAAGACAATGCGTATGCGCCTTTTTACGGCTTCCCTGGACGCCAAAGGAGCCGTGTTTTGAAAGTTGTAGCGCGTTAACGTTTTCACCGAATTGTTTTTCTGCTGAGTTGTAACTCTACTGAATTGAATCCGAGCACAAAATCCGTCTATGCTTTATTGGTTTCTGTCTATTTCTTGTCAGGTGTGTGGCTGAAACAACGAGAACAGTTGCGTCACTTTAGCTAATAACTACACCATGGCACGTAACATTTATTCTTACTGACAGATTTTCAGAAGATTGTGCTTTGGCAGGATGGTAGCTGTAAGTCGGTAGAGGTGAGGGCAGTCTTTCTTGGGAAGTCAGTGAGGTTCAATCAGGTATTTGGGCCACGTTTACTTGGTCTGTTTGTTAATCTCAAATGCGACTGTGAAGCCTAATTACACATATGAACCACGAATTGCCTTGCTTCAAAGAAGCTTGATGAACTAAGTGCGCGGTGCTAGAAATATTGATTATGAAGAGTGCTAAAGAAATAATTACAATTCTTACAAAATCAGCTAAGAGCTGCAATAGTGGGATTCCTACATTCACCTATAATGACGATAAAAACTTTTGAAAAGGATACAGTAAGAAGTTATAATCATGACAACTAGTTGACTGTAGTTAACAAAGAGGAAAATAAACGCAGCAGACCAAATGACAATAAATGTTTCGCAAAAAATAAGCAGGTTAATCTGCGAATTTTTGCGAATAACAAGCACTAGTATATATGACTCCACTTTCGAGAAATAAATGACCGCGGCCAACAACTTCAGATTGTGCCGTGTGATTTACGACGTGCACGATATTTGTTAGAACTCAAGCCCCCTGCGCAAGCGCCCACCAAGCATAGGAAACACCCTCTGTGTTGTTGCTGCTTCGTCAGAACACACTAGCCAAAAAAGTACCGGGTGACTGTTCCCTGATAGCACGTATCGCATTCATGTAAATGAACTCGAAGGGGCAGCTCGATTCAGCAGCTTTTCAAGAGGAACACTGCAGCTTTGGCAGTTTGTGCCATTCTAATATGAATAATACGGCGACGTACAGCAACAAATTATAATTATTTGCAAAAGCGTTTATGCCGTACCGGCGATCACAAAGACGTATAAGCAATAACTATGTTTATCGTCGCTGATCCTGCAATCACAGTTCATTTTTAATGGAGGGCTTGTTACTAAAAGAAAAATAAAGTTGATGACATGACGATACGATCTATATTTAGTTGTCATTTCTCGGATGACCTCTATTTAGTTTCCATTTCAAGCCCGCGTTCTTTACGTGAGATAAAAATTTACATGAAATAGTTAGCCACGAGCCGGCTTCTTCCTAAAATTTATTAAGCAGCATTCACACATGATTCCTGAAAAGTCAGCCTATCCATGCCTGGAAATGTGTGCAGGATGGCTGGCGTTGAAAACGACTGCCTTACCTTTCTTCCCGCCTTTGAAAACAGGTAATACCATTTTTCGTTTGCTTCATATTGGAGTGAAACCCAGTGTCCGCTGGCTTACGTACTTCTTTTCGGTTGCAGAAATTAGGAGATCTTACACATCAGATTGCATACCTCTGACTCGTTGGAAAGAACAGGCTCGGAGGTGGCGTCAGTTTAAAAACATTAAACCCTTTTCCAGCCTCTGGGAAATATGCTGAAGAAATGGAGCTGTACTCTTGTGCCGATTGAAACGCCATCGGGCGCTCGCTCGAGAACGCAGGCACCGTCGCCACGCTTCCTCTACTGCTTACAAAGGGAAATCAGCACCTAATTATCGGTGTAGGGAGGCTCCCTCCCCTCTCTGTCACCTAGCGGGATGAAGAAGAAACTGCCCCTGCGACTCCTCTGCGCACTCTATCGGTGGGTCTGGGAATCTCTTGGGAACCTGCGCCTACCCTTACATGACGCGGCACCCACAACGCACAAACTAAAAGGTTAGACGGACAGCAGCTCCGCTATTACAAATCGCGTCCGTCATTGCGCAGATATGGTTAAGGAACATCAGAACATAAAAGGAATATATTTTGAACCGAAGAAACCGCCCCGTGTGCGCCATAGAACGAATACCAGCTTGCATAATGTTGGTTAATAAACTGCGCCATCTTTTTTTTCTAATCTACACATCTCCTACTGAAGAATGTAGACCTTTAGAGCCCATTTTTTAAAGGAATTGGTGAACAAGAACTCAGGAAGATATGGAAAGTTCTGATTGGTTAAAATAGGCCGTGGGGAGCGTTTTTTGCACAGCGTTGGTGAGGTTTTTGTAAAGAATCTGCCGGGCCTGGACAGCTGAAGGATAACCTCTCAGCTCTAACGCTTGCTCCAGTTTCTGTCATTAATTGCTCCAAATAATAAACTTGTGCGGAAATCTCTCACCTGCTTTGCGAATGTAAATGTACTGTGGCAGCTGATATTTTACACTCTTCTCAAGACATAGAAATCTTTCTTCTACAGCTTGTATAAAGCGCAGAACTCGCTTTGTTGCAGAGTCTATAGCAAGGAATATACTAATTGGGCCTGTTCATGACAATGCTCTAAGCACATCGTTTCAATCTCATTTAAAAAATTCCTGAAAAGTAATTATGTGGAGCGGCTTGAATTTTATTGTTATCGCGTATGACATCAATCGCTGACGCTTTAAAGGAAATCCCAGTTAAGAATCGTACCAGTGCGTGCATCGGTAGCACTTTCGAATGACGTCACAAAAAACTATGGTTGTTCGACAGTATTGACACACATCAAGTACGATATAATACGAAGTATGAAGCCACAGCCGTACATCTCTGACCTCAAAAATCGACATACTTTCGGTGTATATAGACGGAAGTAACTAACAGCAATAATTATTGCTAGCTTTAAAAACAGGTTCTATTCGTGACTTGCAAAATATTTTAGGTGTGAGGCAGCTTTGCACCGAACCTCGACAAACCAAGCTTTGATTCTGTCAGAGCGTGAAGCCAGTCAATAAAGGTTACACACATACAAAGTTTCTAGAAGCAATAAAATAATATAAGCGACGCCAGGCGTGGACTTGCCCTGTATGGCAGCTGCTCTAGGTCCGAGGTAAAAGCTCGCTAGCTGTACAGGATGAACAGAGGAGGGCCGTAGATTATCGTGTTACTACATCGTCCTTGCTTACCTGGCGTTATTCCTCGTTAGATGTTGTTCGAGCGTATCGCCTCCATCACATTTAAGTGTCGCAATAGTTTTATAAAGTGGACGGGACGAATGCTTCTACTGATAAGGATTTTTAGCCTAGCGTTGTTCAAAAAACACAACAGCGCAAATGATGACAAGTTACCTGTTCTTATCCTGTCACTGAAGTGGTCGCTTAATTATAATAATTAAACAAAAAAGCACAAAGCATAAAAAAACAGAAAAAAAACAACAAACGGCGCTTCTCCAGCCCGACTGGTACCGGTAGCATTCAGCTTCGTGAAACTATTTACCATTTACTCTTGATACATTTTCTTTGTAGGTTTTAAATGTTGGCATTAATTGCACAACGTGGAAAGTGTCGCCTCTGGCTCATTGCTAAATAGGTCAATACAGTTCATTCTACTTTTCGTTCTTCTTCTTGGCTGCCTCATTCGCATTCCTCTTGATTGAATGACCTCGGGTCTTCATCTAGAACGGAGTCCATTCGAAATTGGCCTTCCAGATGCAAATTTGTAAGTGGCAGAAAAGTGGCATCAGATTAAAAGAGAAATTTTGAAAATTGTCGATGCTTTGGAAGGGCCGGAGACCTCAGTTCTAGCGGCCATTGTCCTAATTCGAGTAGAATAAAGAGCCTAATATTTTTAGGTCTCATTGCCATAAGAGCGGAAGGAATAATTTTGCTGTACCCTCTCCACTGACAGTTGGAAACTGCTGGCAGTTTTCGTCAAATATAAAGTGCGCTACTCTTCTGGGGCGCTTTTCTTTTTATCTCTGGTATCAATTCTTTGTTTTTATTCTGCAAACGTCCGGTGAGTATCCATCTCATTGTTTAGCTATGCTTTAAAAATATATTCTGGCTTTCTATCCTTCCCTAGAAACTTTAAGCGTTGCGCGCTATGAACACGTTTTGAATATGAGCAAATTCAGTGTACCCATGAATACCAGGCAATGGGATGTGTCACAACCTTTATCCCGAATGACATCTCCCGGACACATTAAAACTAGTCGCAGGATCATACCCGAAACGCACTTGCGTGCACAATGCTGAGTGCTGCATGCGTCGACAGGGAAGATTTTCAATTCCATCTTAATTACCTCTTCCGCGTGGCTGAGGACTACCCTATATTAGAAAATACAGAGTTATAGCAGAGTGGAGATCAGTTGCCGGTACGGTACACGGAACACCCGCGCATGCGCAACACCAGTTTTTCCTCCTCTGCACACGCGCAGTTGCATCGGTCGCCTACCGGGCACCGTAAAGTTCCGGCCAGCGATGTTATGTGTCTGCTGCATGACCCAGTTTCACTAGGTAAATAAAATAATTTCCCCCAATCCACGCTGTGGATGTGGTTGGACTGTGAAGACAACGAAGTGCAGCGAGCAGAACATGATTGGCCGGAAAGCCGTCCCAATGAGTGCAAGAAAAGAAACACAATTGTTTCTAATTTCGGATTTAGAACACTCTTCTGCTAATTAGGGTAATAATCTTTGGAACGACTGCACTTCCATCCAAGCGGAGAAACAACGGGGGTTTAAAGCTTAGTGGGGACTTCGTGATGCTGGTAATATGAATTCGGATCGGCGGATACCTAGTATTTGGATTAGAACGACAGATAACTGAGACTGCTGTCCTAGCGCGAAAAAAAAGACGCAAATGCACGAGAAGATATCTGAAAGAACAGACGCGAGACATCAACTGAACATTAAAAACATAGAACCGTAAACTGTCCTCAACCGAAAAGCCAGTGCTTCTGCGCGCATTCCATACTTATACACAACTCCTCTTAATATAACCGGGTTTTCAACAGTGGCAGCGAAGGCGGGCTTACACATCTCTCCGCCTCATTGTTACTTCGGTATACTTCGAATACGTCTCTATGTGTTCGCGCAGTAATGCTGCGCATGACAATTGTGTTTTAAAACACAATTGCACTTTAAAACACTTTGGAGCACACCTGCAAGAGCGGCGGCCGTCACCGACGAAATAGCCGCCCTCGCAACCGAATGTAGCAATGCTCTGTGCTCTCCCGGTGGGTCATATCTAGCGAGGGTGAGATGATTAGTAATTTTATCCCCAAAAGAAGTTTTATATAGCGACTGCGCGTAGACTGAAGAAATAACGAGGAAAATATTTAACATAGCGTCAAAGTAAACGTGTAAAAAAGATGATCCTGGTCATGTTTTTTTTCTTCTTTTTGCTTTTATTGTGCTTGTTTATCAGGCAACCACCAAGCATGTTCACTTTTTGAACGCTGAAGATACCATACTGCACAAGAGTACGAATGCTTCCGTGTTTCTTTTGACGGAGTTTATAACTGTGCTATGTGCAACTAATTATCAGACGTTTAAACGAGTTCATAATTGCCACCAGCAAGGAGTGTGACAGAAATATTACGATAGAAGAAGTGACGTCTTTATTCTGCTTGGTGTCGCTAGAGCGACAAAGATTATTTTCTTGGCGTGCATAGACGGAACGGGAAATTGTGCATCTGTGTTTTTATTTTTGCGGTGTTCTTTGACATCCATACAATGGCCCCCCCTGTCCCTAAGTATTATAAAAATCAAATTTAATCAACATTTATTGTTGGACATTTGCCTTGATGCCGTTCAGTATTTAAGTCTCGTAATTGGCCTCCTGCCAAGCTTCTTACTTTCTTCTGCAGCATTGTGAACAGAGGCTTTCAAATAACCCGAGTGTTCTATGGCGCACACACTGCCGCATAACAGCATGAGCTTTGTCCTATGCTTTCACTTAAGGCCTGATCGATAGCCAGCGTTGAAATATTTCCTTGTCTTTTCTGGCCAGCACCGAACCTATCCTTCTGTCGTCATTCTACGCAAACGCTGCTAGGAAGGCCTTTTCAAGACGACCACGTACTGGAAACTTGCCCTGAGTGCGTCATCAATTATGTTAACGGTCTTTCGTGACGCTCCCTTACCACGACCTAAGCTAGCTCACAGTCGGGTATCTGAAGTCTTCTCTAAATTTCTTTTGCGGAGTCCAGCGTTGAGTGACGTAACTGCATTGATGCATGGACATTATTATTTCTTGCTATTCAACTGTCTTTTGCACTACAACTATCTATGGACATTGTCTCACCCAGTTCTTCGCTGGATAGTTTAGAATTTCATTGTGTCTTCGGGACCCTAATAGGCCCAGACTAAACATTGCCTGAGCTATACAAAACACCGGGGCAATATATATGAGATGTCCTCCACCACCTGCTGAAGTATTGTCTATAGTGTCCACTAGTGCCAGTTTTCTGGGCCACCGCCTTTTTATTTTTATCAATGAATTTCGGACCTGCTGGAAACATGCAGTTCATTTTTACGCAGATGGTGTAACGTGTGAAGGGAAAATTGGTTTGTTAGGATTCGGAGCCTTTTTTTGAGTTGGAAGCTTTTTGTTTCACGTGGGGAAGTGAAACTATTTAAAGTTCCAACCATCTTTTCTAGAGGAACCTAATGTCACCGTTTTTGGGAACTTCTTGCATCTTGTACTGAATGTCACAATAATAACAAAAGCGCGAGATCTGATCAACTGATATGGGAAGATCATCCTAGTTAGGTTTGAGAATATTGACCATACAAAACATTTTCAGAAAAACTACTGTACAAATTCGGGTGCTTGTCCGAACCACGAATGTCGTAACATATGCGAACACATTTCCTTGTGAAATGACGGTTATAGTGCGAATTTGAGGTTTGCTTCAAGCATGTGGTAATATAAGTTCGCCAAATCCGACATTTTGCTGCGGAATGACCCGCAACATATTGGTACAATGTTGCCGTATTACTATGCAGACCGCTTTAGTCCTGTGTATCGTCCGGTAGCACTCCTTGGTTGAATTACGTGGCTAACCGAGTTTTGCCAATATACTGCGTGCGACAAAATGAACATGCTGGGTATCTTGGTAGAGGATATCACGTGATACTTGAAAAAACTCTTGTTTACGCCATTGCTCAGACCATTGTTGACAATATGGGGAATATAGGCAAACGGCCACGCTTTTTATTGTGGGATGAACATTCACAAAATTCTCCTGCTATTCTTGATTGAGTGGTTCCTATCCTCAAGCTACAAGGAAGGCTCTTCTGAAGTCGTTCACCCGCGAAAATTTTGAGAGTTCCAAAAGGAACCTACGGGGGGGGGGGGGCAGCCAGGATGTCCTCGTGGTATATTGTGATGTTCCGAGGTGTAGCTTTTCACGACTATAGGTTATGTGAAATGGACATCTTCCGCACCTAATTTCAGAGGAGGCCTTCGTTTAGCTTGCGTGGCGTGGAGGCCGTTTTCCAAAGCCTCGGCTTTCTCGAAAGCATACAAACGGAGGTCAGTGTGATGCATGTACCCCACCAACTTATTATATTGACCCAAAGAGAACTCGTGACAAGAGCGTGCCCGAATGCCTTCGTCTGTAAACACGAACGTTTCCTGAGGAAAGGGTCTAACAAAAAAGTCACACCGAGGCTAGCGTAAAAATAAGTGGCCCCACTTAGACAGTTCCTCCTGGCGCTTGCTTTTGGCTGTTTCAAATACTTGTTTGGTTTGTCAACCTTTGTGAATATTAATTACGAGCTTTCATTTATACCCAAAATCACATCAAACAAGGAAACTGGTAAAGCAACAGTTACCCTTTACCCCAAGAAACAAAAGTTACAGCAGATATTGTATTCTGTCTGAGCAGGTACAGATCAAATAATTCTCAGCAGGAGAGACAACACTAACATTAAGTTAAACGACCACTGCCGTCAGGTCGCATTAGTCTTTCCACGCGCCCCGAAAGTAAGGCAAGACACGAGAGCAACTACCTGTAAGATCCGTTCATGCATGTTTCCCATGATCTTCGGCCGACTCATCCTCCAGACTAATTTTTGCAAACTGACGACCCCCTCAGGGGATTCATATGGCTACCCTGATAGGGCTAGTCCTTTAGATTCAGGTTACGATGTGTTCGAGAACCCCGGGCACGCCTTGCAAGCAGAGGGGATATAGAAAGAATAAAAAAGATCGACGGCAATTCTAAAGGAGAGAGACCGACATAGCACGCAAGTACTCAAAGGATTGGAAGACCCATTTTATGAGGAGCACTGTTTCACCATAATTCCCGTTAGTGAACCAGTAAAAAGTTTTAACTAAATGTTTTTTACTATGGTTCACCGGGAAAAAATTGGAGCTGTTATGTCTTACTTTCGCGCGAATATCCGCATTCTAACGGGAAGCTCTGGCGTTGCCGTCTCCTTGTGTTTGCGTCTTATTATATACTTAAATCAATATCCTCCAAGGCATACATTCATCCATGTCTGTCTGTCTCTCTGTCTGTATGTCGGCTTGCCTGCCTTACTACTCCTTCGGCTTCATGCTTTGTCTGTTTGTCTATCTATCTGTATATTCGCCATGTATCTGTGTAGCAACTTTCTTAGCCGTCCATTCCTGCTTCGTTCCATTTTCTTCTGCCCTGTTAGTCTGCCTGCCACTCCATGTGCGCAGGATGCGTGATGACTGAATTACTAACTTTTCGTTTGTTCATCGGTTTATTCCTTCATCCATCTACCCATCCATCATCCATATGTTCATTCATATATTCATACAACGACCCATCCACCCGACCATCCATTCATCCAATGGCCCATCCAATCCGCCTACATTCAAATCAGCCAACCACCCATCATATACTTCCATTCATTTATTCAACGACCTATCCATCCGTCCATCCATTCATCCAATGACCCATTCATCCATCCACCCACCCACCCACCCATTCGTAAATCCGTGTTATCCAACGACCCGTACGTCCGTACAACGACACATCCATCCGTGCATCCATTCATAGAATGACCCATTCATACGTCCATTCATTTATCAATAGACCGATCCTTTTGTCCATCAACTCATCTATTCATTCAACGACCCCCACCCGTCCATCTATTCATTTATCACCCAATGACGCATCCATCCGTCCGTATATTCATCCAAACGACCCATCTATCCGTCTATTCACTGATTCATTTTTTCAGCGACCCACCCATTCATCCGTCTATCCATTTCTTTCCACGACCCGTCTGTCCGCCCGTCCGTCCGACCATCCATCCATCCATCCATCCATCCATCCATCCATCCCTCCATCCATCCATCCTCCATCCATCATCCATCCATCCATCCATCCATCCATCCATCCATCCATCCATCCATCCATCCATCCATACCATCCATCCATCCAGTCCATCCATCCTCCATCCTCCATCCATCCATCCATCCATCCAACCCACCAACCACTAGCCACGAGAAATTATCCATCCCGCCATAATCCATCCAGTCTATCCCTCCATCCATCTGTCCATACGTGCGTCCGTCTGAACGTCTCACCTGGTGGGTGACAGCTAGAGACTGGGCCACCCGCAAAAGACTTGCGCACTGGAATCAGGAGGTAAGTAATAGGAAAACGGCTGTTTCGCCATTTGTGGCTCACACGGACGGCAACGTTACAAAGGCGGCTTCGGCCAACGCTTAATATTAAAAAAACAGGGAAATTTCAGTGTAAAGGCAACAAAAACACTATGCTAAAATACTATCGTTCTAGCACAGACTGTTTCCACATAATAATTCATTACGTCTGTTTAGCTCCGGCAATGGAAGGTAAGGCCAGTAGAAATTTTACTAAGACTGCGGGTCCGTCTTTCTTTCCGAATGTATCAAAAAAGCCATAAGTACGACATATCCAGCTTTTAAAGTAATGAGCTCTAAAGAACTGGACAAATGGGAATCCGTGGGTTGATAAATCGCCGCTGTCTAACAGGGCTGCCCACCGGATAGGGGAACACAAGTGAGCAAATGTTAGGCCCACGGCGTTTTTCACATCAAACGACTTCCCAAAAGAGTGGGCGAATCCTTGGCTAGCTGAGGCCAGTGGGTAAAAAAATCCTAGACCCTGGAAAAATGGCGCTAAAGAAGCGACCCTCATAAATCAACTCAAAGAACTTGTTTGAGACTTGGGCCTAATATAAACAGCAGGCCTCTCATTTATCGCGAAAGGGACGACCGTAATTCAGCTGAAACGAGGCATATCCCGGTCGGAAAAACAGCCAGCCGCGCTCTAAATGCCGAATGAAGTAGACGGAAGTAATTTTTAAAAGCGGAACTCGAGAGCAGACGACCTATGACAGATTGAAGACACGTCGGCGACTGGCATTGATATAGCCGATCAGATGCTGGCAACTCGTCCGAGCCACTCGTGTCTTCCGGGGAGCTTTTAGAGAGCTTTTTTCAATTCCTAGGAGACCATATACCATCACAGAAATATTTGTGTCTTTAATTAAAAGACGTCTGAGAATAGAGCCAAGACGTCTCCGATTTTCACTGGTAGCATGGCTGGCGTAATAGTGGCGTACTGGTAACATACTACTATCATCAGGTGCCATAGACTGTTCGTATTAACTTTGTTTAGCGAAGTAAATCTGGATACGGATAAGACTAATACTTAGCGACCATTTCCATTTGTGCGGTTTCAACTGTTCGTAATCAACTCTGTTGGATAAATCAAACTGGACACAGATAAACTAACACTGAGCGACCATTTTTGTAGGTACAGGGTTCAGCTGGTACCTCTACAATTGGAAGGTGGTGGTGGTGGTGAAAAACGTTCTTTACTGAGCTCAAGGGGTAGGGGAAAGGGGTGTGGTCAGCCTCCTTCGTCCAGGAGGCCGCGGGCCCTGCGCTGCATCCGTGGCTCGTTGCAACCAGCGCGAGTTTGAACGCTCCGGCGCCGAGCTGGTCAGCGCAGACTCCAACTGCTCAGGGGATGGGGATGGGGATGGGGTGAGGGTGGTGGGGACAGGAGTATACTAGGTGATAAGTTGAGAGTGGGGATGTCACACTGTGGGCAATTGTATGGGAACAGAGATGGGGGAGATGTGAGGACAGGATGGTGTGGTTGTAGTAGTCTCAGTTTGCAGCCGCCGGTAGATTATACGCTTGATGGTTGGAAAGAGTGTGATGAGGAGGTGGGTATATCCTTCTTGTGTTTGTGTAATGAGAGAGAATGGAGCTGTATGTGAGGTCGAGTGGGGTCAGTGCCTGTGGGACAGGTGGGGCTTGTCCGGTTATTCCTTGGCCTTGCTGTTGGGAGTGCCCGGTTGAGGAGGTCGCGGGCTACGGCGTGGGCCGCCTCATTCCCTGCAAGGCCGGTGTGCCCTGGTGTCCAGATGAGAGAGATGTCGATGTCTTAGGGGAGGTGTTGTAGGATCTGGATGGCTTGAGGGGGTGCGAGGCCGGCTTGGTATAGGCGGCAGGCTTGTTGGGAATCCGATATGATGGTCAAGTAGGGTTTTTGTTGGTGGGTAGTGGTGGCGTGAGCGATGGCTAGCGCTTCGGCCGTTGCTACAGGTAGGTTCCGATAGGAGGCTGCAGTTGCTAATTTACCAGTTGAGTCGAGGACTACCAGGGTTGTGTGCTTGTGGTCTGTAGATCGAGCATTATCTGTGTACCGTGTGTGAGGGTCTGAGCTGTGTCGTCTTTCAAGGAGCCTCACCCTGGCCTCTCGACGTCCCCGGTTGTAGGTAGGATGCATGTGTTTTGGACAGGATGGACCTTGAGGCGTTGACGGATGGTGAGAGGAATACGTTGCGGTTCTTGCTGTGACGAAGGGGTAGTGCGTCCGATGTCCCTGGAGAACTTTTCTTCCTGCTGGTGTCAATATGAGTATCTGGAGGTGTGATGCGCGCTGTGCTTCCAACAGTTCACTTAAGGTATTATGCAGGCCGAGTTTGAGGAGACGATCGTTAGATGTGTAGGTTGGGAGGCCGAGGGCTGCTTTGTGGGCTTTTTTGATGAGAGTGTCCAGTTTGTTGATTTCCTGCGGTTTCAGGTTGACAAATGGGGTGCCATAGGTGATGCGGCTGACTATCAGCGCTTGGATTAGCTTGCAGGTATCGTGTTCTTTAAGTTCCGTATGTAGAGCCTCGTATTCTTCGGATGGGGTGTGTTAGCTGTGTGACTGTTTTTTGGAGTTTGGTACAAGGGCCGCTCCGGAGCTATCGTAGTGGAAAGGTACAGCGAGCACGCGGAGCGTGGTAACTTGTGGGATGGGGGATCCTTCAATGACAACTTGGGGATCTGGGGTAGTGGGAGGGGGTCGGCCTCTTGTGCGGGAACGTAGAATCAACAGGGCCGATTTGTTAGGTTCTGCTGTGAGGCCCCTGGTTGGAGATAAGCAATGGTGGTGTCGATGGCTTGCTGGAGTGCGTCTTCTTGTTCTCCGCTCGAGCCATGTGTCGTCCAAATGGTTAAAATCGTCCGCGTATAGGGCATGACGAATGCCGGGGATATTGTCTAGTTTGCTTGGTAATTGGAGGAGTGCGATGTTAAATAGCAGGGGTGAAATTACGGACCTCTTGCGGGGTGCCTTTGGCCGGTGTTTCGAAAGTTGGGGACTGTATGGGTCCGAGTCGCAACTTGGCTGTGCGGTTTCCCAGGAACGCCTTGACGAAGTAAAAAAATTCGGTGGCCGCATTCGGTATGGTTGAGGTTTTCGAGAATGGCTTGGTGTGTTACGTTATCAAAGGCGCCCTTAACATCTAATGTGAGTAGGGCCTTGGAGCGTCACTGATGAGGTGGTCTAGTATTTGCTCTTTGATTTGTATAAGGATGTCCTGCGTAGAGAGGTGCTGGCGAAAGCCGAACATTGTTAGGGGGTACAGGTGTTTTTCTTCTAGGTGGGTAGTTAGGCGTTGATGTGCTAAATGTTCGTAGATTTTTCCGAGACATGATGTCAGGGAGATAGGTCGGAGGGTGGTGGGTTGATAGAGGCTTGTTAGGTTTCGGGATTAGCGTGATGTCGGAATGCCGCCACTGTTCTGGATAGGTGCCCTGTTGCCAGTGATGATTGTAGTAGTCAAGGAGAACTTGGAGGGTATCTTCGCTTAGGTTGCGGATGGTGCGATAAGTGATGCGGTCCTTACCCGGCGTGGTGTTGCTAGTTAGCCGAGCCAGGATGGCTCGACATCGGCCAGGGTGAAGGGAGTGTCAAGGGCTTCGTTAGTTGGTTCCGTGTATTGAATGTCCGGTGTGAGGGGTAAAGTTGCAGGTATCTCCGAATAGGTGTAGCTTTATGATTGCAGGAGGTCTCTTGGGGGGAGGGCACTATTTCGTATGAGTTGTTTGTATCCGTGATTCCTACGTTTTTTTAGTGTGTAGGTTTCCTTGCAGTTGGTTACAAAAATTGTGCCAGTTCTGGTTTGGAGTTGGGCTGCATTATGTCTGGGCTTTCTGGGTCAAAATGGCAATGCGCTTTTTTAGGGTTCGATTGGTTTTTGGCGTTTCCACCGCTTTGTGAGGCTCCGCCGAGCATCCCAAATATCACAAGGTGGGGGTCTACCGCAGGTAGGTCTTCCGTGAGGGCAATGAGTTGGTGGTGTTTTCCCGACCGTTGCTCAAGGGGCTTGGGTCTAATTTTCAGGTTTCGCCGATGGGTGGGAGGTCTGAGTCGTATTGCGAAAGGCTTGGCCAGTTGGTAAGATGGGCAGTGCCTTTCCTGCGCGGTTTCTTCGAAGGGTATGCTCGTCGATATTATATGTGTGATCACTGCCAAGTGTTTCGCTTAGACAGAGCCAGGTGGTGTTGGGGCAGTTTTTTGAGAAGGTGAGTGGTCCGGTATAGTGTCGCGGGCAACGCTATTTCCGATTCTCGTAGGGGTAGTAAGGTCGTTTTGGAGGACCAGTTGATATGTTTGGGCAGCATGTGAGTAGGGCAGTGCCCTTTTTTGATGCGAAAATGATAACCCCATGCTGGGTGGGGGGCATTGAAGTCGCCAAGGATAAGTAATGGATTATTGCATGCCTTCCGTGTGGCTTTCATGTATGAGGTTGTCTATGGTTTTAAGGTTTTTCGGATGGCGGGCTGTAGATGTTCAGGATGTAAACGCTTGGGCTTGACGGGCGGGTCGGGATGAGTTCTACAAAGGTGTGCGGGATGGTCTGGTTGAGGTAGTGGGGGCTGGGATGGGTGGGTGTTATGTACTAGTATGGCGTTGTGGTATTGAGGGTCCTGCGTGAATGCAGTATACTGAGGCAGACGGGGGGTGGAAGTGTTTAGTTTCTGCAGGGCTATTACGTCCGGGGGCTCAGTCCCTTATGAAGAGAGATAGTTTCGCGCCGTTAGCTGTTGAAACAGCGGCAATTCCACTGGTACACTATGATGGTGGTACGGCCATGGCTTTAGTCATAGTATGGGTGGGTGCTTGGTTTTTTTGTGGGGGGATGGGCATTCGATAGGGTTTCCTTTATTCCTTGCATGGCCAGTTCAATCTTGTTTTTGGCGATCCCGTGAGTGTTTGAAGAATTCTGCATAGAGTGTTGAGATTTTCAGCCTGTGTGTCGATGAGTTGCTTAAGGGCTTGCGCTAGGTTTTGTTTCGATTATTGGGGTGAACGTAGTTTCGATGAGGGCAGAAATTTGTTCCGGTGAGGTAGTTTGGTTGTGAAAGGGTTGAGGGGAGTGGGGTTTGCACCAGCTTTTCTATTTTGTTTGTGAGGTCGTCCAGCTGTTTCTGGAATCGTTGTTGCTGCTGTCTGAACTCTTCAAGCATGACAGTGAAGGTGTAGTGCTGAGGTGGAAGAGGGTGGGTAGGGTATAAAGGGATTTGAGCAGTGGGAGCATTCGTGAGTTGGCTGACCAGCTCACCTTTGTTGGGGTAGCTTTTGGTGTCTCCTTGCTGATGACCATTGTTGGAGGGGAGAGTGGCGGGTAGTCTTCAGCTGGAACCTGAAGCTTGCCGTGATTGTTAGTCTGGTTGTTAGGGCGCGTCTCATATGGTGTCGGGGTTGGGCGGAAGCGTTTAGGGCAGTCCCGGTTGGCAGTGGGAAGCAAAATTAAAATTTAGGGTCAATTATTGCTGTGTAGGCGGACGAACCACTTTAGCTTTGTGCAAGCTTTGTAACACTAAAACTACTCTGCGTGCAATGGGGCAATAGTTCAGGGTCTTTGCTCCTTCAACAAAATTAGTAATACCAGAAACCTTGTTGACCTACACAGTGCGAAAAGGAGGCTGGGGTTGGGGGGTGGTACGTCCTGGTCTGTGAGTACGCACCGTTGCGTAAGTTCTGTGGCTCCAATGTAACAAGCTGAAATAAGTGTTGACCAAACGCGCTTGCGGGGACTTGCCAGAAGATGGGCAGGTAACATTGCTAATTTTGGCAATAGAGAAAAACAAGAAAATTAACGGGTAAATACTTCTGCGTAAATGGCCTATCGCGTGGAAAAACTTAACGTAGGGTAGCCATAACATTGAGAAAAATAACGTAACAAGGAACGTCAAACTGATTGTACGACAGGCTGCCGGTACTGGTTCACGTAGCTAAGGGCTCCGAGATGTACATTAGGTTTAAAATCAGGTCCGTAACAATGCCGTTTTAACTACGTGCCCAGCAACATCTATACCATTGTAATCCGAGCACCGGGTATGTGCCCAGCAAAGTCAATCTCATTTTACGTGAAATGGCTGGTACCCGTTATCGTCCTTATGCCTCAGAGACTTATGTTAGACCCATACGCAGGCGGCCCCGTAGCAGTCATCGGCACCATCACTCTGCGGAGCAAGCGCCGAACGAAACACTTGCTTGTAATATAACGGCTCGTGAGAAAGCCAAAGAAGATATCCAGTACCAGAATGGCGTCCAACGGCACTCGAGCTGAGTGCTTCTGTCGTAGGTAGAGTGTTGTCCAACGGCACTGGTGTTTTTAAGGCTGTGCTAGAGTGGGCCGGAAGTTCTGGTGTAATCGCGCAGTGCTTACGTCTTGTCATCCAGAAGAAAAGGTGAAGGAATTTGCTAGATTTAGGTCAATATTTCGCTTTGGAGTTTTTTAAAAGATAGGCTTTGTTGGTTACATAACGTTCATTAGGTTATGTTACGTCAGGTTAGTGTATGCGAGGTTACGTTAATTTATGTTACGTTAGCCTACGTTACGCTAGGTTGCGTTGAGGAAAATGCAGCGTGTTTATATTAGCCATTATACAAGCACGTGTGAGTGCGAAATACTGCCCAAGGTGGCGCTGCACATGATATCGCCACCGGACGTCACTTTAGGAGAGTGCGTATACTAAAGTTCGATGGCAGTGTAGAGCAGCGAAAAAACATTCAGCGTTAGGGAGGATGTGTTGGGGATGAATATTATTTTGGGAAATGGTGTGCTTGATGATTATTATAGGTACGCGGTGTACTGGTACTCGAACGAACCTAAACATTGTGAGGGGAAAGCTGCAAGAGTAAACGCGGTAAAAGCCAATCCCGGTATGTGTCGTATGTTGATGTGTGCTTATTCGCCCGAAAAGAATATCTGTTTTGTTCTCACTTTTGCTTGAAATGTTTTCATGGGCAACATGTTAATAATATTAGTCAGACTTTAATATCTAATCGGGTTCGAATTTTCCCGCGAAGGCTATTCGCGCTTACCAGTTTCGTATGCCTGCTATGTATTAAAGACAAAACTCCCTTGCGGTTAAGACATGATCCCCGCCTTAGAAGCAGAAGGCCCCGATATATGTCCTTCAATTGTAAAAAAGGGGAAGATTTTTTTGTTTTTGTTTTTCAGACTTGTGATCGTCATACCGGCCACAGACACACTGCAACGTGCATACTTCGGAACACTCATCGAGAAATGTTTCCCTTGTAAAAGTGCTTAACATAATACCCTTTTAAAACCTGTCACAGACAAGATCCTTTGATGAAGTAACACTGGACCGCAAACAGCCATTCTCCCCTAAATAAGCAGTATTATCGCATAATAGAAATCCGCTCCGGAAAATAGTCTCGGAGTTGAGAAAGGAGCTGAAGAAGTTTCTCTACGTGGGTGATTGTCTTTCGTTACTGCGAAAGGCAGTGCCGGCAGCCACCCACATGCCAGAAGCCATTATATGCTTCGAATGAAGACCGCCTTAGCAAGAGCAACTTCCTGAACTGCGTACTTTTGAGGCGAACGCAAGCGGCAGTGTCAAAGCACATTTTGAGAGAAAAGGGGACGTAGAAAAAAACGCAGCTGAAAAGCTGCATGTTTTAAGGGAAAGACGTGCCTAGAGTAAGCTGTTTAACGTACGTTACACGTTTGCTTTACAAGGCTTCGTGCCTGGTAGGTTTCACCTTGGCGCATAAATAAATGGTCAGTGGCGGGTCTCGCGGGGCAACCTGGCCATACGGCGTAATTTGATGAAAAAGTTCTGAATTGTGTTTCCCTTGTTCTTGCTTAGGTAAAGGCGTCCTAAAGGGGGTCCTTAATCAAGTTGAAGGACGCATTGTCGAAGTACGCTTCCGCCAGCTAGGGGCCCATTTCTTGTTTCGGCATTTACGTTTCTCACCCGTGCTTCAGATACAGTCTGGCTAGTTTGACGTTTGGTTTTGGAATGTTAGATAGAAGGAAAGAAAAACAGAGTGCTTGTTAAAATGAGCGAAGCAATACCAACTTTAAGGCGCCAATGTTCGCAGTGCCTGTGGTGTTAACTTGCGTTCGTTGGTATTTATGTATGTAAATATTACTGCCCTCTGCCAACAAATGCGCTCCTAGTTATTCTATATTTCGAGTCACTGATTGGTCAGAGTCAAATCTGTATAAACCAGTACTCTTCGGATTCCATTAATCGATTTTGCTATTAGTACAAAACTTGGAGCAATACTGCCCACGTATTTCAGGGTGAGAATATAGGAAGAGATGTTGAAAACAAAAGGTATATCAATAGGGCAACCTAAAACGCACCGTAAGTGAATCTTCAGAAATATGATGTTTTAGCAGAATGAAACCGGGACCTTTATTATATACAAGTGAAATTTACCTGAAAATACGCACTACTGGTCATAACAAGCGGTTTTTTTTAGTGCTGCTTCTGTGTTACGGTCATGCGATCGAAATGAAAAAGTTGCTGTGAAATCTTGCCTCGAAATATTGATTCCCAAAAAATTACTTGAGCGCTATCTTTTATCTTTGTCAGTATTGTAACATGCAAACATCCATTGCAGAACTGCTGCGCAATTGCATAAACAGTATGCGCTATGGTATGCGTGGATAGCCGTGAAAACATGACGTCAGACTCTTTGACAAACCCCAACTGTGTTCACTTTATTGATTATATAGCAAAAAGGAAAGAGAATCGTTGAAGACCAAATAAAGCATTCTCACCGAACCTCTCAGTGGCCCTCCCTTTCCTGCTGTACTCTGCTAATTAGGTTGTAGTACGGCGGTCGTACTGAGACCTTAGTGGTAAGGTAAGGCTAGATCGTCTCGTGTTTACCTGGGGAAGAATAAGAGCCCCTAGAAACTGTGTAAATTCGGCGTCCGCATCTGAGAAATTGAGCGCCTAATAAGGACCGTTTCCACCGTAGCCTTCCTACGAGTTTTGAAAATTACCTATTCATTGGTGATTGCAGTATTTCTACGAAGTCACGCGAAGAAATCATTGTTAGCCCCTTTTGAAACCACTCCACCAATATGGAGTTTTAAAGAAACAGCCATTCTTAAGTAAATAAAAAGCGGGTATATGCTTTGTGACGTAAACTCAAAGTGCCGACCTGTACTGAACGTCCTGCGGAAGACGTCTGAAATAATGGTATATATCCGGACACGCACCAACTTCCATTTTTTTGACTGGGGCACTCTACAAACTTTGCCTCTAAATTTTAAAGGGTTAACAAATTTAACAGGGTGGTAGATAAAAAACAAACGTTGGATAAGGAAGCGAAAAACGAGTGAAGTCAAGACTTGTTACACCGTGCTACAAAAGAAAGTGCCCCCACAAACAAGCTAAATGCTTGTTTATGCAATTAGATTTCTTTTGCTGTGCGAGTGCATGCCGAGGGAAAAGCAAGCAGATCGGAATCGTTGTGAGCGTTCAATAAATTAGTAAGAAGGACCCAATGGGTCTTCTTTCTTTTCTGGCATGCGGCCGTGGTGGTTACAAACAAAACTTCTGGTACGTTCCTCATTTACGTCAAAGAAGGGAACACCAGAGTCGCCATAACGTATCACGAATATGCTTCCCGAGTAGATACTAATGGCCAGATGTCAGGCTTAAAGTTAGCTACGGAAATGTGATCACTGAGGCAATGCGAGACCGATACATCCGAAAGCAGAGGGTCTCCTTCTTCCGCACTCACTCTCGAGAGCAACACCGCTTAGTGGGGAAAAAGTACGCTACAGTCCTTAGAAGTAAAGCCGGGAATAATACAACACGGCAAAGCGATGGCACCAATGAACGTCTAAAGCAGTGCTCCGCGCATTACGCCTGAAGGCATATTATCCGCATTATGTTCGTTAACTTCCGAGTTCCTCCGCTTCTTCTATTGCGTGGTACACGGAAGCAGTGTGATTATCTGCCCTCGCTCCCTATGTATGCTGTTGTGCTGTCCTCTTTCTATGTAGGACCATTCCTGATCAACAGAAAACAGTGCGTATTTATTGGAAGTACAAATAAAACATGATAATGTGGGATTGTTTCTTTCCCCTGATAGTCGACTACCCAGCGAAACACGAATGACTGGCATGGCAAACGCCAGCAAATGTGTCGCTGGCAATTATTGCGTAGATAATGGCAAATAGCAAGCCATTGGTTATATTTTTTGGAGTAAGCTGAGGGAAGAGGGAGGGCGAACAATTATATCCACATTCAAAGATGCAGGCAATTGATTATTACATTACGAACAGCGAAGAAACGAGAATAAGATTTGAGTGTTGTAGTGATGTAGGCGTTGCGACAGGCACTCAGCCGGCCTTCCCAATGTCTTCATACCTTTTTCATACTGTTGGGCTACATGCGTCTCGCCTTATTGCAGTCATTTCGAGATCCTGGGTTGTCGGTATATAGCATGCCGCAAAGGGAACGTCATGAAATCGAAAAGCACTTACAGGCAGAATTGATATCAGCTTACGGTCGTTTTATACTATGCTTTCTGCCCCCTAAACAACGTAGAAGCAGAATAATTTTAACTTTCTCGGAAGTACCAGGCCGCGTTTAGGGCGAAAATTACTGATTTCGTTAGGATGATATGAACTACACTTGTGATAGAGTCATCCCGTCCCCCTCTCCAGAAAGAAAAACCACTCATTCAGGCTTTCGCACTGCTACATTACGGGAGCCCATGCATCCAATTAGAACTCCAATTCGCACTTTTCTTTCCATATCTTTATTATAAGAGGTACGCCTAACAACCCCCTCCCCCCTAGAAGAATAATGAACAGCTCTTTGCAGGCATGAAAAGCTGTAGGTGAACTCACACCCGTTCAATATTCGCTGTAGCTTAATTTGTAAATAGCCGAGATGCTGAGCCGCTGCATATGTAATGGCTATTTCAAAATTGCGTGGCTTGACTATCCGCAGAAGAACTGGCAACGGCTCCTATTTAAATCACAATTTCGGGCACACCATACTTGCGCTCTATTTTGGGAAAGCCGACACGTGCCCGATAAAGCAGGATAATTCACAGTGGTTTGCGTGTAAGCCATTTCAGCGTTGAAAAAATATATTCGACGACTACCTCAGAATATCATGCAATCCAGTTACGTACATTTCAAATTTCTCTACCAATGAACAGCTCGTTCTGCTCCGTAATGCGAAGACCAATGTCTTCTTGACACCCGAAAAAGAGCATCTCCTGCCGTAATACTCATATGATTCCGAAGATATATTCGTTCTAGTTGAGAGCGAGGTGTGGGCAGTGCAGTGGCTAAACGGTGAAATAACATTTTCACGGGCATAAATTTTCAACGTCTTGCTACAGGGCTTAACATAGAAACCCTCTAAAGAGGTAATATTACCGGGGATAACATAACAGTATTGCGTTAGTGAGCGTGGGGTACGTTGGAGAAGGACCACGGCCGCAACTAGCATTGCAAACCGTATGCTTTGTAGAATATTCTGTAGGTGCCCCATGCTCTTCTTTTAATTCCTTGGGTTTTCACACCGCACTTGCCCGGGTGCTCCGAAGAAACCTTTTGTGGCAGTTTTTTTGTGAAAAATTAAACTCTTGCAAAATCGCCTTTCTTCTATGTTTTGAGGACGTTAGTTCATGTTTGTAGCCATTTCGTGGAGCGCTCTCTTCTATGGCTGCTCAGATAAACTTTCTAATAAATGCCGCCACTTGCAACCCATAAGAGAAGTCTGTAAGTTCACCAAACTCAAGTAAACGTTGATGCTCAAATATGTTTTATTAAACGTATCGAGCGTCTTCTGTTGCTAGCCGATTTTGGTGTGTAGAATTACCACAATAATAGAGTATGTGCCTCCTGAAAATACAATTAAACCTCATAAACTGCGACTGGGTGCTTTAGGTCTAGCTCTAAGCACATCACATAAACAAATGGCCTGAAAACATTCAGAACCTGGGTAAACTGTGTCCGGAGGAAATATTTTCGCGCTTTTCAGAATATCCTTCATTATTATGTGGACGTGAACTTGGCCGGAATTTACTTGGCCGGTAGCTCCGTACTCTCTTATAGACAAGCTCGTATTCAGGTCTCCAAATTAATAACACAAGGGAATGAAGTACCGGCAGATATACTTGCCATATTGTACAAAGAGTCAAAACTTGATCTAACGAAATCCAATATTACGTATTTTCCTTTCTAAAGAACAAAGTCGGACTACCCCGCAGGTGCCTATGCGGCTCCATGTTTTTTATGAATTCGAACTAACGAAATAGATTCAGCGCCAATCCAGACTTAACGAAGTATGTGGAGTTTTGGAAGCCCGCAACACGAGTAAGAAGAAATCCTAGTGCTTGAGTATGGCATCGTCGGTTTAAAAAGGTGTTGGCAGATATTAGGATTGATTGTAGGGTTTAACGAGCTGACGCAACGCTGGCGATGAGGCGCGCCTTGGTGGAGGGCTCCGGAATAATATGGACCACCTCGGGATCTTTAACGCGCGCCGAAATCTTGTACACACGGGTGTTTTCACTTTTCGCTTCCACCAGAAAAGCGACCGCCGCGGCCGGGAATCGAACCCGCGACCTCATGCTCAGAAGCGCAACGCCTAAGCCACTGAGCCACCCGTGGGTGTTGGCAGATATTAGGTTCCACGGCTATCTGAGCACCTACGCAGACGCAGGCGCCATCTCGAGAAAGGTTTGAACGGTGAACAAATCGTACAGTTAATTTCCGGAGCCCAAGAGGGTGTCTGAGGATGATGATGACCCTGAAACTGCAGAAGCTACTGTGTCCGCTCCAGGTCGGTGATGGACGCTATTTACTTGCTGAGGCGTTGTTTCTAGAGCTTCCAAGGACACCAAAGACGTGTATAATGCGCTTGCATGCTACAAAAACTTCTGCCAACCCAATGCTAACCAGCCGCACGCAGGGCAACGAACCACATGCTTTTTTTGCCAGAAAAAAAATTGCTTACCCTATAACCCACACCGTTTTGTTGTAAATAGTTTTACCGCGGACTTTTGGACACATCGTAAAAATTAGGGGGCAGGGGAGTGCCGCTGGCCGCCGTTATTACGATGTGACGGTAGCTGATTGAATGCGCCTCCGTTTAGGACGTCGAATTTATGGAAGCAAGTGCTTATAATTTTAGTCTTGATTTTGCGAAGTTTTCGATTTAGCTAAATAATTTGCGATTCCAGTGACTTTGTTAGAACGGGTTTTAACTTTATTTTAAAATGTGAGAGACCACCGAGCAATACAAACAAACGTACACCATGTGATAAATGAATATCGCCATTGCTAATACGAAGTCCACTTTCAAGACCTTTTTGGTGTTTGTTTTGACAAAGGCGTTGCCCACTGTACATTCGGCAATACTTTTGAGTGTTCTTTGAGGTTTACAAAATTTCTGTCTCGTTTGTCAGTATATTTGACAAGTGATTCGAAATGATTGTTCTTATTTTTAGGCCCGTTATGCAATAGCGCCTTTATCAAATACTTATTCACTGCCACTCTACTGATTAGTTTAAATTAAACACGATGGCACTGAGCAGTACGAGAGAATATTGGTATGGCACGGGGAGAAAACTTAATAGCTCGTGAAAAATGACCCACCCCTGCTCCTTCACCTCCTGACATGCCACCGAGGGTTAACGCATTAGCCTGGTTTACGGCAAAACGGTTTTTAATGAACCTGTCCGGGGGCAACTACTTTCACGGACCGGTTAATGAGCGGACGACTTGATTAATGGCCACTCGAACACCAGACTCGAGCACTTTGCCCTCGTCGGCCATCACAAAGGCAGGCGACGAGGGCGAAGATTCCTACATGCGATGCGAGGCCAGGGGCATGCCCCGTGCCATAACGTGCCATAACGCTTATGAGCGATGTATGCCTTGCAAACCGTCAGGGTACGGCCAAGCTTGGGAAGGTTACCTACAGGCTACTAGCCAAGTGAAGAGTAAATTTAACCAGGAATAACAGGAACTGAAGATGGGAAACATGGTGGCCATATTGTGCCCGGAAATAAAAATCTCAAAGGTCTCAAAAAATCTCAAAAATCTCACTGGCAGCATGCGCAGTGCCAATGCAGCAAGCAGCACTCATGACGAAAATTAGCAATATTGTTTAGTAAATTGAGTAGAAAGTAATCGCTAATATGACGCCACCCGTACCTTACGAAGAGTTCAAAAATGCTGAAATTGTGAAAGCGTGACGTCCTGTAACCGGCGTTGTATTGCTTCAAGAAAAGAGCGCTTCAAACTACGACAGAAAAAAAACGAAGGCGAGACAGATTGGCTATTAAAAACTGATTTATTCCTTGGAAAGACAGGGGTATAAGTAGCTTGCCTACAAACGCCCATACGCCCACAGACACCAAAAAATTCGAGGTCTAAAAAGATACGACAAAAACAAAGTAGCCACTGCTAAAGACAACAATCACATCTATTTATCCAATGTTTTGAACGATCTGGTACTCATTCAGAAACAGTGAAAGCGATGCTTCACTGATATAGCCCGCGCTGTTTTCGGGGTAAAATGCGCTTCAGGTAGTTCTGGCGCCATGGTGTCACGACTCTTTCCTACATTGATTGTATCAGTCAGTTGCGGAAGGCATCCTTTGTCACACTCGCGGCAGTGATGGAGCAAATGTGACCACGTGCCATTCTGTGTGGAAAGATCATGTTCTCTTAGGTGGTCATTTACGCATCGGCCGGTTTGCCCAATGCACACCTTACCGCAAGTGAGCGGAGTTTGGTAAATGACGCCAACTTGGCAGTCCTCTTACTGCGCACCATGCTTCCTTTGAGAACATGATCTTTCGATGAAGAATGGCACCGGGTCGCATTTACCCCATCAAGGACCCAAGTGTGGCAAAGGATACCTTTCTCGCCTGACTTGAAGAATCATTAGAGCAAAGAGTCGTGACACCGTGACGTGAGAATTGCGTGAAGCGTACTTTATACATAAAAACAGCGCAGGCTTGTATCAGCGAAGTATCGCATCAATTTTACTGTTTTCGAATGAACACGGGATCTTTGACAACATGTGATAACAAGATGTGATTGTTTCTTCAGTAGTGGCTACATGTGTTTTATCGTATCTTTTTAGATCTCGTATTTTTTCGGTGTGTGTGCGTATGTGTGTTTGTAGACAACCTACTTATACCTCTGTCTTTCCTTGGGATAAATCAGTTGTTTGTAGCGCATCCTTCTTGTCCTTCTTCCTTTTTTATGTCATGGTTTGTAGCACTCTTTTTCTTCAAGCAATGTGCAACAACTAGCCAAACAGCATATTTTGTTGGATTGCTTTTTTTGTGCACATTTTTTTCCTCCGGAACTTTTGTGACATAACAAACGGTAAATGGCGAAACCGGAGTAGTGCGGCTTCTTCAGCCATTTTTCTGAAAAGAACGGTAAAGTAGCACTAGATATACGTGAAATGTATTAGATAGGCAGGTTTTGTTAGTGCACGTTTAAGAAAACATGACACGTGTTGTTATTGAACAAAAATGGTTGAACGCGAAGCTTTCGCGTTAGGGATTTCTCAGTCAGATTTTGCACTTTCACTCACATACGGTTTGGACGTTGACTCGTGTGGCTATGACATTCACTCGCACGCAGTTTCGGCTCTTGATCGAACCGGCTTTGACTTTGATTTTTCGCCGTTTGATTTCGGCCGAAGAAAGCTTCGCTTGCGACTTTCGTCTTGTACGACATTTCCACGCACGTTAAAGATCCCCAGGTGGTCAAAATTAATCCATAGCCCTCCATTAGGGCCAGCCTCATCGCCTGCGTTGCGTCGGCGCGTTAAATCCTGCAATAAATAAATAAATAAATAAACCAGTAAATAATCAATAAATAAAGTATAAATGAAGAAATATTAAATAAATAAATAAATAAATAAGTCGACTTTCGTCTCTGTTAGACGGAAGGGTGCTCGATATTTGTCGAATTTTGCGCGTCCACGCACTCCTTTCGAAATTTTATCTGCTTCGACCGCGTCGCAATGGCGCAAACAAATAGACGACGCCTTCATAACACGGACAACCTACGTTCGACTCCGATCAAGGGAAACGTTTATTTATTTCACTTCCTCCCCTATCATCATTTTCAGAGCAAGTTTGGTTTACTGGAGTGCGTTTCTGACGCAGAATAAGCCACCAGTGAGTGATATAATGATTCGCTTTAACAAGAAACCGGCAGCCTAACTACCAGATTTGCGAGCTTTATTTCAGTTTCAATTTGGTCAGACGTGAGAACTCGTCGCAGTGAATAAGAGCAGTCACAAATTTCATGCATGCTAATGCAAGTACGACTGTCTATTCTTTACGCCGCAGTTGATAAGTGAGCTAACATTTCAAATTATTAGCGGGAACAGCGAGGCAGCGTTGGTAGAGTTTTGCTGACTAGTCAATGTTTTTATTTCTATTCCGGTTGCCAGAGGCACCAGCTCAAGGCATGATGAATCTCCAGGTGGGGTCCCGCCCTTGTATTTTGTGATGTGCGGTACCACTACGAGAAAAAGGAAGGGGGTGGGAAAGGAGGACGTCGAATCTTGAATATTTATTTATAACCAAATAGCACATCGTCTCTCATAGAATAAAGTAGGTACGAAGAAAGGAATGCTGCGAACTTGAACTAAAGACGAGACGTTGTTTACAATTTATTGTCCTTTTAAACTAACATTGTGAACTCCGTAGACATACCTCTAAAACCACTTATTGCAAGGAGACAATCTGTTTAGCGGACCACTTTTTTCTGAGGCGAGAAGGAAACGAATTTCTGTGCTGAACCTGGAAAGCTTATTTGAAAAAATAAGGTCTACTAGTGGCTCGTCTACTACAGAAATATACACAAAAATGCCTAAGTTGTGGGATGGCATTTTTAACAGAACTTGCAATTTAAGCAGTATATGACGCAGCGCATTGACATCGCCGCTGTACGCCTCCTATTGCGTTCGCCCTGGTGAAGCCAGCTTGTGATACAAGATAGTCAAAAAAGCTACGCATTGAGAAACCGCACTTTTTAAACATGTTTTAGTAATAACCGACACTTTATTTGCTGTCGACCTGCCGCAGGCCACTTTTTAAATTAAAAGTTACTTGCGTGCGCAAAAATCGCCAAAAAACGAATACTATGCGGAAAAAAGCATACACTGTGGAACTGACGTTTTACAGCTTGAAGCTGGTAAGGGCGTGGCTTTCAGAAAATCATGTGGGGAGGTGGCACAGCTGACAACTTCTGCGTGCCACATCGTCCGAAAACTGGTTCGCTCCGCGCATGTTCTTGTTAGCCAGAGGCGACGAAAACGAAATGGGAAAACTGTATGTTAATGAAGACGGGCCAACTTATCGGATCCCTTTGGAAGTGACGCTGAAGTAACATGCGCTTGAACAACGGCCATTGGCAGCACCACGCTGAAAAAGATGCAGCAGCTAAGCAGTCGCTTGGCGTCTTTGCACCCCTGTCTATTTAAACAAACAGGGGCGTTACCAGCTTCACCGGCGCTAGTTTTTGCTCCCTGGAAATTTGGAAAGCTCCGCTGAGCGCGCTCAGGCACCCCGTGGCCTAGAATAACCGCGGATTGCGTCTTTTCGCTCGAGCACAAACAGTTGTGTTGCAGTCGTTTACTCTGTTGCGCAGTGACTTACATCATTTACGCTAGTTTTGTTTACTAGTATTCTTTGCATGAAACATGCAAGTAAAGTGTATACATGACGCCGAACAAGACCACAGTTCACGTCTCGCTGTTATTATTCATGCTTATTCTCTACGACCGCGCACAATTCTTCTTTTTAACGTGCTGGATGCCATGATGTAGCACAAAGTCAACAATCGCTTCTTGGCAATGCGAAACTGTGGCGTGTTTGTGGGACATTTGTTGCAGAAGAAACACTGCAGCTCAAGTGACAGCTGAGGAAGAACTACGTACACTAGCACGCGTGTTTATCAGTCTTGTGTACTCATTCTTGCCCTTGTACTGCTTCCTTTGTACTCGTTCGTTAGTTCGGTACTTGATTTTTGCGTTTGGATAAAACCCCAATTTTGAAGGGAAAGTTCGAAACATCAACATAATGAGGAATCTTTTTCGTTACAAGTTGCCCATGAGGAGGCTAAGACAATAAGCAAAGGGAGTGAGACGATTTGCAACGAAAACAGTTGCCGTGTTATGGCATTGATGTTTCGAAAACAACATTAATATTTTGGCCCATTTTAAACCCTCAGTTTAACATTACAAAAAAATTACTGGAATATGTACGCGCTGTGCGTGCGTATGTCAGTATCGCTCGCAGGCAAGTGACCCTCTGGCATAGTATTGACGCCGCCCTTTGTTGCCAAAGGACCATGGGGATTTCTCTCAAGCTGTATTTTGCCCTGAGTATAGCACTGGAACAGAAACGGCACGCCTTTCGTGGGTTGTTAATTTCAATCAAAGCAAAGTGTACAATCTGTTGTAAAATTTGATCAAAATCACAAGGTCTTAAACCCATGCAACAATCGTTTTTTTAATTGCGTTTTAATGGATCGTCCTATGTGTGTGTTCTTCTCCGCAGTTACTGTCTTTCTTGCACTTAGACAGGACCGCAAAATGACAGCTATAAACTGTCGCTGCTTTCTCCACAACATGATCTCGAGTCGTGACAAGGCGTGGTTCCCAGCTCCTGCGCAGACCATTCCGCTGCTAGTCGAACAGAGCCCTGTGTGCTAGTAACCAGCAGCTGCTGTTCCGCATCACAGTTCCTAGTACCAGGATTTGCCCCTTAGGATATATCGAATATGATTCTAGTACGGCTTTTGAAGTAGCCCTCCTGTATGAAGGCCGTGTCGGTCGCCACTGTACGACTGCCGTGCTGTTGTGAGGTTGGGAAGACCGAAAAAGTATAACATATTATAACGAACGTTTTTGTAGAAAGAAACCGCCGCAGTACATCCATTTTGCTGTACTAACCAATAACTGTCCTAGCCTACGCGAAGGACATAAACATATGTTGTCCTATAAAAAAACAAACGCACAATCATATTCCACATCATATTAGCAGAATACAGCAAAGCGCTATCTACCTTGACATGTCAATAAATTAAGTAAACTTCGCTAATAAATGCTCAAAGTCTAGGTGAGGGATTTACTGTAGATAATGCATTCACAGCATAACAGCCACAGACGGCACTCACATAGAAAGTTAAAACGACAAGAAAAGCGGTTCCGTGTCTAAATGTCTTGAGCGCCTACCGAAAAGCATCGGCCGAAATTAGGGTTAGAAAATAAAGGCTGAATTTGCAGTTTTCTGTCTGATGCTGCGTGGAACCAGAATACTAAAGAAAGTTGTTGAAAGATTGTTCTGCTTAAGGTTGTGTTTTGGGAGGCTTATATTTCTTGCATAACCCTTTCCTGTGCAACGAAAAGATTTTAGAAAAAATGGCCACCAGTAAATAAATATTGTGTATTTACACCTTCGTAATACTGCTTCAACAAGTGAAAATGTAAAGCTGTGTGTATTTCGCACAAAAAACAAACCCACACATATGTGTGCGCTGGGATTCTATTCGTATGTTCTGTGAGTAGTAACAATATCTTAAAAAGGACATCAGGCGCAGAAAAACTGTATTTTTATGTATTATTTATAAGTTTGGTATTGTTTTTAGGAGTAGTTATATTATAAATAGGATTTGGTGAAAATAAATAATACAGAAGTTTTATTGATACAATTATCAATATAATTATAATATTATCACAAGATTTTCTGGAACTAGTTCAAGGTGAAGGCGCAAGAAAATATTACCAACGAACCAGGACAAAAACGCGAATAAATGAGACAACAAGAAAGCAAGAAAAAATTATATTTCGCTAGCGCTGCATTGCACGAGCCCGCCACCCTGTACCGCCCAGCTTAATTTCCGTGACGACGACAGCCCAGCCCACACATACGTGTGGGTGCATTTTCAAGTGTGATGACGGAACGCACGCGAAGGGAACGGATGTATTTTTTATCCGGTCGTGTTTTTCCAAGTCCTGAAAGTCGTGTCTTACGCTGGTTATTCAGAAAATACGAGAATAGCAAGAAGGAATATCAGTTTTCATCTTGAAGGCGGCTAGCGTGTTAGCGCCGAGTAGAGCGCCATTTTTAATGTGCGATTTCTCGCCCCCTGGTGGCGAAATGAGTGAACTAAAGAAACAATAAAGTCCCCAAAACTTTCCAAGCGACTACACAGGGCTGTGACATCGAAACCGAAACAATGCAACTTAGTAAACGAATTGTTGAGCCACACAAAGTTACCATGACACCTAGAAAATCTGGGCGGATGATGAAACCTCGTATTTGGCCACTTCCAGGTTAAACTCATGCTGCAACCTACACGACCAATATCAAATTCTAGATATATGGCAAAAAATGTAGCTAACCTATCTTAAACTACACTTGATGTAAAAACAACTGCCTTAATTCTTGAGTAAAAAAATTAAAGGTATGAGTTATTATATTAGAGAAGTTTTTGCTGATGGTTTAAAATTATGTGCACCTAATCGTACTCCCTGTCTACGTATCCGCCGTTGCGAGTCAATACCTGCTTAAAATACGGTTGAGGTCTGGCCACTTTTGTTCGATAAGGTATAATAATCGAAAGAAATTGACAAAATAGGTTCAATGCTTTGCCGCAGTAACGGATGAACTCACCCCTCTTGAGTACTTGTTGCCATGCTGACGTTGACAGAAAGACGCGGAACACGGAGAGCAATATTGAGAACTGGCAGGTGTGGTTTCTTCAGCGTGTTAAACTACGGTAGTTGTTTTAGCAATTTGTTGCATGTTTTGGTATTTTTGATGTTGTTCTTTTTACTCGCGTGGAAGGTTTCAAAATATTGTGGTCCGGGGCACTTTCACCACACACGCAGCTAACAAATTTTGATATTGTGTCTTTGTTGCTTTTAGAGGGCAAATAGAGATAAAAGTTTTCTGCAGAAATGTACCTCCAAGCACAAAGCGAACTTACACAAAAAAGCGTAACCATTTTCTACCATTACGGTATCACTCTAGCACTACTGTTTTTCCACACTTACGAGAAAACCAATATTGTGCGAGCACCTGCTACAGGGTAATTACTATCCCTTTTATTTAGTGAAACGTACCGCTCTTTTAGCAATATAACATACCGTATCGCAATTCTGGTTTTAGCTGACGCTATGCAGGCCTGTGAAATGTTTTGCTGAGTATACAAAGACTGTCTCCAATAAATTATATAAATACAAACTTTTTACACGTGCAAAACGATTAAAATTGCAAAACGAGTTCCCAGGTTCCGAAGTTGATTTTCTTGCTTTGTAAAGCATGCTTCTCCTTTTACACTCGGAAAGTGTTATTGCAGGTTGGGAATGAGTACTCCGGCGCCAGAAAAGGCAGCCGAAATTTCGCAACGACATTGTCACAAAATCTCACTTGCTTAATGACCGATTGAGAAAACAAGACCACTTCTAAGAAATATTCGAGCGTTTCATTCCGCAAAAGCCACAAAACAGAGTGTTTTAAAGATGTTTCGAAGCAGACGTACCGCGAAGGTGTTTTCCACAGCAGAAAATTCGGAAAAGCGGCATGGCCGCAACATTTGCTACTTCAACACATCCTTTATGATTATTGCCTTCTTAGAAATATCTGCTAAGGAGTAGAATTCGCTAATTCCAAAAAATCTGGCACTAAAACATTCACACAAAACAACATCAGGCGCTGAAGAGGCCGACTTCATAAGACCGTTGTTCCTAATAACACAAATGTCTCGACTCCGCTGTCGTAATTCTGTATGCTAATGACTAAGCATAAACTTGTTTGCTCAGCATGCCGGAATATTCTACCCTGCCCGTCTTATTTGTATACCTCAAGTTCAAACTTTACCCCTTGAGAAAACAGCTACTTAGTCTAGTCGGAGACGCATACAACATTGCAACAAATGAAGCAGTCCTTGCATCCACGTTAGGCTTTTTTGTTCTGTAGTCGGCCAGCCATGTAATCTCTTGAAAGGTGAAATGAAAGGTTAAAGGTGAATTGAAGGGAATTGTAAAAAAAACAACGGGCATGTGCAGATGCACATGCATAGTTTTGCATCATTTTCCTGTATCTTTTCTTCCCGATGCCGCCAACTGAACTCTTCCTAATTAAACAGGCAATAGCAGTTGGACTGAAAACAATTGTCTGGAAAATTTTGAGCGTTAAACTAACAGAGTGCGGCGTTCAACTTGGTTAATTACCCAAGCTATAGGTAGGTTTGTTTAACGACGGAACTCGAATAACCGACTCAGTCGATTTACAAGATTTAAGCCACTCCGTCAAGATATGAGAATTGATATGTTGCCGCCAAACTTCAACGTACCTTTCATGTGCGCTACTCGCGTGATTTACAGGGTTAAAAAAGGGCACGTTACATTGAATTGTTTGCGTTTCCCCTACACCTGACACAAACACCTTGTGATTGTCTTCTCCAGAATGCACTCTGAACAGTTGGTAAGCGCTATTTAGGTCTCGAATGCATTATTCGCTGTGAGCATACCTTTCTAGGCTTGTAAATATCACGCGAATTGCGGCTTTGCGGCTTTATTGCGCAGTTGTCCGAATTTAACTATTCCTGGAATATCTAGGGAACGTTCATAGCCTTACTCAATCCGTAGGGAACGGCTGAAGGTAAAGGCCACGCCTTATTTGTAACCACAGTGCCAACAACAGTAAGACCTTCGTACTGGTTATTCATAACCTAATGTAAAGTGGATCAGAATTTAGAATTGGGATATTCACCCATTTTATGGTTGGCATCGAGTTTAGGTATATTAACGCCTTTGTTGTATAGATTTTTGCATGTTAGATTGCAGTACTTAAGCTCTTTTTGTTTCTCAAGGTGTTGCCATTGAGGGTGTTGGCAGGGAGAATAGTGTGAGGGGAGCATCAGCTTCTATCGTACTTTTCCGGCGCGAAATATCACAGAAATCTCAAAACAATCTTCAGTAGAACAGAAATAAACCCGACGGAATTAAGTGGTTAAACGGCAAAGATACGTCAAGGATTGGTTTCCATTGCCGGAAAACAAAACCTAGAGACCACATACAGACATCTGGCCGCTAGAGAAACGCTACCTTTTGCACACTGCTTGCCACGAATGAGACTCCGTTTTCTAAATTGGTTATTACCAATTCGTTTGTGTTTTAAGAGGTGTTACAAAAGGCGAAAGGAGCAACTGGTTCTGATAAATACGGATTATAAAAGTTCCCTTTGTTTTCTCGCAATTATCAAACTTACTAAACTAACTAGTTTAAATCGGTTTGAATTGGAATCACTAAGCTCACTTGCCGAATTGTTTCTGTGTCTGCGCTTGTGTCGCGCGGTGGTGTAGCCCCGAGCTAGCACATCAGGATGGCTAGGTTCCGCTGTCTCACCCTTCGAAAGACACTGGTCTCTGTTTTCTTTCTGCCGATGCACGGCCGGGCTAATGGGGACGTCCGCCGCTCTAGCCCGGCCATGGCCCACGCTGCTGCGTCCGAGACGCCGCCCCCGTGAATCCCAGTTAACGGCTGGCAGGATCTTGCTTTCACTCTTTGTAGCACCACGTGTGCGAATTTAAGTGACCTCGCAGGGGCAATTGTTTTGGTGTACATTTAAAGCTATGCTTTACAACCACCTTCACAGCGTGTATTGCAGCCATTTTTTAACTTTAAAGCCGGAATAAATTTAGCAAAAAACAATATTCATAGCTTTTCTTGTATAATGTACTAATTTAGGCATGGAGATACTTAGCATAAGGTTAGTTAATCTTGAGCATAAAATGCAAATTTGAAGCACTGGCTTTTTTTCTGGCGGCAAGTATCACCTGCTTGCTGCGAGGATATGGTGTCGTAATTTAGTGGTGCGAACTGAACGCAAACATATGAAATCGTGTAATCGCAATCCGTCCTGCATTGGATAATGCAAACGCGCGGCAACAAATTGCATCATAATTTCCTGCAGCTGCCCTAGCCGCACAACAAATATAGAAGCTCGATGCAACAAGCTGGTTTGATGCTTCGCATGCACACACTGCGAATAAATATAAACATTTAAGACAAGCGCTCAAACGACACCACGTACAGACTTTATATTGGTAATTCTTATAAATGTCATGCCTTGAATACCATGGTCGCGTCGATACCAAGGCCGCGGGCCTGGGAGTATTTATCATTCGACCCGATCGTTTCTTTAAATGTCAAACTGCATCGAGAACACTGGAGATCAAAGAAGATTGTTCTAGGCCAGTGATTACAGGGCCGAACATTCTTCCTATCAAAATAAGATAGGCCGTGCAGCAGTCAAAAGCGAGAGCATGCACTTAGCTTGAAACACTCATAATACATCCGGGCGTCGCCTGATGGCGAAAGAAAACAGAACTATACAAACAGAATGGATGGTTCGCGGCAATATTTTAAAGAAAATAAATGCCATAATCAGAACCCTTTCGCTGTGAACTTTTTAATGAGCATGAGTTTTAGCTACATTGGGGCTACACTGAACGGAGCTAGCAAAGATAATTCAGTGGCGCAACACCAAAAAATATAACCAACTTTAATAATCGTAACCTTAAGAATGGTCGAAGTTTGAAATAAAACAGACTGTACCGATTTTTTATAGGGTGGAGTGCGTAGCTTATACGCAACCTGATTTGAAGTACCGAAGAATGCTGTAGTCAGAGCTTTGCTAAGTTTTAAATCACATTCAATACCAACTTAAAGAGCGCTACACATACAAACCGCGAATCGTCAATTCACCGCTTTTACTGGAGTGTGTGTGAAGCTACATTAACACTGTTTTGGGAGTTCAAACAGGAGATGGTCAGGCTGGGTGGAATCAGTTCTAAAATAGCAGCCTAGTTTTTCAAAACACAACCAGAATAATTTTTATGCAAACGGAAAGAGTGCACATCTGCAGAACGTTTTTCTTCGTGTATTCTGTATTCCTCATAAAACACATTCGAATACTGCTTAGTGAGATATGTTGGGGGATTGTTGCCCGTATGCTTCAAACGGACACCAGAAGGAAGGAAGGAAGGAAGGAATGTAGAAGAAAGGCAGGAAAGTTAACCCGGCTAGAGCCTAGTTTGCTATCCTGCACGTGGGAAAGGGGAAATGGGCAAAAAAGTGAGAGGAAAAAAAAGAGGAAAAAGTTGGACAGAAGAGTTCAGTTTTTTTGCACTCAGGTAAATTTATTGCTCTGTTGAAATTTCTCTGCTAACCAGGTTCGGCACGAAACGCATAAACTTATGGTTAGTTACTATGTTTATTCAGGTAGCACCTTTTGTATTTATGACTTTTTTCATGTAGCTTGGGCTACGAAAGGACAAACCCTTCTTAAAGAAAAATATGATTCACAATACTGGTGTTTGCAGAAAACTCAACGGGAGAAACGCAGGGTTATTTAAACCTATCGCCCCCTCTGTAATTAGCGTGGTGACCGATTCGTCCGGGTGAAATAAGAAGGCTCGAATATGCACGACACGTTTTAGCCCCGACATCGAAATTCTTGTGCTCACAAAGAATATTTACAAGCATCGGTCAGGTAGTAGCGCTGACAGAAACTGATAGGCCAAACTCTCGTCAAGTAAATTCCAAAACCAAAGGCTGAATAGAGTACTCCGCACTTTTTGCGAAGCTTACTTTAAAGAATGGGACAGTACAGTACAAAAGACTGCTTCAACATTTCTGCGTGGTCAAGGCGGAGGAGAAATCTGCGTTTCGGGATAAGCAAAGTAAACAAGGATGTTTATTGTACGTGCGAATAGCTGACATCTACAGTGTGTTTTTTTTTTTTCGTTGTGTCAGCGAGCGTTTTAGTGGAAGGCAACAGCGGTTTTCAATGCAGCATGCGTCGACAAGAGATAAAAATTCAGGGAAGCTTGCCTCAAGCGCAAGACTTGAATGGCGAAGCTGTTATAGGCGAGCATCGCGGGACACATCTATCCGCCAGCTGAACTGGCGATGCTTGCACTAATTTTGTGGGTTCGTAAGAAACTCAACGCACACAACAAATATAAAAATTAGTTGTTTGTCTGTTCACTTCGCTGCAAGTGCCGGAAAGTCTTTCGCCGCCTATGCCAGGTAAAAGTGTCTTTTCGCGCCCCCGCCCAACTCTCATTTTTCTTCTCCTGCCTTTCAATCCTAACCACTAAAGCCGAGAGGAGGCTTGCTAAAGTCAATTTAACTTTCCTGCATTCCGCAGCTCGTGCCATCTCCTGGAACTGTTTGTTACAATTGAACTTGGACGCAGGCACGCAGGAGCTTCTTTGTCTATTTTTGGTCATAATATAGTTTTTAACGTTTTTATATTTTAAAAATCTAGCCCACATTTATTTCCAAATAAAGAACACTGAGAATACTATTTCTGCATATATATTTTTTCTCAAATATGACTAACGTATTTTTTTTTATCAACAGTGCCGACAAGTATGAAGAATAATTTTAGATTTAATGGCGCCGGAAGGTTTTGACTGTATAAAGTTCTGGTTCCAAAATTTGACTTATGGTCAGATGGATGAATCCAGGGGCAAGCATACATACATACATACATACATACATACTACATACATACTAAATACATCATACATACATACATACATACATACATAATAATACATACATATACATAGACTACATGCATACATACATACATACATACATCACATAGACCAAATTTTCGGGTTTAACTGGCCGATAGGAGATCGTCCTTAAAACCCTCAAGAGAACTCAATTTAGCAGGGCATGCCACCTACTGGAAGGCGCGGGTCGCATTCTTCGCGTTCAGAAGCTGTCTATAAAGTGCGCTTGCAGTCATTGTCAGTACTTAAGTGCCCACAGTTTGCTTTAAGAGGCAGCGTGTTTCAGGAGTGACAATATTGGTCATATACTTCGGAAACGTATAGTTCGAGTATCTCAGGTTGATCCTCTAGGGTAAGAGTTAGAATTGACGGCCCTAATGGCTTCAAGGCTTCAATGTAATGGCTGTTGTAAAACGGCTGTTCAACGTTACTGGTAACGCTTTCGTGTACCTATTTCACGTCCATTGTAGCATCTCACAGAACTTGCTCTTAAAACCCCTCGTGAAACATAATGCACATTCAGATTTCAGCACACCGTGAACAAAATTGGCTGCAAGCGAAACCAAAACAGTCTCTCAAAGCTAAAGTAGAGAGCGGGTGCTGCATTTTTCTGTGTTTTATACAACTGTACGCGCGAGATTGCCCTCCTGCTAACGAAAAAATATGGCGTTTTTCAGTCCGGATGTTTTCTATTGACACCGCCCAAGTAAATTCCTTTCATGTGTTTAAAATTGCTTTGAAACATTTTATTTTTGTTTTATGAGCTCATGAAAAAATAGGGTATCATTTACCACCAATATTTTAGCCTTGGCGCTCCCGTTTTCTTCTTCATTTTACGTAACTTCGATGTGCAATAGGTTACAATTTAGGACAATGTTGATTCTTTGTAACCACATTTGGCACAACAAATTATTTTAACTTGCTCTTTGTTTTAAATGCGGAGCATTTCTTAGGCTCGCGATGTCACTCGTCGATGTTGTCGGCGCCGTCCACACGCTCACTGCGCATGCGCGTCGCGTCGAGGCGCAGGTGCGCGTCTCTCCCCGTACCCTCCTCGCTCTCAACAACAGGTGCGGCGGTGCAGGAGGAGCGCGTGTACCCCGTGCGCTCCGTCGCTCTCAGAACAGCTGCGGCGGTGCGGGGGGAGCGCGTCTGTGCGCGCATGCGTCGTAGCTACCCGTGCGCTGCGTCCGCTCAACAGTAACGGCGGCAGGGCGTGTACACGTGATAACGGCGTGGTGGGTGCGTGGAAAGTTCGCGCGCTTGTGTACGGAAGTGTGCGCATGCGCGTCTCTCCCCCGTACTCCTCTCCCTCGAACGCGGGCGGTGTGTATATAAGCGGCGGAGCGCGCGTTCGGAATTCAGTCAAGGGCGTCTTTGCTTGGCTTTCGCATGACTTGACGCTTTGCTTGACGGCACCAAGCAATAAAGGCAGACTTTAAGTTTACACTCCTTCCCTTCGCTTCTCCTTCATTCAATGAATAAGAATAATAAAGATGACATAACAATTAAGCATTCCCAAACCATACCCAATTACGCAACATTCACGCGATACCCCCACCACTCTGCGACGCATTTACTCGAGTTCCCCCCGTGGGAAGATGCGGGCGGGTTTTTTTTATTGAAATTAGGGGTCTATAGGGGCGAAGCCCCTTAGAGGCTGGGGCTGTTGGCGTCTCCTCTTGTCAACGCTGTAATCGTCGTTTCTTGTTGTAACGGTATTAAAACACCGGAAAAGTCGTGAACGCGCCGCTCTGGATACTAACGCGTACTAAAAAAACACCGGGGCACTCAATCGCCTCGTGCTGGAGCGCTTCTTAACGCGTATTAAAAAAAAAACACTGGAACAGTCGTTTAAGCCTCGCGCTAGCCAGTTTCGTGTTTTAAAGACAACAGACTTTTACAGCAAAGCTGTACACCTCTACCTCCCAACGGCTTCATCTCCATTGACAAAAACGCCAAGCCGCTAAGAATACACTCAGAAACTTCATTCTTCGCCCTTACGCACGTTTCACGTTAGTGGAAATGGCACGGGATTTTTTATTGTAAATGAAAAATAAAGAAATCTCTTGAAGTGCCAACGATGCCTCTGCCCTGAAAATTCTTAAGTGGACTGCGGCAAATGAGTACAAGCAGCACCGATAACATGTTGTTTCATTTGTGCTAGGCTTCTTTTCCCCTAAAAGATTTCAGAATTTTAGACAAGGCCTTAAGGGCTTGCCAAGAAAACGTTCTTCAGACCTGTCCCGTTGGACTACCTACGAACGAACTCCTAAACTGCGAACTTACCGGTGAAGGGAATATATTGCTCGTCAACGCAGATGCTTGGTGAGCACAGAAAAGTAAGGCATGCGTTTCAACTGATGTTTAGAAGAGGGCGGACTTTCCATAGCCGATCGGCTTCTATATCTTCATCGGAGACACAGAGGCACACACACGAAACACACACACACACACACACACACAACACGCACACAGCGCACACACGTCGCGGTGGCTCAGCGGCTAAGGCGTTGTGCTGCTGAGCACGTGGTCGCGGGTTCGATTCCCGCCTGCGTTGGCCGCTTTTCTGATGGAGGCGAAAAGCAAAAACGCCTGTGTCACGAGATTTCGGCGCACGTTAAAGATCCCCAGGTGGTCAAAATTAATCCGGAGCCCTCCACTACGGCGCGCCTCATCGCCTGCGTTGCGTCGGCGCGTTAAACCCTACAATCAATCAACAACGCACACACAACAAAACGGCACACGACACACCCACACAAAACTAAACTCACCCACAACACACACAATTACGCAGATCCCACACACACACACACACACACACACACAAAACATTCACACTCACACGCATCACGCACACTGTCCATGTCATCATGCTTTATGGTTTTTTGACAACTTAGTTCCAGTGTGCAATAGATTGCACATCTGGTAACTTTTGAACACAACGTCATAGCACATAAAGAATGACATCAGAATTATCTCTGCGCCCTAGCAAAATCCATTATAAAAAGAAATTCACTCGTTTTTTCTACGCCATGTCTCGGGCCTCAGGAGGATGAGGACAACCAAATATATAATAATTTCCTTTCCACAATAATGGCAATAGAACCGGTTTAACAAAATCCCTTTCCTAAATTTGTATATGTCCTTTCAAGAAACCTTGTTCGAAACTTGTATGTGAACATCTGCCCCTATAATTGAGAACAATTTCCAATAATTTCACTTTGCCAGGTTACCAAAGTTTTCCGGGCATGCACGAGAATTTTAGCGATAGTAATGAAGCGATAATTAGTTCAGCGATAATTAATCAGCGATACCTTATATGTTTCATTCTTCGTTGCTTTGAGGCATTAACTGCCACAAAAACTAGAGGGCAGGTTTCACATCACGATGTAGATATGGAGAAAGAGATATGTTATGCGGAAACAAGGAGGGGGTTAAAGATGCTACACACTTATAGTTTATTACCCAAACTTGTTCCGAACATAAAGCGGTTCTTCGATATAAAGCAGCCGGCTCATCGGGGACTCCCCGCGAAGCCCTCAGAATAGTTTCTCCCATTGTCTTGCTCATATATCCCTACGGTATACTGGTGAATTCTCGGGCTATCCGCGACCAGTCCAATACTAAATTGAAGAGCCCCGCCTTATTTTCGTGAGAGGCTTGTACGTTGATAATTAGTCCACTCCCCTGCCCCAAAATACAGGACTGAATATAGATAAAAGGCCCTGCTTTGCTTAGAATAAATTCATGCCATAGAACTCATGCATCATAAAACCGACCGAACTGCTTCTTCGCAATAAAGACTCCGTTTTCTTGCGAAACAGCTTACGCCAAAAAAAGTTCGTCGTTTGCTGTACTGATCACTGAAGCCTAAGCTATTAGTTTACCCGAGTGCATTCGGCGTTGAGATCTGTAATTGACGTTGATGCGCGAAGCTCTAAGGGCCACTTTGATTCTCTCTCAGTTTGAACCTCCGTCTTTATGGTTACGCAATGCTCACAGACTTGTGGTACATGTGCTGTTTGGGCTTTATGTGGAGTTCGCGTATCCCCGGAACCCAACGCCCTAATTTGATTACGATTGCGGAACCATCTCAGCGTCGACCGAATCAATCGAATTAACGTAGCGAGGATGGCATCATTGCTTTCATTGGCGCGGAATGTGTTTGCCTCGGACGCGCGAAATCTCACTGTCGCTCGACTGCTGCTCTTCAGTGCTTACGGATTCGACATTAAATCTCGGATACGAATGGCACGTCTACAACGCAGCTGTGTTTTTTCTCTTTGAAACAGATGAAACTTCATGAACGGCTTTGTGTATTTTATGGGGGGGGGGGGGGGCCGGGGGGGGGCGGCAAGGGTATGTGAGATGGGTCGTGAGAAAAGGTGGACGCGTACTCATTCACGTCACTGCAGATGTCGTGTAAAGACTACAGTCTTCTCCTGCCTCCGTGAGATATAGGCCTCGTTTCTCTCCTCCTCCTACCTCTCATGTTCCGCCCTTCCCTTTAGCTCCTCCCACAATAAACACAGAAGAGGTTTGCTAAAGTCAATTCAATTGTCCCGTGTTTCACTCTTCCCGTTGTCTACTGTATCCGTTGCTTACTGTGATACTTGAAATACCGCCCAAGGCCTGGGCTCGGGCGTGAGCACTTTTTGTATTTTTGGGTAAGACACTCTTTTCAACGAATGTTTTTTTTTTCAACCGAGGAAATTAAGGAACTTCTTATATTTATTTAAAATAGCACTGCGAGGACCAGTTGTGCATTGATGATTTGCCTCAAATGTGCCAATGTCTCCTTTCTGCTGAATAGCTTAAGTCTGAAGTACGTTTCCAGATTACGTGGTTGCGAAAGGTTTTGCCTGTATAAACTTCTTATTTGAAAATTCATGCACCCTATGGACAGATGCCGGAATCGGGTGACGGAAGGGCAGACAGACAAAATGTTTGTTGCATATATGTAGCCCATGAAATGTTATGGTATTTGAAAAGTGTAGGTATGTTATAATTCGTGAAAACTTGTGGACGGAATGGCACTAGATGTTTTAGAAAATGATTTGGTCAGGCAGTTTCACTGGCCAACAAAGCTTGTCCTTCAGACGCAGCATACAGTGCTGCTGGTAGCGGATTGTCCAGTACGCCCCGAGGTAGACGTGTGATACTCTGTATGTGTAACGCTTTTGCTGATCTTCAGGATGCGTATACAGATTTCAGAGTAGGGGAACATATTTCTGGCGGTGAAACCCCGTATTGTTTGATCATTCAAACTTAGTTTTACTACGTTCCAGCCAAAGCCATGCTCACTTTACGGAACCGGGTGATACTGTTACACCCCAAAGCGTAGCAATATGCCTAACATAGCGCCATCGCGCACGCGGAGGGAGGGGGAGACCCTCCCCCGTCAACTGCGCATAAACCTTCGCGTAAACGAGGTAGCTACAGGAAAATGCAGGATTCTTCAAACACGGTCACGCCGATTTCTCAGACGTGCCACTTACGGTTACGCATCAACCGTACAGATACACGAGGACTCATGTTAAATATTGCATGAGTAAGGAAAGCGGGATACTTGGAAAGGCAAACATAGATCTTTGAGCTGAGTACTTGGTGAAAAATAAAGCCGATGAGTGTAACTAGAATTGTAACATAGTCAAGCAGACAGCTTTCCCCGCAGATGATAAGTATAACAAGAATTTAACATAGTCACGCAGACGGCTTTCCCCGCAGTCATAGGTGTTCATGGCTTCCAGTCGCTCACGTTTTTCTTCCACCCCCTCTGTCACCAATAGGTCAGCCTTAAGATTGGCAGTGAGGCTTAATCTACGAGCGAAGGGCGCTCGCAGACTCAGGCTGGAAAGTCAGCGTTAGAAAGATCAGTTACTTATATAAGAGATATTGAAGAATAGTGCAGTAGTGAGAAAAGTTTGGATGACAAGTATGAAATGTTGAAAGCTTCGATACAATGTCGCGGGCAAAGTTTCCTGAATACACTGCATAGAATAGTTGATTGGAACGTTTCACAGCTGTAGAATAGGGATACCTCGCGCAACCAAACATTTGGTGTGAGAGCCACATTTATTAACGATAAGCCTGAATCATCATACACACTTATATATTGTTATTTTTACGGGCTACTCGCAGTACCTGGTGAAAAATATTGCTTTTGAAGGTATATGTGTTCCAGACACAAGACAGCTGTTTTAAAAAATCAATTGCTCTAAGCAAGAATCTTGTCAGTAAAGATGATACCTGGTAACAATTAGAGCCGATTTATTCAAAAACGTAATTTTTCAGTTGCTTTTAAAATATACTTCCATTTTTTTGTTATTTTGTTCTGGACGTGGTTTGTTCGCTCGTAAGTTTAAATGCCCATGCATGGCAGCTTTTATTGCTCTTAAAATAAGCGACATGTATCTACAAACTCGCAGGTTGAGCGAAAAAGTTCCAGTCCCAAGGTGCTCTCTAGAGAACAGCAACACTTGTGTTCCCTTGTTAATACATTTGCGTGCATGATATCTAAAATTAAATCTTAAAAAAAAATCCCAATGACATCTAAACCAAGAAAGTGTACCGAATATAAGATAAGCTCACGGCCTTTGGGGGCCAGCCTATCAAAGCTGAAAGTTCGCCAATCGCGCCTAACTATAAAATATGCGAGAACAATTTGAAATATGCTAACTAAAACAGCACTGTCTATTTAATCCCCCCGATAGCCCAGGGGTAGCTTTGGTGGGTAACATGGCATTTCGGCTTTGGCTCGATGTTACAGCTCTAGTACGCACGTGGCGTTTTAAAACTGACCGGCTAATCACAAACACCGTTTACGATACCTTACGAGGGAGCGTCTTTATAAGACTGTAGCCGTTTTTTCGACAGCAACGACAAAATATAGTTATTCACGCAGGCATTGGGAATCATATGCACGCCTTTTTGCTGCATGTTATCCAGTGAGAGACTGGTCTGAGCTGACGGCAGTGCCTACATTGTAGAGCTGAGAACCCCCAGCCCCTTAAAAGAATTTGATGCTACCTTACTTGTTACCGAAATATTCTCTTTATTCGGCTAACAAATAGGCCATTTCGGTTAAGTGACACATGAGGGGCTCCACATTGCAGCTGTTTTTATAACGTGTAATAAACGATGAGTAGTGATGATAGATGCTTTGGTCCAGTTACTGCAAATATAAAAGCTTCCTAGTTCATTTATCCTCCGACAGATATTGCATTAGGTCGCTGAAGAAAACTAGTATTTGCATGCCACCTCTGTATCACAAGCTGTGGCGTTGATACTTTTTTTAATACAAAGTCGACATATACGCCTGAAATCATTCCGAAGTTAGTGTGGTGTACAGTGATACATGCGATTGATGCAGAAAGCTCATCACTATGGCAAAAAAATTAGTGCTGCCTAGTTTCCGAAGCGTGTACCAGCCATGGCATTTGATTACGTCGAAGGCGTAAACATTTGCTTGAGACAGTGCCTTTAAAACAAGTGCTAGGACAAAAAATACCTTGCACCAATACCACGCGTTACCGAGAGCTGGGACGTAGGAGGAACTTCACCGGGGATCTGAACCATGTCCGAGGGCGACATTTCCGAACCTCAGGTTGTAAAATATGCTCTTTTAAGGGGCTAATGGAGTCTTCAGATACGACGCCGAAGTGTTTGATAAAGTTTGGCTTCTTCCTTTTATTCAATTTTGCTCTTTTTCTAAGGATGGTTTACTACTTCTATTCAAGGTTTTATGCTTTTGGCAGCTAGATATTGTTTTCCTCATCACCAACACTAAGAGCAGAAAAAGAAGGCATATCGTAGTCATTATTGCCCAATCTCTCCGCCCACGGGATGACCACGCGGGAAAAACATTATTTTATAGCCCTGGGGAGTTGAAGGTCTAGAAAAGAAAAAGTATGGATAGATACACGTGTCATATTTCTCTTTGGAAGAAGATGGTATTTGCCTTACGTTTTGGATAATGTAAATAAGCAAGATGTGGAAATTAGGCCCATAATCTCAAACCGAACATACTGATCTTCTAATTGCATGCTTGCTCTGAAATGTGAAACTTAATATTGGGTATAATATATACATTTCCTGTGTTATACCCATAGCGAATAAAGTGACAATTGTACAGTCAGGGCTGCCGGCTTATTCATGGGTTATGACACCTAGATTAACGAAGCATAGCGTAACTATTGTTGCATAGCGGAACTTGTCTGTTGCCCTGAGATTTCTCTCTAACAATAAACCGCTAAGCTCATCGATGGTTAATAATGAAAATAGCTTTTCATGATTTAGGCTTGAAATACACACTGGCACGGTGCTTTTAAGGTTACTGCATTGCCTCGTAATTTCGCACATTTATTTTCTGAAAATACTGCTTGAGGACACTAGCGGCTACTTTCTAGTACTTGAGACCCCTAAGGAAGCCCTAAAACACCTGCCACTTTATTACAGAGCATACCCCATCGCAGATTCATTGTACTGGGTACGAGGCGGTTTCGAATTCGGAGGGATGCACACCAATAATTTTAGGGATATGTAAATTGTGCTAGGTAGATTGATAAAAGTCATGGCTTGAGCATATAGCTAGGATTTAAAATTTTTACTCAACTTCAAATAAATAATATATCATGGTTTCTTGGCATTTACAAGGCACATATTTATTACAATGTAACAAGATGGTTCCTCAGCAAAAAGTTTTTCTAGCAAAGCTCTTAAGTGCCGACTCCTTGGGTTTCGCGCCACCCCTAGCGGTTGGGCCTCGTTTAAACTCATTGAACGGGGAGGATTCCGAAGATAGAAAGAGAAGAGGACAGCGGGGGAGGATAGTATCGCATAAGCGTGACTTGGAATGCGAGATGGCGCGAGTGCCACCCGAAACGTGCTCCACGGCGGCGACGCGCTTCGAGATAACGTTGGAATATCGACAGCCATCGTGCCTTCGCCGATGACGCAACCACTTCTTGAGGCAATCCAAGTGCGTCGTCTGCCACTGCAGCTAAACGAGCTGCCCGATCACAGGCTCGGCGCCTCCGTCGCCGGAATCTGCAGGTGCGCGCCAGTGAAGCAACAGCTGTGCGTCTTTCTCAAGAATACTGGGCAGTTCGCGCCACCGAAGCAGAGGCTTACCATCGCCACCCATACATATATGTCTATCTGAAAATTTTCGCCTCTGCACATCTTCCACTGTCAAAACAGTAACCAGCTGCATTTAAATTTCGTGTTAAGGAAAATCGTCATCACCATTAATTTTAAAGCCTAAATTAGAATATGCGATAGAGCATTCTTGTGCTTTCCAGAACACCCTACATTCAGAGAGCTTCCCTCAAATGCATAATAAGAAACTGCGCTGGCCCGTAAATCTATATACTCGATAGTACCAGCAGAAGTTTTGGTCTAGTGACTTAAATTTGTACTTTTAATATTGTGTAAGAAGTAAATAGGTGGCGATTTTTGTTTGTGCGCGAAATAACACCGGACTCTTTCTCCAATGAGAGACCCAAAACTTTTCAGTAGCGAAGAGTGTGGGAGCAACATCGATGTATTAATACTCGGTAAACGCGCACCAGTATTGCCCTGGTATCTGGTATAGCCACTTTGACCGCACACTAATTGGAATGATTTTATTAGGACGCCATACGTGCTCGAATCTAAAGTAGCAAGCCCAGCATTATGCAGGCTTGACCTCTCCACTCTCATTAAAAAATCTTTTTTTTCCTCAGTGATCGGAAAAATTTGCGTCTAGGCGTGTTCACACGATAAATATCCATTTCTTTCGCGCTTTTCAAAGATGCTATAGTGCCGTCTTCCTCGAAACAAACCTTCACAGTCTACAGCTCGGGCGCCCAATGTGGAACACGTTCAAGTTGGATGAGGCAACGAATGTACTAAATAACATGCTGTATACGTGCTACGCTCTAGCTGCTCCTATTATGAAGATATATTATATTGCCCACTATTGCAATAAGTATGTCTGCATGCGGTTAATTCGAATGTTGAGAAAGTCAATTAGCCTAGTAAGGAAAAGAAGGGGCCCTTCAGCCCGTACGAATTACATATGGGAGAATCTAGAAACTGCATCAAAAACAGCTTTTTTCCAACCCCATCAGCGCTGCCAGCTTTCTGCTATTGTTTCCCACTCCAAGGGCGTTATAGCTTTATTCGCTTAGAAATAAAAAAATGGTTCGCCCCAGGATATTTTGTTTAGAGCCAGTTTTATCCGCTGTGATGTACTGCCCACAGTATGCAGTTGTTGATTAGCTCTGCGCTGTAGAAAGCTCTGTACTTTTCTTTTCTTAACTATTTACAGCAAAGAATTTACCACGAGTGCTAAAATCCTACAAGGAAGAAAGTGGAGTGTTTACACCTAGTTATATTACATCATCCAAACAGAGGAAACTTGTGTGATTGCTGCTCTAATTCAAACGTCTTAGAAAATAGACAGCAAGTGATCATTCACCAGCAGGGTTTCTTTGAGTTCCTTCTGTTACGCGCAACAAAAATATTCACGGGACGTTCCATAAAACATTCGCTAACACGCATTGGGCTCAGAGTTGCCCAGTATCGAAACAATGTAATGATCTAATTTATTCTCGCCATCAAACTGTTCTTGATTTTCAGCAATTTTGTGTTTATCTAGGTGAAGAATGGGCTTCTTTTACTATAAAAAGGATTTCACCATACGTTTAAACATTTGCTGCCAATTTTGAAGTACACAATATTGCACACGCAATACTGCACATTTGTATTCAGTAATATTTTTAAACACTGTTCAACTGAAATGGACTACTGGCGCCATCAGATTGCAAACGTATTCTTGACTATGTTATATTCATTGTTTTAGACGCAAAGCATCCCTTAGTCGACCCTCCGTCGTCCGGGGTCCGGCGTCCGCACATCTCCTTCTCTCCACAACAGCTGTGATAACGCCGCCCTCTCTCTTCTCCTCCTCTCCACACCACCTGTGCGCTAGCGCGCGCTGCTCCTCCTCTCCACTCCCTCTGCTCTGCAAATAAACCCGCCCGCGCTCGGCTCAGTTCCTTCGTCGTTACTGCGCCGTCCGATGACTGCAAATGGACGCCAACGATTCTGTCAGCGAACTGGCTGGCACACCTTCAACTACCATCAGCCAGCACACTGTCAGAACCGCGAGCACCTCCGAAGACAAGGCTGCACAGAGAGCTCGCGACGCCGAACGTAAACGAAAGCGTCGACCAGGGGCCCAATTCTCCAAAACGACGGGCCGTCGCTTTGAAACGACGGGGTAGCGCCATTGAAATGTATGTGTTCTAGGGTTGGGGCCGTCGCTTTGAGGTGCTCAGCTGGAAGTAGGAGCTGCAAGAAAAGCACTGTGGCAAGGACGCAAAGCGACAAGTGAAATGACGGAGGGCAGTGGGTTTCGCTTCGCGTCCTTGCCACAGTGCTTTTCTTGGAGCTCCTACTTCCAGCTGAGCACCTCAAAGCGACGGCCCCAACCCCAGAACACATACATTTCAATGGCGCTACCCCGTCGTTTCAAAGTGACGGCCTGTCGTTTTGGAGAATTGGGCCCCAGCGGATTCCTCGTTTCGAGAATGAGAAGCCGCTTTGAAATGCCAGCGGCGATAAGCTGATCGAGATGGAGTTCGCCAACGTGACAACGCTTCGAAACGCTAGCGTCGAACAGCGGATTCCTCGCTTCGAGAACGAGAAGCCGCAAAACGTTCCCCACTACTCGATAAATAAAGAAGACATTTAATACGCTACTACACGTGTCTTTACTATAACAACCAATTATAACCGTACTACTCCATGGCTTTGCATCCCCTCAGGGTTCCCACGCGGGAAGATGGTGTAATTTTTCATTTAATTCGTTCCTGCTTGTATCGACTCTGCGGGTGCTGCTTAAGACGCTCGCAAAAAAATATATGCAGGGCAATTACTGCTCGAAAAAGACGTACATGGTCCCCGCAAAATATTTTGTTTGGTTCTCAAAAACAGTGTTCGTTTTTTCTTCTAAGGAGCGCGAATTTTATTTGATATGGGCATTGGAGACAACCGGGTGTCCTCACTTCTTATTTCATCCGCTACACGAAGTCAAGCGTTTCAAGCAACAAACCTACGCCCTGCCATTTTGCGGGAAACTATGGCGCGCATAGTCTGTTTCATGCCTTAACTGTTTTGCATTAAGCTTTTCAGCATTTAAATGTCCTCGACATGTCTTTTTGAAATGAGGCGGAAAATATTGCTTTGAGGCTATTTTCCCCGGCCTATTGCAGGCAGTTTAGGAGGGGTCATGAAATTTTGACTAAGAAACGAAAACCAAAAACACTGCCATTGCCGAGCATCTTTTTTGGTGATATTTTTGGCCACGACCTTTGCAATGCTCGTTCTTCGTGAGTGCGCCCACCATAACACTAGGATACTTTCCAGGGTGCACACTAAACTGTCGTTTTGTAACTAAAAATACGCACTAAATAGATAGCATCGGAGCAAAAGTTGCCATGACTGCTCCAGAACAATAAGTGTGATGAAGTTTTTGTTCTAGTAGTTTAATTAGGCCTTTATTGTTTATTTGGTTTTTCTGCTTCTTTGTTGTATCAATGGTTCATGTATTTATTTCTAGCAAGAGCCCACCAATAGTGCTGGTAATGCCTGGCTAATGCATTGTTTACACGAGCATAATAAGCCGTACAAAAAGACATGCGAGGAAGGACAGCAACTCAAATGCGTAACTGGCAGCCACATTACCAGCCACATTTCACACGTCACCAGGGCGCATTCTGCTGCGGGTAGGGGGCGGAATATAATATTGCTATTTTGGTATTTCTTATTTGACCCGCCCACTGCATGTTAAAGGGGCCCTAAACAGGGTTCCAAAGGTTGAGAATTTAAGTGCGCTATCGTTGGAGTACTATACAAAGAACGTCCTGCCGCAAAAATGGTTTAAAAGCATTCAGTATTAGCCGAGTTATCGTTCATTAAAAAGGGCCCGCAACAAGGCCTGGAGCATTTCCTCTTTCACCGCGCCTCCAAACCACTGTGGAAGCGGAGACGCCACCTACCAGGCGCAAGACATGGTCGGTGACACCAAGAGAAACAGGGTTGCGTCGAGAAGTGCGCAGCCATTGGCCCCGCTCGGCGTTACGTCACGCTTATTCTTGTAGCAGACGACGGCCAAACTCCGCCTACTACATCCGCTACCGCTCAGCCGCTCAGCGTGGTCGGTCCGTGGCCGGCCCGCATCGAACGGCTCCTTGCGCCGGCCGTGCTCGCGTCGGCGGAAACGAGCGGAAACGAGCGTTTGAAGGCAAAATAGGGGGCTTCCAAACTCAACATGCTCGCTTACGATAATAATTGAAGATTGCCACCGACGACTATAGCGGCTCGCTAGCGTTTCGGCTTGCGGCGCTGTCGCGGTGAACTCGTCCCACCGAGGTCGGGGAAAAGGCTTAGCATCGCCGCAGTTATCCAGGCACTGCTTTACGAGGCCGCGACGACGACGATACCCCGCGCAATCTTTCACTGCACTATCACCCCCTTTCACGTATATTTGCAAACTGATTTTCAGCAATGGTCCCGCTCTGGCGTGCAGTGACAAGTTTTAGCTGCTGCGGTGTATGCCTATCGTGCATACACCGCACAGTGGGCTGCTTGTCTACCGTGCAGGCAGACGCTCGCCGCGGTCGCGCGTGTAGCGGGCGTTTATGCCCGCAGAGATGCTCCGTGTTTTTCAGCGTTATTCATACCTTGTAAACGACGCGCTATATCTACAAACTCGGCTAAGCTCGTGTAACGGAATACCACGATCTACATTCGTCCGTGCCGTGCCGCCGGTGCAGGAGCGCCGCGCGACCGCGTTTTCTCCCAGAGCCGGGCACGCTGATTGGCTACAGCATTTAACGGGGCCCACCAATAGCGCAGCCGTGCTGTTGAGAGATTCGTGCGTCACACGGGTGCGTCACAAGCGCTCTCTCGCTCGTCAGAGCGCGGCAGTGTGGCGGCAAGGAAGCGGTAGGTGAGCAAGGAAGAAAGAAGGCACCTTTGTTGCGTGTTTGTGCGGCCCCTGCTTGACGCAGAGGTGTAATATTTTGGTATACATTGTCGTGAAGAGGTACTCTAGCGATTGCGCGATTAAAATGGCGACCTTCCGAAGCATATTTAGGGCCCCTTTAAACTGAGTATTCATATTTTACACCTAGGGACAGCCTTAAAACATGTACGATGATGTCCCTAATTTCTGAGTAGTTGAGCAGTTCCCAGGCACAAAGAAAGTTATTGAATCCATAATAAAGTACCGATGATAGGTTTAGAACGCCATGGTCGTCTTGATTTACCACACTGGCCCGCGCATAAAAAGTCCGAATAACCCAACAATTCATAAATTGAAGAGTAAGGGCTTGGGCACTCCTCAGCTGATACGAGTGGCCGAGATTAACGCCATCAAACATCTTTAAGTTAGGTAGGCTAGAAAATTATGTGAAAAATAAATCACTAGCTATAGATAGAATAAGCGTGGCATAAGTTTTCACATGCGATATTTTACTATGGCGGAATAAATGCATCCAAGAACAGCTGCCTTCAAATAAACGAATTCATGCTGTGGTAAAATGCGTTTAAACCAATGGGGAATTATATAACAACGCATGGGTTTGTGCTAATTGGTAGACCGTTATTCAAGCACCAAAGACAGGTGAAGAAAACGACGGAGACAAGCGCTTGAAAATCCTCCCCATTCAATAGTTATTTTATTGCAGAAGCTACTACAAATATGGTTAATATAGATAAATAAACTCTGCATGCGATATGGCTGGTTTTTCGGAAATGGGTAGGCATATGTGATGTATTTCCATTTAAAATTACCAAGCGGTTTTCTGAGCACGTGTCCGAAGCCAAAGAGAAGTATTGAACAACCCAAGAATCCCTGAAAAACATTTTCAGGTTGGCGCACGCATACCGTACCCAGAAGGGTTCGATTTAATTATTATTGATTTATTTTTAGACCTCGGAAAAATTTCTCAATTGAAGATTTCTCTTCAGTTCCAAGAGAATTGACTGCACTGTTACACTGCTATCTGATTCACTACAGACAAATTCAAAGTGACAAAACATATACTCTGTAAACTGGACGGCAACTGAGATACTATTTTGTAATTTATTTGCCTGTGAAGTGCGGTCTCTGGGGCATTTATGTAAGCCATGGAGTGAGCGTCGTGCACTGGCCGAAATTAAGGGTTCACATAGACAGCTGATTTCTCCATAACTACAGCCATTCTGTACACTACTCTGCCTTACGTTTCCCAGCAAATGCTGCTTCCGCAAATGCACAAAACGTGTTGTTTAGCATGCAAGAGTATATCCGGAGAAATCTCTGCACAGTTCTTTCAAGATTCATGTTTCGATATGGAGTTTCTATGCCGACAAATGTTTAACTCAAATAACGACTCACGTGTACGTAGACAGAGCCTCTTAAAAACCATTATTTTCACGAAGTCTTTTCATTCTTCTTGATAATGCGTACGTAAAGAACGAACCCCTGCTTTCAACGAAAAGCCCGAGACTCGCCCAATTTCTCCAACGTGGATATCAGTACCCTCGCAGTTCTCTCGCTGGACTCGGGTGCCGAACAAGAGGAAAATTTTCTTCCCTGTTTTGTGCCCTACCGCACCTCCTAACAATTGGAACTAGCAGTTTGTTCGCAACATACGTTTACTTCATTAACTGGTTCCAGTGAGTTGACATATAACGCCATTCAGAACCCACTGGGCAACGGGCACTTGAGTTAATCTAATGGAACCATAGAGAAAAGCAACTCGACTTGCCGCCGCTGGCTCCACCGATGTGACCGCTATGAATTTGCTATTACTACCCGCATTTTAATGGGTGCCGCGCGTCTGCTTCAAGCCAACACACCGGCGAAAACAGAAAATGACCACGGGGCATGACAAGCTAGAGTAAGAAAGAGTTTCCAAAACATGAAATGCGCGTCGGGCACGCAGACATTTCTGCCGGCAAACGATCATCCACCCGGTTGAACTTGTCGAGTTGAGAGCTTCTTCTCCTGAACAACTAGAGAATGCAAACAGAAAATTTCTCTTGTAAACACGCGCCCTAGACGGACACCCAGGACGACACGATTTGGGGTGTTATTCGAGCACGGAGAGAAAATTGGCCACGCCGTGATCAATAAAAAGTAAACATTTTTACAACTATAAAAGTTTACGCCGTTGTGTAGTTTTCAACATTGCATTGGGGTGTATTTTTTCGGCGTTGTTGGTTTCGCCTGAAAGTACTTTGAACCTGGGAGTAGCCTTGGAAGAAGGACACAATATAGAGTTCTTGTTGAGTCGGTATTTGGCCTGTTTTTTGTAAAATGCTTTGCTCAGGAGTTTCGACATCGTAGTTCTCCACACGTGATCTTAATGCACTCAAGTACGCCGAATAGTACCTTCAAAGGCTGTTTACATATACATCTGGGTGAGTTAGGTCTTTCGTGTCGCATGTTCCCAATGCGGCCTTGGAATGGCTGGTGAATGTGAGGTTCTACGTCCATTTTTTTTTTCAAAAGTTGTTTTCAGATATTGTTCGCGTCCGCGGAGTGCAGTAATAATTTATTTATGATTCAGGAACGGAGAGAAGGAAACGTGTTCTTTCTAAGGCAGCCAAGAATCGACACACAGGCGGCATTCCATGTAGAGCGTAGCCGTGATGATCATAGCTGCGCCCTCATCTCCGGCTGTCCAGATGTCCTTCAAAGGTGACACACGTCGCCGACATCGAGAAGACCGACACGCACCCTAGCAGGTACGGATAACAAGGGATGCCGGATAGGAGGTGCGGATAAGAAGAGAGGGCACATCCTTATGTCAAGTAAAAAAGACAGTGTTATCAGACAATACTGCGGGAAGCGCGAAAGCGCTATTGCGTGGTGATAATGTCAAAACTCACAATCAGTAGAAATTTCATGGTTGCAAAATAACGTTTTAAGGTGAAGCTTTCAAGGTAGTACTGATGGCGTTTGCCCTATCAAAAATGCGCTCCAGAAAAGCCAGCTTTCTCGGCGGATTATCATAATCATAGGAGAACTGAAAAAAAAAAACGCTTCCCGTTGTTGGAACACAACCTGATTCCATCGCGTTATGAAACCGACGTTTATATAATTGCGCCTGTCTAAAACACTGGAAGCAGTGCTGATTTCTAGAGATGTGCATGTACATGCTAAATTAGAACAAAAGATACTCGCCTCCGTCTAACGACCGCGATGGCTGAACACAAAGGTTCTTTCGCGTTAAATCAAAAGTTGGATTGTCAAAGTCAGTGCTGCAGCGATCAAAAGTCCAAATTGCGTGCGAGCCAAAGGCAATAATCAACAAGTCAACGGCTCAACTCAAACGACCACCAAGAAATTCCTCGGGAGAAAACCTCACGTTACGCCGTCGTCGTCGTTAGAAGGAGGAATGTTTGATTTCAGGTTCATCGGAGAAATTTTGGCTAGTTGGTGATACGATTTCGACATGGTAAAAAGCGCACTAGACGGGGACAGAAGAAAAGAGAGCAATATATCCAGTCGTAAGGTTTTAAAGGGGCACTGACACAAAATTTTGAAGGCGAGATAACTTCAGAGATAGATTGGTGGGAGCACATATACATCATCTGCAAAAAATATCAGCGGCGAATACAGCCTAGAACATATTTAAAATCAATTTTAAAGTGTGCGAAACGCAACCGAGCAGCCAGCAGAGGACCACGCGCAATCGACATCCCGAGGATATTGTGTAAATAAACAACATACAAACATGTCACGAGTTTGTGTTAGCCGCTTCCGCAATGCCGGCGTTTTTCGCCGGCTCGCCCAGCTCGCCGCTCCAATCGGAGGGCCGGAAGGCGGAGCTTCTGCTCTCGAGAACGAACGACCCGATCGTTGGCGGCGGAGGCGCCGTGATTTTGTCAGCTCATCGGGCAGCTGGCCGCGACCAAAGTTCTACAGCGATTCCAGGCACTCTGTTTCTATTACTGTTTATTACTATTGAATGCGAAAACGCGCCGGAGGCACGAAAAGCCCACTGAGCTAGCCGCACGGTCGCTGTGCAGGCGGCGGCCACGGCCGCGAAGTGGCCCAGGCCGGCGCAGGTAGCTCGAGTGATAGCTTGTTCCCGCTGCACGAAATTGTCCCGAAGTCCGACTATGGTGGCTTACATGAGAAAGGAGTTAATGATGCGATGGCGGGTTGCATTAAAAATTGTCATCTGCACCGCTTACGAGAGCGGCACCCGAATATCCGCCGCAGTGCTAAGCCGAAAACATCTGTAGGCGGACCTGTAGGCAGACCGGCCGGCTGCTCCCAGCGCGCGTCTTGCCACCCACCGTCTCGAGCGTCGCGCGTCGTTCTTTAGCCGCGGTAGCATTTGCACTCGCCGCGCCTGCGTCACATCCACGGTCGCTTTTTTTAATTAAGCGCCTCACGAGATCAGCAGGTGGGGGCATTCGCAGAAACTGCCGTTGATGCGGATTCGACAGTGCTACGGCGGCTCTGCTCTGTGATATCCCTCCGACGGTCACGTGGTCAGCTGTTCAACAAAATCCACAAAATCCATCGTTTCGCGGCACTCGCTGAAACCGAAACTGCTACTGGCCGCATTGAAAATGCCTCTAATTAAACAACCGTCGCGCGCTGAAGCAAATGAGGTTTCTACACGTTATAAGTGGCTCACTAGCTACTTATCGCAACAAAAAAAACAAGATGCAAAATTTTTGTGTCAGTGCCACTTTAAGCGTGATATCGTCAGGAGGAAAACAAAGTACCTGGTTTGTTTTCAAGTGCAGCAATATAGTGGATGACTGGCGTTGCCGAACATTTGCTACAAACTCTAAATTACCAAAAGGGTATTCGAAGACAAGATTAAACCGTAGAGTTGAGTGTATGTGCTCAATGATTTCACGCATCGTAAACAATCTAACTTATGCTTCATCGCGTTAGGCTGATTAAAACAGGCTCAGAGTGATTATTAGTAAGTTTTTCGAAAACCCAGCATCTGCTCTTTGGACACGGAATGCTGCTAGCAGGGTATACTTTGTTTTATTTATTTATTTATTTTCAGATTTACTGGCAGCCTTTGAAAAAAGGTCTTTGGCAGGAGCGGGAAGAATAAAAGAATGCGAGAAAATACGCATGATACATGCACAGATAGCATCTACTTCCACTAAGGTAATTTTAAGGTAACGCTTTGTCTAAGGTAATTTTAGACAAAAGCGTTGAGTTTATGTCCTCAAAGATTTCACTCACCGTAAACAATCTAGCTAATGCGCCATCTCGTTAGGTGGATTAAAACAGGCTCAGGGGGAATATTAGTAAAGTTTTCGTAAACCGTTGCCTCTGTTATAGGAAGACGCCATGCTGCTAGCAGGGTACACTTAAGGAGGTAATTTTAGACAAAAATCCAATCTAACTTTTATAAAGGGACGCGCCTAAAGCCGAAGCGCACAGCTTTTTAGCTTTACTGTATTGCAGGTACCCGCGGTATTCTGCGGGTGATCGAGGACTTGATCAATAAACTTTTTTTCCTTACAGCATCGCCACAAAGATTATAGAAAAATCTGAATAACGACCTCAAAGCAGAAAGAAAGAAGGGGAGAAAACTCCTTGTTTAGGCAGACCTAGTCAACGCCGACATGTCGCAGACTGAAACGGCATGATGGTCCTTCAAAGTAAGAACATTGTCAAAAAATCGTTGCTTCTCTTGCTCCGTAAAAGTGACAAGCTATCACAAAAGTCGTTGCTTCAGTTTCTCATACCCCATTGCCCAAAACGTGTTTCAATATAGTTCAGCACGACAGGTTCGTGCTGGTGTAAGATTCATTTATTAATTCGCATTTGATAGTTGCAAGATAGCAGTAATAGACATTTTAATATTAACAAGATCGCCCGTGGTCTGAATAGGGGAATCGGCGATAAGGTACGGCTTTGACGGGCACCGGGAATGTGTCTGTTTGCACTGGTAGGTCAGTCTTGAAGGCCGTCATGAACGATACCAAAGAAAATTCGTGGTATCGACATGGTTCCTGACAGCATAGCTACGCAATGCAGAATTCTAGAAGCAAGAAACTGACCATGTAGCGCTTTTCAGCGTTCAATTAAGTTTCTAAATGTCCGATGTCACGTGTGCCTGCTTCATTTGACTTTTACATGTATCAACCTATGAAGCCCAAACGTAGGTACCTCACCCGGTGAAAAACGGTGTTCACGGAAAGAATCACCAGTACCTCATACTGTGATTACGGGTGCCGCTGACGTACCCTTGACTCATACACTTCATGTGACTCCAAAGCAACGCTGTCATTGCCTGCGAAGTGTTCCGTATTGGCTACGAACAGGGAATGCGCCGGTCTATCGCCCCCATTAGCTGAGACGCGTCAGGTGGTTCCAAAGCAGAGACAAAATTGTGGCTAAGGCTGTACCAAAAGTACTGCCGGATGTTAAGTTTCGCTATACTGATAACTGACAACTGAATCATTCCAAGGAACGGCAGTGCCATGCGGGAAAAAAGAAGCATGTAAGCCCTGTGTCCACTTTAAGCTTACGACTACCTTTCGCTGGACATCGAAGATCCCATGGACTCATTAGTATTAGAATTTCATGTCATCTCAGATATTTGGCGTGAACGTGGGACGAAATTGCACATTAACTGGGCAGTCACCACGACGCATACCTGTGCTCTCTCATCTTCACATATAATTATACTTGAAATTTGTGCTCAATTTCTTACGACTTAGTAATCTATCTGCAAGCTACACATATTCGAAAGCAGAAGAGGCTGTTGTGTCACAACCGCTGCAGCGCATTTACATTTAGGTGAAGTGCTGAAATCGCTTTTCTGGCCGGCTCATCAGCGTTTGCATTTCCTAACACAATTGTGTGTGGATGGAGCCATTGAAAAGGAACATTAAGGTCGTCTGTTCTGAGGAGCGCCACGAGGCGTAGATACCGTTGATGAGCCATGTCTATGAATACTCCATGCTTCAAAAGTTGTAGGGCCCACTTAGAGTGCATTAGAATAGCAGCGATCTGAACTAGGTACGTTGTAAACCTATTCAAGGCCACCTTAATCGCACCATTCTCCGCTGTTGCGGATGGCGTCGTTAGGACGAGACGAGCAGCTTTATGAACATTCATGGTGAAGATCATGAAGGCTGTACGCTAGTCTTCAGTCGTCTGGCAACAGAGTCATCCCTAAATGCGCAAGTACTCTCTCTATATACCCGGTTCTTATGCTCAAGTACTCGCGTTTACGATGATCTTTGAATGTGGAAACAGTGAAAACTTATAAATAAATTGGGAGGCTTGGATATCCTTGTCTCTCTCCACCAGCCGTGTGTTGTTATAGTTAGAAGTTTCTTGCAGGCGGTTGATGGCGTCGGACTGTTAAAGCTGCTCTGGCCAGCCGCTCCCTGTTTTGTAAGTGGAGTACAAACTAAGAAGTCTCCAGAGGGGGCAATCTAGCAAGTTATGTTGCTTCAACTTACCATACGAACTTTCAATGGCGGTAGAAACGGCCCAGCAGCAGAGAAGCAGTAATTACATCAACGCAATGCAAGCAACTAACCGTTCGACCACAAGTTAAAGCGGATCACCACAGTTTTACGAAGTTTTTTTGTATTCACAATTTTTCAATATTGGAAAGAAAGCCACGTGGGCACAGAGTTATTAGCTTTCCTAAAAAGTTGTGCATGTTTCCAGTGCCCTCAGACCAACTCCTCTTGATTAGACAGGTATTCGAACACAACCGCATTACACTGCAGTCGTGCCAACCAAGCTGACGTGGATGACAGCCGTTTGTGGCTCGACAGCGAATGAGCAGACAAGTGGAAGTGACGTACAAATGCTAGGCTACCAGTATTCGAGAACCTCGGCAAGGGGACAAAGTTTCTAAAAAGAAAACTTCAGCATCCAGCTCAACTACCACTTTTCACTCACAAAAGCAGGTATCTTTCTCGACAAACTTCCAAGCAAAGAAATGGCCGCGTATCTGGTCCTTTCGTTTGAAATGTCGACAAAAGACGCTAGTCGACTGGAGCCCCTGCCAAGTAAATGTGTCGCGTCTTTTTACGCTCACCCCTCACACTGCTCCTCTCCCGTCTCGTCCCTCCAGAGATAACACGCTAGAGGTTTGCTCAAGTCAGTTTAAATTTACCGCCTTCCAGAGCTCCACATCCGGTGCATCGATGCCAGCGCTGCCGTACGGCGGAGACACGCGTGAATCTAGGCACCCTACTCCGCGATCGAGGGTTCCAAGCGGAACATAAAACGTATCTAGTGAAACCTTTCGTTACGGTTGCCGTTTGATCTCGTAAATGCCACCATGAGCTATAGTATATCGCGGGCAACCGAAGGTGAGAATTTTCTGCAGTTGATGTAGTATATCATTTGCTGTCGCAAAAGCCAAGCATCGGTGAATTTTTAATAAAGGAATACTGCAAATATCAATTATATATAGTGATTTCTGCCTTATATTTGCGTAATGTGGAGAAGTATGAACACTGACACCGGACATAGACGTTTAGATTTGGCTGTGGGTATAAAAGGCTATTACGCAGATTCAGTTTTACTTTGGCAGGGTGGCTGAATCGAGTAGGAGGTGTCGGACCTGCCTGGCGGCGTTGACTGGGTTGCAAGAGTGAAAGTGCTGAGGGTTGTCGTTCACGCATCGGCAGAAATGGCGAATAAGACCTAGAGGCAGTTGAGGTAAAAGGTGGAGGCGCGGCTAGCGGTAGCTGTCCTCTGACCTTTGTTTGTAGGAGCACAGATTTGTGATAAAAGCCTTCGTGTCGGCAGCCTACTACTACGTAGCGAGGTTGGCGCGGCCACCACGGCATGTACTCGGGAAACTGGCAACCATGCTCCGCTCCTTTTTTGGAGGGTGAGAAACTGAAAAAGTGGCCCGCACTTGCTTGCGACTTCCAAGCAGCATGCGAGATTTGAGTATTCCCTGTTTATATACTATGAGTAGTCTCCTCGCAGACAGACAGACTGACAGACCAAAATTTCGGCGTTTAAGTAGCCCGAGAAGGATTATCGTCTTCAAAACTTCGGCTGCATTTTTTGATTGCCGAATTACTCCCTTTTTGGCTGCATAGCGTTGGTTGGGTACCTGTGTTGGCATTGCGAGTGCCCTATCTATGCGGTTGGTTAAGCGTTTGTTTACCGATACCGGATGACTTTATCGTAAACCCCTGTGTTTTGGGAGAAATGTGAATATATTACCTTCGTAGCCATCCGGCTGCACCAAAGGAGGCCGTCAATGTTCCTGTCCAACAATTAATTCTGAATAAATAAGTTTGGCTTGATGAGCAAGTATGGCAAATGAGGCACCAAGTACTCTGTACATACTGGCACTGTTTTCAGGTATGGTGAGGCAGCAGACGACTCACTTTTCTTCAAATAAGAAACATTTCCAAACAATTCGGTTCCCCGGAAGTACGAGCAGGCAGGCTTGAGGATGTATTTATCATGGTCCTGGACAGTTCAAATTCAGGACAGGGTACAGTATTGCCTTCGGCATGATACATCTTAGTGTACTATGAATGTCTCCTGAGGAAACTGGTCGGCGTTGCTACCATGAGTATCTAAAACACATTTTCTACTATATCACTCATTTTCTATTATTGAGTCTACCCAAACTTCTTCTTTTACAAGAATACAGTTTGCTACTCGGGTTGTCTAGATATTATGTGTCTGCAACCGCAATCTATGCCCAGCTCAAACACTTATTTTTTTTCTTATTTAAGATCGCACGTTCAATTGCCGATTCTTGTTTCGTAACCTCGGCATTGCGCGCCTATTTTCAAGCTTGTTTTTGTCCACAAACCAAATTACATTTAATAAGCACTTTTGGGATACGTTTCCGTGTAATCAGCTAGCTGCTTAACGAGATGTCTTGCAACTAGAGTGAATACAAATATCCTTTACAGAAGAAAGCGGTCACCGGCCCTTCTAACGAAACAGCACAAGCAACATCCTGGAGCGGGGAGGTTTTTTGCCTTCCACGCGTTTCCCCATATAGCTAAGAATGCAAGAGGGTGCATACTTTACTGCGACAATGCGAAACAGCCTGTGCGTGCTTCTGTATGCGTGTATAGGGAAAGAAGAAAAGTGGGAACACGTTGAGCAAGCAATTTATGGCGTGTCACAAGCATTTTCTTGACCCGTACCCGCGCACTGTACATAGTAACTCTCTAGTGTTTTTTGCGGCACGTATTCCCTCTTTCGTGTTTTTATTGCTTATTAGGGAGCTTACAAGCAGGCAAGCGTAACAGCTGCCCGCTGTTGGAAATGTCTGGCCAGTCAGGCTCTTGAGCGAAACTACCAGTCATGCTTTGCAAGCGATGATCGATAACCCTGTTTCGAGCAGACGTTCGCGAATGAAGCAAGCTTGGGCCGAACCTCAAAACTGGTTCTTTGTTATGAAAGAACAGTAATGCTTTTTTTTTATCAAAATAGGGGCAAGTGCGAGCTTTGTGCGAAAAACCTGGATATTCATGCCGCTCACCAAAAGTGAAGCGATAGCATGAGTGTTTGTCTTTTCTTGTGCCGAGTATCACTGCCATAAGCAATACTCAAAGCAGTGGAAGATTGTTACACCATTAGGGTCGGAAGAGTAATATTTACTTGTGGTTTGGAAGATTTGGCTTTATAGTGACATTGTTGAAGACTTGTTTTCAAATTTTATTTTTCCGTATGAGGCACCTTTCACGACCCAGGAAAAAACGCGAAACCTAAAAATGTTTATGATTACGCGTGAAACGTGAATACGAAAACACGGCATCCTGTTGGGGTAACTGAAACCCAGAAGACTCGGGAGTGCTACCCTGAAAACCTATTCAAAACATTTGGCTGCATGGTACCGGCAACAATATCTGGGGAGGTGGGGGGTAATAGTAGGGGGGGATTGTTGCAGATAGGACAGGCGCAAGTTAGTTCGACGTATATGTCGATATTCAGCGCCACGCTCGGAAAGTAAAGCAGCTGCATTAGCGATGCAAAGCTCAAAGGTCATCCAATATACCCATGTAGTTAGTAGCCAATCTATTAAAAATTAAAAAAAGCGGATCATAAACAATAAAAACGGGGTGTCTCTCCTGTCTTAGAAAAATGACTAGATTTTTTTTTCGTACCGCCGCAGCCTTCTTGGAGTGTTTGATAACTTTAATTCCATCAGTGCTACGAATTCGACGGGGAAAGCGTTGTCGTTGTTACTTGACAATGTGCGGATGTCAATTATCTATCTCAGCGGAACATTCTAGTGCCAGTGCTGATAAAAGTTGTGGTGGCATTGGCATTTGTCGATAACAGCAACTCATCGCTGATCGCTGGTGACGCATAGGGTTTGCGCACTTTTAGCGTCGCGCGTTGCCAGGCGCTGATTTTAAGAAGTGGTCTGGAAATTTCATAGAGTAAGTACTTCGACGGGGGTAGTGCTTGCCGCAGAGAGACTAGCAGCGAAACGGAAATAAAACTGGCATAATTGAAAATAATACAGGTGCAGGAAAACAAACTTTCGTACGTGCTGGAGCTGTTCTTCTAAAAATTCAGAGTACCGCCTACTATAGGTGTTTTGGTTGGCCGTGCTGCCAAATTGCTGGCATAAAATAGAGCAGACAATTTCCAGTTGTACGGTCGTCCAGAGGAGAAGTTAACAAATAAAAATAAGCGGAAAAATTCCGAATACAGCTAAGAACTTCTTGCGAGTTGTTAATTTGAAAGCATTACTAAACAATGGAACGCTACTGAGTGTTCCTTCCAGTATTGCGCGGCCAGCAATTGAAACTGTTGGGCTGCTGTGCCTTGTCAGTGGAGCGCCTGTTTGAACGGATGTCGAACACGGCGCTGAAAGACACAGCTGTAACTCTGCACCTTCCACGTTGTTCGGCGTGGCCAAGCAGCCCGTTTCATGTGCTTTGAAATGCTCGTTCTTTGGAACACTCCTCAAGGAACCTTTTTTCCGTCCGAGACGTCAACTCGGATAAGGCAGGTCGCCTTCATCGCACAACGAACCATTTATAGGTTTCTCAGTAATGACTAGCCTGCAGATATTATGCGCTGTCCACCAGAGTTGGTCTGTTGTCCTGTCGTCACCGTCAGAACACCGCAAGCGAAACAGTGAAGAGGTGCATGAAATCGGGTACACAAAGCAGGGTGGTCAAGAGAGTCTCCATATAAGAAATGTAGGAAAGCTTGGTTGCATTTTCTGAGCCGTTGGGGCATCCTGAACTGAACCAACTCTGAGCCTCCATCAACTGCACTCCGGAATTATGGCGAAGGCGGAGTTAGGATACCAACCGCGAAAGGAGTGTGATAGGAAAGCAGAGCAATGGAAGAAAACGGGAAACCGAATGGAAAGATATGTTAATGTGGTTTCCGTATCGTGTGTCCTGCCTTTCAAAGAAAAGTTGAGGACTGTAGCGATTTCTATAACGTGAAGGCCTAGCTTGTTTGCTCATTCTTATATGAGTACCCTCGCAGTTCTCTCGCTCTACTCGCGTCCCGAAAGGGAGGAAAATTTGCTTCCCCGTTTTGTGCGCTACCGAACATCCGAATCATTGAAGATGGTGGCTCGCGCACCACAAAACGTTTCATTCTTAAACTGGACCAGTGAGCAGAGATCTAACGCAATTCCGAACGCACTGGGCACCAGACAGTTAGGTTAACCTAATGTAACTATATAGCAAAGCCGCCCGACTTGCCACTACCGGCTCCACCGATGGTACCGCCGGCAACTCTCGTAGTTACTTCGCGCATTTCAATGAGAGCCGCGCGACTGCTTTGCGCCAACACACCGGAGGAAACGGGAAAATGGCCTCGGGGCATGGCAAGCCCGCAGCAAGAGAAAGTTGCCGAAACACGAAATGGGCATCCGGCGTGCACACGTTTCAGCCGGCAAACGATCTTCCAGGTGGTTGAACTTGTGGGGTCGCCAGCTTCTTCGCCTGAACAACTAGACAAAGCAAATAGAATTTTTTTCTTCTAAACACGCGCCCTGGGCGGGACACCCCCCGGCGACACGATTTCGGTTGTTTATTCGAGCACCGAGAGAAAATTGGCCAGGCCGTAAGTCAAGAAAGTAAACATTTATATGGCATTAAAAGTTTTCGCCGTCATGTAATTGGAAGGCTACCTTCGTGTTTTTTTTTTCGGGTTGGTCACTTTCCCCTGAAACAACCCCGAACGTAGAGGTAAGGAGTTGGCATTAGAAGACCGAAACAGACGTTTTTTTCGGAACGGAATTGCCCCCGTTTCTTTTAAAATGCTTTGCTCCTGACTTTCGACATCATAGTTCTCTTGAATCAAACCTAGTACACTCACGTATATAAAATAGCACCTTCTACGGCTGTTTTCGTATACATGTGGGCGAAAAACCAACTGCGCCTTTACAAGACGGTGTATTTCAGGTTACACTTCGACAAAAGTCGGCTTTTTTTGCAAAATGTGTTTGTAGATATGGTTCCCGTCTAAGAAGCGTAATATTATTTTTATTTAATGGCTCAGGGAACAAGAGAGGGAAGGCTCGTTCTTTCTAAGGCAGCCATACCTCGACCCACGTGCGGGATTATTTTGAGCACAGTCATGGTGATCATACCTGCGCCCTCATCTGCTCAGATGTCCTTGAAAGGTGAAACACGTCGTCGACACCGAGAAGACATATATCCACCCTTCCAGATACAGGCAATAAGAGACGCGGCGTAGGAGGCAGGGAGAAAACTAGAGGTTTCATCTTTATGTCCCGTAAAAAAGAGGGTGCGAGTGCATGATGTGGCATGAGTGCGAAAGCGCTACGGCATGGTGCAAATGGCAGAACTCGCATTCACTAGGAATATAACTGTCGCAAAATAACATTTTAGAGCGAAGCATTCAATGTGTCACTGATGGCGGATGTCGTATCAAAAGGCGCTTCAAAAAAGCCAGCTTTCTCTGACGATGATGATAATCGTGGGTGAAAAAAAAAACGCTTCCTAAGGTGGGAATATAACCTGGGTCCCCTGAGTTATGAAACCGGCGTCTACCTAACTGCGCCAGTCTAAAACACTCGAAGCAATGTTGATTTCTAGAGAGGTGCATGTACGTGCGAATATTGAAAAAATGATACTCTCCTCCCTCTAACAACAACGACGGTTGAACACAAAAATTTCTTCGTGCGAAATGAAACGTTGGATGGTCAAAATCAGAGCCACTGTGATCAAAAATTCAAACTGCATGAGAGCCAAAGGCAATGCTCAACTAGTCGAAGGCTAAACTCAAACGACCACCAAGGAATTACTCGCGAGGAAACTTCCCGTTATGCCATCGTCGTCATTAGACGGAGGAATGCTTGACTTAATGTTCATCATTAGGTTATACACAATAACGTGTACCATGCGTTACTAGGAACAAACTAATTTTCAAGAAAGATCGCTAATAAAACTTTCGAACACTTTTTGGTCACGGTCTTTCTTTACGAACAAATACTGCCGTTCCTAAAGTCCCCCAGATAAAACAAAAACAACGCCTTTTCTCGACGCGTGTACAGTTCATCTTGTGGTAAATGATCTCCCACATTTCAATGTCGCTTTCCAAAACTTCTTCACTTAGATTTATCATTGCATTTAAAGTCCTACATTCTGGTTTCAGCGAGAAGCGAGATCTTTTGTTTCCGCTTATTTAAGGTCGTTCTCTTGACCATAAAAGAACTGTCGCCTTTCACCTCAGCCCCTAACAAGCAAAAAAGTAGGACTTTATCGCGACTTTATCGAGATCGCTTCTTTAAACTCACTTTCACTAGGGGAGAAGGTTTTGTGCCGCTCGACAAAATTTACCGTAACTACGCCCTGGTGCTTCTAAAAGTCATTTATTGTCGAAAAGGCAAAGCTCAGTATCCGTACTCACTTGAGCTTATGGGACGCAGTAGGCTCAGCCGTACAACCATGATGGACGGGGTAACTTAGCAAAGCTCTTATAAAGTTTGTTTGGCTTTCTTTGCATAAATAATTTATTGCTTGATTCCGGAACCCTGCTTGTGACTTCATTAAGACTTTTTTTCATTGGGCGTAGAATTAAAGGCGTCCTGAAATACTTCCGCCGATGCGTTGATGTACATGCAACCAAATAAAGCAATGTATTAGCAATCTCCTCCCGCAAGAATTTTGTTGAAGCGATGAGTATTAGCTGAGAAATCGTAAATCAAAAACCGCGCATTATCGTCGCGCCGCGTTTCCTCCTCCTTTCAACATATTCTTCGCTGTTGACGGCGCGCGAGCACTCCCTCCCATGATGCTGCGCTCCTCAGCGGTGACGTACTTCCGCTATTATGCTCCACCGACTGCCGTCTGCTACGGGCAAGATTTGTTGACACCGTGAATCCCGCACTCAGCTCAAGCGAACGAAAAATCTGGCCCCATGTGTGCGGCGGCCTGGCCTTGCCCTTTCGCGGTGTACGTTGCTGCAGAACTTTGCTATCGGCGACACGCGACTTTTTATCGGCGGCGAACTCGCAGCCGCACGGGGAGGATCCTGCGCTCGCTCCCTTGGATGCACAGTGCACTGTTTATCCAAAAAGCGCCGTATCAGATGTGGCCCCGCTGGTGCCGGGTCTTATTTTGTGGCGGTGGTAATTCCTGCCGGCGGCATGTGAAAAAGACATTTTAAACCGATACAGAACCCGTGCACAAAACACCAGTTCAGCTTGGGGCGACGCGTGGTGGAGAGCGGCAACGTTGGCAAAACATGCTCCGGCCTCTGAGCTTTCTAGCGCTGGAGCGAGCACCATTTCTTTGACAATATCAAACATCGGTTGCCCTGGCAACAAGGCACAAACCCCTCTAGAAGTCATTTACGGTTGCGTGATCCCGGTTCAGCTTGGGGCCCCACCTCGCGGCATATGGGCATTGCAGGCATACTACTCACTCCCATTTGGAAGTGCGAGATGCGTTTGGCATTACAGGAGGCGATGGTGTGTGTGTTGTGGACGCCTTTGTTTCGCGATGAAATGCGACGTTGTGCTTCTGCGGGTGGATAGTGCTTCCCATGGTCTGGATTATCTTTCTCGAGCGGCGTACGACTCAACCTCGCATGGGGTATGTGCAGTGTGTGTGGCTAAAAGCCATCTCGGCTTGTGCGCCAGAGTTAAGTGACTTGCTGTTCGTCCCCGCAAACCGCGTGCGAGGTGAGTGCCGAATTCACGAGAGGCAGGAGGAGGCAACCCATCGTCTGTCAGTCGCGGTTCGGACTTGCAACGCATGTTGTGACGTTGTGTTCGTTCGAAACACATCTCTGGATTGTTTGGAAGTTGAATAAAATGTATGCGTCAAACCCGGGCATTCGGCTCAGGGCGTTCTCTGCGATTGCAAGAAAGAAGGGCCACGGGGATTCAACGCTTTCTTTATGGAACGTACTCAAGTAAGAGAAATATCCATGTCGTGTTATGGCCGTGTTGCATTAAATACAAACGGTTAAGCGTTTGTTTACTCTTGTTTCGTTTGTTGTAAAATGTCCAAGCACTCCGGCACTCCACTGGCAGAGCAGCCGGCGAGCCGCCGCTGAGCAGACGACTCGTCTCGTTGCCGGAAGTGCGTGAAAAAGCCGCCCAATAGCAGGATGTCTAGCTCATGACGGACATCTGGGAATCGATGATGTAGACATGTGAAGATGGCGGCATCCAAAAACACGAAGGAAAGGGTGAGAAAAAAACGACAAACTTTGCAACAAAAGTGTGAGCTTTCCCCTGCGCGTAAAAGAGTAATACTTGGCACAGATGATGTTGACGACCCAATCTAACGATTGCGCTAGTCAATTTATTGTGCTCAAAACGCCTTTCAGGGCCCCTTTAAGGCAAAGTAAAACGGGTACAAAAGCGCAAGGCTGAAACATTTATTCTTTCACGAATAATAAAGTGGGCTAGTTAGTGAACTTGCCTCGTTGGGAATGAAACTGAAGCTGGCAAAAATATTCCCCGACGTGAACTAAAGACTAAAGGGACCCTCTCACACTTTTAAAACTATTTTTCTAAATCGTAAGTGATTTCAGAACGTATTCAACAAACACGTCCAGTCCTTAGAAAATGGGGTCAAATGGAACCTCAGCCAGAATTTACTGTTCTATGCCTATCAGTTACTCTAGAAACTTGCTCAAAAGAAATTTGTCTTTCCCGGTGCCGGTGTGTTTCAAGCGCTCAAATTAGGACATTACACAGGTGTAGCGGCTATTGGCCGACTTTCTTTCCGGTGCAGCATTAAACGCTTTAGATGTCTCCTTAAGAAAAAAAAGCCACAAAAGAAAAGCAGAAACGGAAGGCGGGTCTGCTGCGATGAGCAAATCCCGTAGTGTCGCATCGCGCTTGCGATAACTGTAGCTTTTACAAGGCTTGCAGACCTGAAGAAAAGAGAGGGCGCATTTGTTGAAAGTGTTGCAGAGTCCCTTTAAGAAAAAAAAAAATCCAGGGCGCCTATCGACTCGTAGAAAGGTCAATCGACATCACTACATGAGCGAATTTTGCGAATTATGACCACCAGCATGCAGTTGAAGGACAAAATTGAATCTGCGTGGGGACAGCAGCCAAGACGGGCGCTTGCGCTGTTTTTCCTTGAACAGATTCTGTATTTATCTTCACTTTATTCGCACACTTTTTTTTCTCAAAACTTACGCATTTCGTCATGCTGATTGGTAGTTTTGGGGCATTGGGATGAAACCCACCTGCGGTCATAAACTAGAGTGAAACACAAATCAAAGTATCGAGTGTTATTAAAGGGGCCTTGAAGACGAAGTGCAACTTTGATCAGTTTCAAAAAACTGAGCTTGGTAGCTCACTTAGCTTCATTCAAGCCACGACGAAGATTTTTTTAACCAAAAAAATTACGCCCACCTCCCCTCGCGGGAACCCTGGTGTGATGCGACGCTGAAGGGGGTTCCATTGTGCGTTTCCGTTGGGTCGTTTACTCGAATTGCGTGAGCAATCGTCGGGTAATGCGAGAGAGAGAGAGAAAGCAAGCGTAGCTCAGACGACCGTCCACTGAGAGCAGCTGAGGATGCGAGCGGAGGAGAGACGCAGCTGTGCGGACGCGGACGACGACGACGCAGGAAGGACAAGGCCGCCGGCAAGAGATGCTCCTCTCAGCGTCGTAACTAAAACTCCAACAAATCGTGAAACACGTTCAAAGTTTGTGCCATCGCGACGTAATAGGACCAGGAGGTACGTGTTAAAGGCCGGCACAAAAACATTATCTTTGGTGTGTTACCCGCGGATTAGCATTCATGTGGTGCCATCTAACGAAACCAGAGACCCCACTACGATCGTCCAGTAGTGTGTCTTGCCGGTAGATTTGGTAGCCGACCATACTTAAACATAATGCGATGTGATGATGTGTCACGTGACGGTGCAGCAACAGCGGCGCAAAAATTGGAAAACAGCTCGCTAGCGAGTACTCCAGTATCACCACGCAGCTAGGCATTCTTCGACGCATAGAGTATATACCCTCCTTACACATGCTCGTTCCTTTCTCTACCGTCTCCGACACTCACCAGCATCTCCCAATTGTCCCGAACCATACGCTAATCTAGAACACTGCATTTTCTCATGCCCCATTGCAATTCAATCCCCACATTTTCCCCACCTTCCTCCTTCAACGTGGCGGAATTGGCTAGCCTCGGACCAACACGGACCAGTTGGCGGTGGGGAACCTGGCCCGGGACATTCTCGACGCTTAGTGTTGCGTTTGAATAAAGTTTTCTTTCTCCCCCTGCTCCTCCTCCAGTATGTGGGTTAGGCGGCAGTGTATAGCGTGAAATATCGATTGTAGTTCCGATTGTACTTTTCATCGTCGAAATTTTTTGAGGTGTTTCATGATTATTTCTGTGCATTGTTTGGGCTATTGTAATGACACAAAAATAGAAATTTTGAGGTAACAGGACAATCTCCGGAAAGTCATTTGGGCGTTGCAATTGTGTAACGTCTTTTTCGTAATACGTTGATTACTTATTTTACGTTTCCGATAAAATTGGTATTGTTGTTATTCGGGCGAATCATCCTTTTCGAATTACCGAACTTGCATCCTTTCTTCATTGTCTGTTGATATTTTAGGTCTGATATCATGCAGAAGAAAAATAAAGAACCTGGTTTCCTTTAAATTGCAACAAAATAGTGAATAGCTGACGAAGCTAAACGTTTTCTGCAAAACCAAAATTGCTAAAAGCGAATTCGCAGCAAAACGTACACCCAAAATTGGAGTTCATGGGCTCAAAGGTTGCACCCGCTGTATACATCCAAGCTGTCACATCGTAGCATTAAATAGATTAAAAAGGGCCAGACTGATTATTAGACGTATTTTTGTAAGCTTCGGCCACTGTTCTTTGAACACGCAGTGCTCACTAGCAGGCTATACTTTAAACAGTGGTTTAAAAGTAAACGTCAAACATTTTAATTCAAAAACTCCGATTGTATTTCAGGAATTTCTCACGCTATAGCTTTGTTACAGAGGGAAATAGGGAGTTATACCTACAGAGCGAAATAACCTGAGGTTCATGAACACACTCTTCTGCAAACAAACGATTAGAAAATGGACATGGAAAAGCCCCGATTGTACAACGTAAAACGAAATTGACCTCATTTAAGTGACAACCCAAGTATCGTACGAGACGTAGAGGTGCTAAGTAACATTACGAGCAGTGATAATAAGATGGTCAGATGCAAGCTAAGGCTGAATCTAAAAGTAGAAAGAAACTCCTGAAAACTAAGAAACCTCGCATGGAATCAGTCATTGCCCGATTCGAGGAGTTTAAAATACTCTTCAAAACAAATTCTCTCTTCTCCTTGAGCAGAACGAGGTCAGTGTAGACAGGATAAATGGCAACCCAACATCGGAACTCAGTGAATCAGCAGCGGCTGCGGGAGAAACAACATGTAGAAAACAAAGTGGAACACTAATTGAAAAAATCAAGGAAGTAATTTTCCAACATAAGAACACGAAAGTGTCAAGTGCTGCGGATAGGATTAAACTAGCCGAGATTTCGAAGCTGGTTAACAAAAGTAAAACAAGCGACATTCGTGCATAGTACATGGCAGTGTTCGAGGTAACGCTGCAAACGGGAGTAACATCGAAAGCCACTCGGTCGCGGAATAAATGGTCCCGGAACAAATGGTCCCGGAACAAATGGCCCCGGAACTTATGGTCCCGGAAGTAATGGTCCCGGAACAAATGGTCCCAACTTCAAAGTAGGAAGAAATGGTCCCACCACTACTACACCTTAGCGCCTGCATGAGGGAAGGAGGGGGTCAATGTATTTATATTGATGCTTGTATCTGTGCACACTGTATTTTGCGTCTGTTCGTACACAGTATATTTGCTAATGCTGAATTTGCTTGAGCTCAATGCTGTATACAAACCTTTTTTTGTCGCACGTGTACGATCTTCCGTGCTTGATTTGTTCGTACTTTTTTGTTATTCCGAGTGCCAGGCAAACCAGTGGTGAACCTTTCAATCAAAACTCTGCGTGTACTGGGCCGCCCTCGGCCGGTGTTCACAATACAATACAATAACGGGCTACAATAACGGGCTACAATACAATAACAGGCTACCGTCATTTTCTTCGTGAATGCAGTTTTCTTATGAAGTGGAGCAACACAACTGCTTAAATGAACATGGCTGACGTGCAATACTCGCAAGAATACAAAATTTTGTTAATGCTTGAGAAGTGAGTGTGACTTCATCCAGTGCGTTGAGCCTATTTACAGTGACGGTATTATTTAGGTTATGTAAAGTATCAAAAATGTGAGTGGGACGGTACTGTTGACCGCCAGTCAACATAGAGCTGTACTGGCGCATTGCGCTCGCCGTTTTGTCGCTATTTCAAAAGGGAACTTTACTCGATGAGGGTTTATTTGGTTGGCTAAGCTGAGTTACTGTGCTCACCACCTGAAATGCTTCGATATCTGCAGTTCGAATCAAGCGAAGCAACACTAATAAAGATTTTGCACGTCGATAATTTTACAGCTTGCAGTTTAGAAACTGGTTTTTCTCCGAAAATAGGCAATACTTTGCTGGGGGGCGGAATCTCCCCAAAAGCCAAAGCCGAACGTTTAGAGCTGTCTTCGCGCGGCTAACACCTTACGGTGTCGTCGCCTTCCCGCCCTGCCTTTGTCGCCGCGCGCGCGGACACAGTGGGGGAGTCGTGGCTAATCCCTTGGGACGCCGCCGCCCAACGGACTACCGAGAAGAGCTCCTTCAACCCGAGGCGAATTCCTAAGGCGAATGACCGTCAACGAACAGCGCCGACGCCGGCTTCGCAAATCGTCAAAAACTAGAGACGGCACCCTTTCGCTTCCCGTCAGCTCGTCACCGAACGACCGCATACCAACAGAGGAACTAGGGCTCAGCACCCCAGTCTTTTGGCCACACAAAAGAGGAAGGAGCACAAAGCATGCACTCCGCGACCCCCAACTCCGCGTCTTTGCGGCGGCATGAAAGGAACTGAGCGTACAGCTAGAAGCGGAGGCGACGCCAATACATGAGCCACCGGCGGCTTTCATTAATTAAATAAGAAGCACGAACTTAACAGTGCTGACCGTCGCGACAGCCTGGCTTGACCAGCGCCTCAGCTGATGTTTGCTATCAGACCAGACGTCCGCATGTCTCGACACTGTGCCTGTCACCCCCTTCGCTTACTAGCGGCGTCTCGCGACACGTGCGGCTTCCTGGAACACGGCCGGACTCACAAACAATCAAAACGTGGAAAACCGAAAAAAGGAAAATATTACAAAAATCAAATACCGAAAGAGACAGGGAAGCAATAAATAAGAATGTTCGTCTTGAACGTATAAAAAATGCGACGACTAAAATAAAAATGCCGGATAAAATACGCAAAAAAATATTCCGAAAACGGGCCAGTCGTGTAATGAATGCCCTGCACTTTCACAATAATGCGTGGTTGGCAGAAATACCGCGTTTAATCGTTGTAATCGCCCAAATTAAGCTAACCGTTTTAACGAAATCTGAAAAAAAAAAGAAAACAAAAATAAACAGACCTAAGAAATTAGAAACTGCACTCCGGCAAAATAAAACAAATTTAAACAGAACCCACGTGGAGTTTTATGGAATCATTTTGCCTGAACAGGTGCCTGGGACCATTTGTTCCGGGGCCATATGTTCCGGGACCATTTGTTCCTACTTTCGAGTAGGGACCATTTGTTCCGGGACCATAAGTTCCGGGACCATAAGTTCCGGGGCCATTTGTTCCGGGACCATTTGTTCCGGGACCATTTGTTCCTACACCCCATCGCAAGTTGATCTTCTACTCTCAGCCAGTCTAACGTCGCGGGCATACAGCTTGGTGCAGAACCCTTGCGCTACCTTTATTGCTCCGCCCGAGTTCTGCGTAATGTTTTTCTGCTTATCTTTGAGTGCCTACATCTAATCTTTGCGGATGGCTATAGCTTCCTCTTAGTGGCTTTGGGTGTAGGAACAAATGGTCCCGGAACAAATGGTCCCGGAACAAATGGCCTAAAGGGGAATTTGGAAAGGCTTTCAAATGCATGAAAATATTTCAAGCAGCAGGTGACGTAGGCATTTGAAGAAAGGAAGAGATATTGAATGGCAAAAGCTTGCTGTATTATTTGCGGAATTCTTGAGGACACAAATAAGTGCCCATAGCCTGGAAAAAACGCCAACATATAGTTCTGATTTATAAGAAGGAAAATCCCAAGGACCTCATATATTACACACTCATCGGCCTACTGAGATGTTTGGAAGCTGTTTACAAAAGTTATAGTTTGCAGCAATAGCGAAAGTCTCCATTGCCATCAGCCCAGAGTACATGCTAGGTTTAAGAAAGGTTACTCAACCATCGATCACATCCATGTCATCAACTAAGTAATAGAAATTCCGTAGATTGCACAAAACCCGTTTACTTAGCATTTGTAGACTATAAGAAAGCGTTTGATGTTTTGCTCACCGCAGCCGTGCTAGAAGCAGTAAAGAAAAGGTAATAATGGAGAAGTACATAGGACTCCTTGAAGACATATATACGCAATGCACGGCCAGGATAACCTTCCACAAGCAAAGCCATAGATTACCCATCTAAAACGGAGTAAGATAGGGAGATACCATCGCATCAAACTATTCACAGCATGTCTTCCCAGGGTAGTTAGAAAGCTTTAGTGGGAAAACGTAGTATTAAGAATGAAAGGGGAACACTTGAGCGATTTGTGGTTTTTGGACGACACAGTCTTGCTGGGTGAGACTACAAAACCACTACAAACAATGCTTGCGGGACTACAATCAGAAAGCTCGATGGTGGAGTTAAAAATAAACATGAATAAATCTAAATTCTTGAGGATATACATGCCAAAAATGTCTTCTTCAGCTAAGGAAACCGGAAGCAAGAAGTAAAATATTATTCCACAGATGGACATTGGACAGATGGTTAGCGCTGACCCCAACCACGCGAGAAAAACCCTGCGCCGAGTACGTATGGGTTGGGGAGCACTGGGCAAGCACTCCCAAATAATAAAAAGTATGCTACCTCTGTTTCTAAAACAAAACATCTACAACCAGTGCATAATGCCAGTTATGACATACTGAGTTGACTCTTGGCGCTTTACTAAACAACTAGAAAGGGAACGTAGGTCGGCTCAACGGCCGATAGAACGGATAATGTAAGGAGTACAACTCAGGGACAGGAAACACGCTACGTGGATCAAATAAAGAAGGAGAGATGGACTTCGACTGGCCATGTAGTGAAACGAACCGACAACCTGTGTACGCTTAGGATAACAGAGAAGATACCAATAGATGGGTCGACAAGACGGCGAAGGCAAATAATTCGATGGAGGGATAAAATAACAAAATAGGGGAAAATGTGGACTCGATCAGCGCAAGACAGAAGCGGTTGGAGGTCAATGTGCGAGGCCTTTGTCCTGCAGTGTACCAGAGTATGATGATGATGATGACGGCGATGATGATGATGAAAATAGCTTCGCAATAGTTTTTGCCTATTTGTTTATTTACTCTGCTCATTCGCTTCCCAGCGACTTCCGACTTCCCGAAGACTGCATTTTAGGTATGAAGCAATTCAGCGTATTTCTGAAAAACAACGCGGCTCAAACTAAAGCACGTAGCTCCTTTTCAACGAATTGCAGGTACTCGCTGTATTTTCAGGGAATCAATACTATAGCAACAAACGTTTTTGTTCATATCGTCACCACGGATATCAAGAAAAACATTAGCGACCGAAATAAATGCGCCAATGGGAGAGGGCAAAAAAGTGCTATTGTTTAAGTCCCAGTACGGACTGACCCTTTTCATAAATCTACAGTCAGAACTTACCGCAAAAATTGTTGGCTCGCTCACTCGTACCCAATATTTTAAATTTTGTTTCAAATTAGCTCAGCACTACAGGTAAAACCTGGAGCAGGATTCTTTTTTCTCCTCAGCATTTGGTAGGGGCAAATTAGTAGTTGTAGCCATTGTAATATGGAACTGGATGACCGTAGGTCCAACGAACGGGGGTGAGGGTGAGGTGGGGCCAAATCGAACAGGATGACCCGTGGTTCAAATAGGGAGACTGGGTAATCAGGAACGGGGGTTAGGAGAAATACGAGGCAAAAGAATGCAAGCTGCTACCGAGATAGTTAAATACTGGCACCGTGAATGTGTTTTCACTTATGGTTTGGTTTTGGAGGTCGTCGCGATGAATTGTAGAGAAACGGCTTGGAATTGACACCGTTCGTGACAATGCAGCTACGCAATGTGGAATGCCACAAGCAATAGACGTATCTCATGTCGCAATATACTTCTAAGCCAGGTTCCGAAGGTCCAATTCATGGGTACCTTCGGTAAGCTATTCGATTTTACGCTATATCGGCTTATTAGGAGGAAACGTAGGTACCTCACCCGGCGAAAAATAGACATTCACGAGCAAGAAACGCCATTGCTTAGGAATGCGATTATGCGCTCGGCTTGCGTTTTCATTGGCTGCGACACTTTTTGTCCCTTCAAAGCAACGCTGTAACTGGCTACAAAGAGCTCCGTATTGGCTGCGAATACGAGTGTGCGCCGGTTTGAGGCTGCCATTAGCTGAGAGGCATCTTGTGGTTACACGAGAACGACAAAATAGTTCCTAAGGTGCTAGCCGATTTACAGCCTTATTATGCTTGGTATGCTGACCCGTGTAAATTTGTTGTTGAGGGAAAAAAACATGTAATAATATTTCAGGTTCATGAACTGCTTTTAGGTAATATTTTATTCTGTTTTTAATGCTAAATTGTGCTGCACAGGTCTATTCTGAATGAATATACGTCTTGTGTTGATGACATTCTTGTGACAATTCGCAGACACCGGGTTGAAAATGATTTCTGTACTAGAAAACAGCGAAAATTAAAAATAAATTCAGTGTAATGGATATATTTCTCTCCCTGAACCCAGCCGTGCGCTGTTATCGTGAGCTCTTCCTGTCTGGTGGTTGGCGGCGTCGGGCTGCTAGAAGATGTTCTGGCCAGCCGCTCCCTGTTTCAGAATTGTAGTGCCAACTTATTGGTCTCTACAGAGGCGAGCTAGCAAGGCGATTTGCTTAGACTTTGCATGAAAACTTTAAATTGCGCTAGAAGCATTCAAACTTTAAATTTCGGCAGCGGAAGAACAATGATTAGCACAGGGCAATGCTACTAACCCTTCGACCACATGTTTAGGTGGAGCAACACAATTGGGTAAAATTTTGTCAAATGACAATTTTACCATTGTCTGAAAAGAAGAACGTGGGTAAAAGTCAATAGTTCTTTTAAAAAGTTTTAGTTTTTCAAAAAACTCCTATTTATCGGAAAATATTTCATCGCAACCGCATTTCATTGTGCGTCGTGTAACTACTGGAATGTAAGCCGTTTCTAGCCCTGCAGGATAATTAATCGATGACTAGAAATGACTGGCTAAAGTTATAGTACCAGTTCTGAAGGAGCTTGGAACGTCGGTAAAGTATCTAGGAAAAAATGTTCGGCATCCACCTCAACCGGCGCTTTTCACGTACAAATAAAATTATACCTTCTCAGATAAAATTGAAGCATAAAAATTACGCTCTCATTTCGGATTATTAAATTATTCACTCTTGCGCTGTACGCTGTCTCCTGGGTAACTGGATGTGTATATCGAGTTGCCGGGGTGGGTTACTGGTTTGAGTGCTTATACAGAATGAATTTATCCCCAATGATTAGGATTTGGAGAAAGGTACGCAGCTTATCTTTGTAGCAATGTGGATGGGTTAAGAAGGCCGTCAAACGTCCCCCTCTACAACTAATAGTTGTGAATTAGAAAAAAAAAATGAGTTTAGTGGGTAGGTGTGACCACTGAAGCAGCAAGCCCTCCATACATACCCGCACTCTCTTCAGATACAGAGAGGTAGCAAATGATTAACTCTTCTTCAAATAAGGAATGAGAAATTATTCATCATGATCCTGGAAATTTGTATTTTGAGACAGAGTATATGCTTGCTATTGGCATGATACACATCGGAGCATCATAACTGCCTCTCGAGGAAACTTCCGAGCGTTCTACCGTGACTACATAAACCGCTTTCTGTATTGTCTCTCCCACCCCCTATCTTAGAGTCTACACGAACTTCTCCTTTCCGCAAGTAGCCATTTTGCTACTCCGGGTGTTTAGATGCTATGTCTCTGCTACCGGAAAATATGTCCGGCTCAAATACTCCTGTTTTCCTTATTTGAGATAGTACTTCAAAACCGCGATGCTGCTTTCCTGAACCCTATGTCCGCGCTATCTTCAAGCTCATTCTTGATTGCAGAATAAATTAATTATAATAAATACGTTTAGGGATACATTTTGTGTAATAAGCTGTATAAAGAGATTTCTTGCAACTAGTTTCCGCTTAGTGAAAATACAGATTGCCATTACAGATGAAAGGTGCCAGCGGCCCTTCTAACGACACATTCCAAGCAGCATCCTCGAGCTTGCAGGTTCGTTGTCTTCCAGACCTTTCCTCATATCGCAAAGAATGCAAGAGGGCGCATACTTTACTGCGATAATATGAAAGTGCCTGTGCTTGCTTGTGTATGCGTCCATGGGGAAGTATAAAAGCGGGCACTGGTTGAGCCTAGAATTTATGGCATGTCGCAAGCCTTTTCTTGGCTTGTACCCGAGCAGTGTACTTAGAAACTTTCTACTGTTTTCTGCGGCACGAATTCCTTCTTTCGTGTTTCTCTTGCTTATTAAGGGGTTCACATGCACGCAAGTGTAACAGCTGCACGGTGTTGCAAATGTCTGCCCAGTCAGGCTCTTGGGTGCAAAAACTACCAGTTATACTTTTGCAAGCGATGATCGATAACCCTGTTTCGAGCAGACGTTCCCCAATGAAGCAAACTTGGACCGAACCTCGAAACTGATTCTTCGTTTTGAAATAACAGTTATGTGAATTAAAACTGATTTTATATATAAACATACGGGCACATGCGAGCTTTGTAAGAAAACCTGGATATCCTTGCCGCTAACTAAAGTGCAGCGAAAGGCTAAGCGTGTGTTTCCTTGTGCCGAATCTCACTCCAATATAAAGTACTCAGAGCAGTGGAACATTGTTACACCATGGGGGTAATAAGTGGTATACTTGTGGCTTAGCAAATGTAGCTGTATATGGAAATTGTTTGAGGCTTGTTTTTAAACTGTTTTACTGTATGGGTCAAATTGGGTCCAGTTCGCTTTCACAACCCCAATAGGGAATAAGGACGTGCTTCAATGCCTGATTTGCGATATGCCTTAAATACCTAAGCCAGATTATTGTTGCAGGGTGATTTCTAGGGCTTTTATTTACCAAATTTTTTTTACCCATCTACGAAACCAACAGTCTTTCGCGCATTGTTTCGAAGCCGCTGTGTACAAACAAACGCAGGCGGAAATTTTCAGTTAGTGAATATCCACGAGTAAACATTGCCTTGTGTAAGCTGATTATCATACCCATGTGATTTAGGTGAGAATGTTCACGGTTTGTCTAAAAGATACGCGTCCTATAAAAACGTTGTGGTAATAGAAATGACTTAGTCAGTTGTCCAGCTGATGCGGTGTTTCTAGTCTTAGTTTGATAGACGCTGTAGCGTGAAAGCATTCGCAAAACTTCGTTAACTACTTCGGATGCAGATTTTAACATACCCAATTGACCGTGAGACTCGCCGAGGTGGCTCAGGCCTTAAGGCGTTATGCTGCTCATCTTAAGTACAGAGTTTGGCTCCGCGAGCATTAACAGGAGGCGGTAAAAAAAAAGCTTATGTGCCGAGAATATGCGGTGGGTAAGAGGTACCCGCTCGGTTTAAATAAGTCTGTGGCTTTCAAAACAGCGGGCACCTCGAAGCTCAGGAGTTGTTTCGGCGCGAACACCATTCCTGATGGGATTTCTGTCCGCCTGCTACTTAGTGTCCCGTGAATAGCTGTGTTTGAACTAAATGAATAAAACCAATATTGAAATAACATTTTTTTGCGAAAGTTTGAGTGAAGCAAATGGAGAAATTACGGATAGCTCGAAATGTTTTCGAGTACTGTGAAGAAGTCAGTACAGAAATGCAGCCACCTTTTGGAGTACTGAAACACGGGAAAAGTTGAGCGTCATCCATTGGAGCGGATTGATAGCTTTGAATTACGTATACCGTGGCCAAGAGCTGCTTAGTGCCAGGGTGGAAGGGAAAATATTTTCATAGAGATCTGGTCGTACAGGATCGTCTTTGATACTGGCGCCTACCGGAGAACTTTGTCAAAAGTGCAACCTCTTCAGCAACTCGTCCATAGGTGAAATCGTCGCATATGCAAGTCGTCATAGGCCATTGCCACTAGGGAAACTCGTAACCTAGGGCAACTGGACACTCGGCCAACTCGTCACAATTTACGTTTTTCGTCTATCATGTTCAAATAGAAAGAGTACAGAAGCTTGTATAATTCTCATCTATGCGTAAACATTCTTACACTCCTCTTCAATTCACCACCGTTAATGTTTCCTTTGTCGCCTCGAGGAATGCGCCAGCCAGACAGCGTATCTTTTTTTTCCCTCTGTGGAGCTAATTACGTGAGCTTTTATATTAGATTTAGTTTGCCCGTTCTGTTTTTTCTAAGGCATTTTTTTTATATTTTAATGCAGAGCATTTCAGTAACTCACGATTTCACCCGCGTTGACGGCCGTAGTCGCACGTCGTATCGCCTCCCTATACTAAAAAAAAATACTATCCGGCGCCAGGTTTCGATCCCTCGACCCTGCGGGCGGAACGCAATGTACATGGTGCTCTAACCACTGCGCCACAGAGCCGACACAGAATGGGACGCTATAACGCGCCTTATATCGTTGACTATTCAAATTACTGCTGACGAGCGCTCTCTCGTCAGCAGTTGCACAAGTGCAACAACATTAACGTAACGCAAATACTTCAACGTCGTGCGCCCCCGGAAATGCTCTGCATTTGATCGTGCCCCTCGCGAGGGGATGTTTCACTGCGTCTTCTCTGGTCGCGGGACCGTCGCATTGCGGGCCGGCACAACTCGTAGCAAAATTTTTCAAAACGGTTTCATTTTTATCCCCAAACCAATTTTTCCCCGGGAGAAAAAAGGGAAAAACCCCCCAAGAAGGGTTTCACGGATGTAGGACAACAAGTGCTACATCTATATGTGTCTCTTAATCAACAAAACTGCCCAATAGTGACACTTTCCGGTCTTAAAAAAAGGCACATCGTCACCCGGGTTTATCTTCAGCAGCAGGTAGATGTTCGCCTGTAAAAAAACCGGGGCAAAAAGTGTATAGAAAAATCTTTTATTGGATTTGGGCCAATGGGTATCGGGCAGAAGTAAGAGAAAATAAAGATACCCCAGACAAGCCAAATTTCGCCTTTATACAATTGAAATAGAAAAATCACGAGTTTAATACTTCGTTATATGTTACAGAAGAGATTCAAAAAAAGTGCTTTGGTATTTTTGTGATGGCTCAACTCGAAGTCAAGGTCAAGCTAATGTACAATTTGTTTTCAATTTTAGCCTGCCTGAAGTGCTTGACACAACGATTAAATTTTGGTGTGTCGTGAAAGGTCTTTTAACTGTTCAGTTACTTGTGGCCCAAACTGTTGTACGTACTCGAACGCTAGCCTTGACTGATGAAGGCCTTAATGGGGCGTTGCTCACTTGAGGTACTGATAGGTAAGATTCAACGGTAACGACAAACCACACAAAACAGGTCAGATTTCAGCACTCCCCTCCGAAAAAAAGTATTTTTAGAAATGACAACATTTCCCAACAATGTTGGGTTACTGTTCGGATGTCACTCATAGCTCTATCTGCATAGCGATGCATGTGTAACAACAGTTATGTAACCGTTGAGACTTGGCGTAAGTTTTAATATTAAGCGGAACACGCTGCTCAGCGCTACGAAAAAAAGTGGGGACATGGCCAAAGCGGTACGCAAGCAAGTCATTAACGTGGTCATTAAAATGGAAAACTTAGTGGAAGTTTAAAGTTACTTCTTTGCCCGGCATGAAATTTCAGCCTTTGACAGCAGCCATCATTTTATTTTTTCCCGGTTTTGCAGGAGGGTGGACTGTGTTTACTTGAGTTGTCAAATGCATTAGAAAACGGGCACTACTCTGTAAGGATAACAATTCACCGTTCGTTTAGGAAGAAGTGTGAAAAAAATCGCTTTTTTTTGACAGCCTTCGCATTTTGTGCGTGACGTGTAAATTTTTATATTGGCTAGTTTTTCATTCGATGTTGAAATTCAGCTTTCTTTTCCATGGCAGGCGCGTCTATGGAGGAGCGGTGGTAAAGAAAGACCCCTTTTTGGCTTTGAACATTTTTTTCTTACTTGTGCATCCCTAATGAAGAATATGTATTTCTTAAGTTCTTAAACACAAAGTATGTTTCAATCTAGGTTGGAGGCGACGTATATTGTCTGATTTCTGAGACAAGTGTTCTAACGTATATGAAAAAAAAATTTGCGGTGCGTAAGACATGGCAAAAATGGAAAGATTGAGTTTTAATTGCAATCACTTCTTAAGCTGATTGCAATACGCGCACAATCGCATAAAATCGGGTCGCGCATCCTGTCTTCCTCTGTTTCCCTAAACGGGGGGAATGGCGGCTATCTCTCCTCTTTCACGCTATGACTCGGGTGTTGGGCGCCTCCTCTCCACTCGGTATGGGAATTCGTAATCAGCGGCCTCGATTCCGACCAGCGGAGTCGTTAGCCCTCCAACTAATCGGCGTATTCCTCCCTCCCCGCTCATAATGGGGTTGGGGCCTCCTCCATCCAAGATACGATGACCACCGTAATGCGAATAAAACGTGCATTCGCACTTACAACTCCCCCTGGGGACTGCGGGGATGTTTTTTTTATCAGGAATGCAAAGTAAAACAATTATTGGCGAATGCGCCATTATTGGCAACAAGACGATACCAACTTTTCTAATCACACCTATAAGCAGGAATGCGGATGTAACCCCTTACAAAGCGCAACAACTTAGCCCTTTTGTAATTCCCCGCTCGCGATTAGCAATACCAGCCAAAAATTTCTAGGCTGATGTAAACCTTTTCGTCTCGAAGAAAATCAGCATCAAATATGACTGTTGTGTTCCAAAATCTTCCTAAGCTGGGTTGGTGGCTAAATCGTTTGCATTTATTACACATGACTTGAAGAGTTCTGTGTTTTTCAGGGGACTTGTAACTCCCTGACGGGCCAATAACACAGCAGGTAAAGCAATATTACAGCAACGCCGAATCCGTCTAAAAAACTCCAATCTTTTACATCCTATTCTTTTTTTCTAAACTTCGTTAACACCACAAAAAAGGCACTCTGCCGGAAGCTGTACCTTTATCTGATTTTCTGCATAGCAAGTGTTCCATAGTGAACTTTTTAGTACAATAGTGCTGCTGCGTAACGAGTGAGGCCCAATAAAGCTGAGAAAGAGATAGTTATATGCGGACTGTGGCTGCAAGATGCAATGTTTTGACATTACGGCCCGCATAATCAAACCTTAATTAATATATATATATATTTTTTTCTGATACACCACGTGTTGTGTACAGGCGAAACAAAAACCTGCGTGACATTCTGACATCTTCGAAGCCCAGCCATTCACCAGTGACCGGTTGTGGGCCCTCCAACAAGCCTCGTTGTCAGCTATGCCCCCACATGACGAGAACAAAAACATCCTCTAGCACCGCCTCGCACTTCTCTGTAAAACTGAAGGGAAATTTTAACTGTGACAGCGCCAACGGTAGCTTACCTGCTCGAGTGCAATACCTGCCACCTGCAATATATTGGCCAGACGGCCAACGCTTTTAGATTGAGGTTCAACAATAATAGGGCACACGCCAAGTCTCTTCCTAACCTTCCTTTGTCCCGTCACGTCGGAATCTCAGGTCATTCATTTAATAATTTGAAGGTAACAATAATTGAATCCAATTTCAACAGCAACCACACACGCGAAGTTCGCGTATCATATCTCATATTTAAGTTCAAAACCGCATCCTCTGGGTTGAACGAAAGCGTGGGCGCGCTGACATGTTTGCCGCAGTAATTACACGCCTTTCTTCCGTTCGCTTATTGCGTGACCAATTCTCTTTTTAAGCATACCAGCGCTGGCTTCATCCTTCCAGGTTCATTCACTTAGCCCCTTCTAGGTAACGACACCTGAATGCAGTGTTTCCGGAAACCATTACCGCGTAGTTCATGAATTGTACTTCGCGTCATTTTTCTAAACTGCGTCATCCGGGCTGGAAAGGACATTTGTGATCACCGGTTAACCCGCGAAGACACTTTCCATTTACTTCTTAAGTAAAACCACTTACGCACGTAATCGCAAATCCCCCTCCTTCGCGCATCCCTTGTTCGGCTCCCCTTCTGTCTGTCAGGGTTTCGGGGAATGCTGGACACGACGCACGACCCGTCTCCCGCGGGCGCCCCGCACGGCCCTTCTTTGAAGGGGCTATTCCTTGTTGCCAACCACAGCGTGACACATTCCCAAGAGGAAAACGAGGGCGTGCTGACGCGCGTTCCCCAGTTCCTTATCTCGTTCTGCCGCCTTCATTTCTTTCTCTCCCCCCCCCTCCGCTCCTTCTGTTAATTCCTATGAGGAGGGACGCCAATTTACCTCCTTCCTAGACGTCCTTTTGCATTTTTTTTTCTCTTTGTTTTGTACCACGTGCTTATAATTACTTATAAGCAGGGCGCATTGTAGCGCACCTTTTCTCCCAAAAAAGAGGAAGGGCAGTGCATTCCCTCTCATGTGTATGTCTTCCGTTTTTTTCTTGTTTTGCTGAATGATGACGTATGATTTTTTAGAGGGCGCACTGTAGCGCAACTTCCTCTCTCTACACGCACCTATAAAAGAGTGCTGCAGTGTACTGTAAATGTTACTCCGATGAAGACTGGACCTCCAGTCGAGGATCAGACGCAACAAATACAGGGAAAAAGAATGACTGCTTTGTTTTATCTTTACATCTGCTGCATAGATCTCGAACGTCAAAAATTCGACTTACAGCTACTGCTTTTCCGCCAGAAAGCGGCCATATGGTGTCCCATCAGTAGCCGGAAGCAAGAAAAAGCTCTGCAAACCCCCGACAAAATACGCTCGTCATGCTGTATTAGTAATTTGGTACCTCAATTTCTTGTGTGCTCCATTAAATTGGTTTGACAGCAATGCTAGAGACACGGGACGCTAATTGTAGTGGAAAAGAAATTTTGAGCTGGTTTTTGTATTTCATGCAATGCACGGCGTCCTGTAATTCCAGAAGTTCAAATTACTCACGGAAAATCTCAACCAAACAGTTTTCAGGCAGTTGTAGCAAACATATCCGTTGCCATTTCTGCGAAAAGTTGTAGGTAAAAAATCATCAGCACTGGGTCCGCTCGAAAAAACATACAAACTTATGCCTGGTGATTAATTATGCACCCATTTCACCGATTGATAGTTTAACCAGTTGCGAATAAGATAAATGCAAAGAAAACTGAAGAAATTAGACCTAGCCACCTCGTTTTGTTTTGTCATTCGTTTGCATACTTCACAAATACCTACTGACTAGTCAGTATTGTACTACGTTATTCGAGCTCATATCGAAACTGAGGAACGGTTTAAAAAATGAAATGACATCCCTTTCCAGGTATTTCTTCTTGATGTAGATTGCCTCAGAATATTTATTTTCTTGCGGTACCTACCTCAAATTTTCAAACAGGAAACAAACACACGCGAAATTACCTGCAGCAAAATTCTTTCCTCACAAGTTCTGCGTAGCTGATCAAACCAACTGTAGCACAAACATTCTCTCTGAAAAAAAAAAAATCTTCCATTTGTGCGATAGAAACTAAAATTCTACAGTGGGGAAGATATATCATGGCCAGTTCTTTCTAAGCGATGAATTATGCATGCGAGCACTTTATCATGAATAAATCACCCCCTCCGCGATCGCTTTGGTCTATGGTATTTAACCAAAACCTTCCGTCCGGCAAGTTATGTTTAATGCTCCAGCTCGCCTAAACCGCTATAAAATCTCGGTCTAAAGCAAATATCGCTCGGCATTTCATCTCTTGCGAAGATAAATTACTCTGCTTTCGTGTCAGCCTAGTTACCTTAACGCACAAAAATCATATGAACAGATTTTACGGGCCTTGCTTTACCAGATTCTCCTAAAGTAGGCAGCCAGTGCTAAGTGCTTAGTTACGGCCTACCAAGGCCATTCAGTCAGTGGAGCTCATTGTTACTGCTTTGCGCGAACGGAAACGAAAGTATTCAGTGACATTTCTTTCTGTCTAGAAAGCTCAGTACCGAACCTGTGGTGAGCTGTGTTAGAATCGTTAGAGCGAATAATTGTCATATAATTAGTTTTCGTATCGTTCTGGCAAAACAACTGCTTTCTATAACCATACTCCCCCGGTAGATGACCATGTATTAACAGCAGACAGTTTTTCTGTATCGTTTACAACATCACCGGAAGCTCCAAATATTAGATACATACGGGTGTACACGCGACAACTAAGGGTAAGGGCATTACACAGCGAAGCCATAACAATCCAAGAAACCTCTACGATCGCAATGAGTTGCACAGATAAAAATATTCTTTGTCAGTTATAAAAATTGATGGGGTACTAACACATCTATCTCCTGACCTTTTAATGTGAAATGCATCAATCAGCTCTCGAGTGGTTTTATCTCGATGCCGTGACAAAATTCTGGTATCACAGAATATGGCCGAACAGCCGTGTGTGGTGCAGTGTTCCCATAGTTGGGAGCCCTTCTTCGATTTTTCACCGTTTTTGTGTTCTTGCTGACGTATGTTTAAACATCGCCCAGTTTGTCCTACATAACTGTGGCCACACGTCATCGGTATCAAATATTCAACGCACATTGCACAACGCACAAAGGGGGAATTATGATTCACTTGGCATGCTTGTTTTCTTTAGCGGCTTCTCACTGGGTGATAACATTCTGTCTATTTTGCCGCATAACCTGGCCAGTTTGTTTGGGGCCGAGAAAACCACATTGACGTCATACCGGTTAGCAACATTTTTCAACCCGTGAGACATCTTGTGCATATACGGAATGACTACAGGTCTTTTTCCCTTATTTTCTTTTTCGGGTTCCCCCCAGTCTGATTTAGCTCCTTTAATTAACTTAAAGACTATCTTGCGAATGACAGATTGCGAAAAACCAGCCTTATTAGTCTTTCTAGCTGGCTTGTGAAACTACTAGACATTTTTTCTGTGCTGATTTTGTGAGGATGCTCGCAGGCAGGAAACACCGGATTACCCATTGCAGAATTCAAGTTTAGTATGGGCTTCTTGAACGCGGGAAGTAGGACCAGCATACATGTTTTTCTTCTCGATACAGCCTCAGATCAAGAACTGTAATTCATGTTACTTTGGTACCTCAACTGTGAAGCTCCAGTCCACAGCCGTACTGCTTAAAAAGTTCAAACCCTTCGTCACCTTTTCGTGAGGCTATCAGGCTTTACAAATACAACGAAAGTCATCGACGTATCTAACAATTTTTACTGGCCATCCCTCCCAAGTTCTTAGCAACATATTTCTAGGAAGGATTGACAAAAAAATTGAGAATAACTTGGGAGGGATGGCCAGTAAAATTTTCAGATACGTCGAGGACTTTCTTGTATTTGTAAAGCCTGATAGCCTCAACGAAAAGGTGACTTAGGTTTTGAACCTTTTTAAGCAGTACGGCTGTGGACTGAGCTTCACAGTTGAGTTACCAAAGGAACATGAATTACAGTTCTTGGATCTGAGGCTGTATCGAGAAGAAAAACATGTATGCTGGTCCTACTTCCCGCGTTCAAAGAAGCCCATACTAAACTTGAATTCTGGCCACTCAAAGATAGTAAAAATGGGTATCGGTGTTTCTTGTCTGCGAGCATCCCTCACAAAATCAGGCACAGAAAAAATGTCTAGTAGTTTCACAAGCCAGCTAGAAAGACTAAGTAAGGCTGGTTTTTCGCAATCTGTCATTCGCAAGATAGTCTTTAGGTTAATTAAAGGAGCTAAATCAGACTGGGGGGAACGCGAAAAAGAAAATAAGGGAAAAAGACCTGTAGTCATTCCGTATATGCACAAGATGTCTCACGGGTTAAAAAATGTTGCTAACCGGTATGAAGTCAATGTGGTTTTCTCGGCCCCAAACAAACTGGCCAGGTTATGCGGCAAAATAGACAAAATGTTATCACCCAGTGAGAAGCCGCAAAGAAAACAAGCATGCCAAGTGAATCATACTTCCCCCTTTGTGCGTTGTGCAATGTGTGTTGTCTATTTGATACCGATGACGTGTGGCCACAGTTATGTAGGACAAACTAGGCGATGTTTAAACATACGTCAGCAAGAACACAAAAACGGTGAAAAATCGAAGAAGGGCTCTCAACTATGGGAACATTGCACCACGCACGGCTGTTCGCCCATATTCTGTGATACCAGAGTTTTGTCACGGCATCGAGATAAAACCACTCGAGAGCTGATTGAAGCATTTCACATTAAAAGGTCAGGAGATAGATGTGTTAGTACCCCATAAATTTTTATAACTGACAAAGAATATTTTTATCTGTGCAACTCATTGCGATCGCAGCGGTTTCTTGGATTGTTATGGCTTCGCTGTGTAATGCCCTTACCCTTAGTTGTCGCGTGTACACCCGTATGTATTTAATCCTGTTAAGAAGTGAAATTCATGGTTTTATCTTGGGCGAGATGAACGCACCACGTGAGATGTTGAAAGTATATATTTGTGTTTCTTTTCAATAAACAAATAGTTGCGAGTTAGCACCGTGTCGTCTTTTTTTTTCTACTTTCGTCCCTGTTTTGTGAGCGCTTCCACCTTCAAGATGAACAGCTACCAACTAGCCCAACTGTCAGTTCTACTGCAGCCCATATGAAAGCCTGCGTTTTATATAACCTGGTAACTACAAGCATGATTTATACAAACTGACGTAAATGATTTTAATTTTATTTCGGCGCCAAGCTTGCCGAAATCGCTAGGGTATTGTTTCGTAGTGTGAGAAACTTGACGCTACTATATTTTTCCCAGGTACGTGACCTGCAATCCTTACAGCTACTGAACCTGCTGATACGTTTATGCACTCACTGAAAAATTTTTAACACAAATATTGGTATAAGTTTATATTGTATATGTATTTTAAACAATATTTTGAAATTTTTAAGGGCATGCCACCCACCGCCGCTGGGTTGCTCTCAGTGTGGGTAACTGAACCTCCATGCCCAGAATGAATGGCAGCGGTCAGTAAACAGATCCAGTGAAGGAGCTTTGACAATTCTGCCTGAGTCAAGGGCGTTCCTTTTGCCGAAATATTTGATTTCAGTTCCCAGATACTCCAACGGCAGTTTAAGCAGAAGTGCGTTCCCGGGGAGAATTGAACTGCCGACATTCACAACGTGAAGCGAGATTAAACCTATCGACTATCGCAGCAGATGGTGCGCTCATGCAAAATACATTAGTGATTTAAAAACAAACATAAAGGAATAAGAAAGCGTGATATTCACACTTTTTTTTACCTGGGGCCAAGTTTTTAGTTATCCCTTTTCATATCGCATATTGAGAAAGTATGCTGCCGTGCTACTGTATGTCATGGTTGCCAGACATATTTCTGGGAGGACACGTACGGCTCGTAGATCTAAATATTTTGATGCAAAAAGTTCTTAGGCGTTATCAGGAAAAACGTATCACGTTAAGGTGCTTTAAGGGATGCCGTTTTATTTATGATATGGAACATATGTTCAAAAACAATTGGTTGAATGTCCGTTTAAGCTTACACCAGACCTGTTAAAACCGGCTTCATCTCTTAACACAAAAATAATTGCTAGGAAAAAGTTTTCCCCGGGGCTAAACTTGATGTTTTATCAAACCCTCAAGGCTCTTGGACCTTTTTCCGTGATTTGTTTTCATACGCTAATAGCGCGGAGGATAGTTTTCCAATCCAAGCGGTTCAAATGGGCGCTCCATGGTTGCGCTACGCTGTAGTGCGATTTAGGGTGCCTGGATGCGCGCTCGCCCGCCTCCCCGTTCGCGCATCCAGACACCCTAGTGCGTATCTTGGCTGCCTAGCGGTGTTGTAAGCAATATTCTGCAAGATCCTGTAGTCATAGATAGCTTCGCCGTGATAATTAGACAATCTGTTGTGCTGTATAATTGTTCTTTCTAAATATTAAATGAAAACTGTGCTTCGCGCCCTGGCTTCCCTGGACTGACTACCCGATGACGCCCGATGACGATGCGCCATGACACACGCAATGCTTTGTCGGGCGCTGTGTCGCTTGTGCTCGTGGAAAGGGCGTACGGAGGGTAATGCACCGGGTGGAGTGGTAGATTTACTCAGCATGCGTGTATTAACGACGGACGCGCTTACCTGCTTCACCTATAGTTTCACACTTCAGGTCTTTGTTGAATGCAGGCGGTTCTGGTTAACACCGCGGCGATCAAAAGTCAAAACTTCAAGTGAGTCATACCCAAAGCTCAACGGGTGAACGTCCAAACCCTCGACGAGTCCAAGTCTAAATTCAAACGACAACCAAGAAATCCCTACAGGGAAAGCTTCGCGTTCAATCGTCGTCGTAGTTAGACAGGCGGGTGCATGATTTTATAACCTTTTTGGTCCATGTGCACTAGATTTTTTCGCGCCTTTTTTTAGTATTTGTAGAACCACAGAATCACACATCCAAACTGTTTCTCGAGTTTCTACGCTATGAGATTTCTCCTTAGTGCCTTCTTGACTGCAGTACTGACTGAGCCATTTGTTACTTTCACTTATTGCAACTTTTGCTTGCGCTTTGAGCAAAACCTAAAAGTACGGATCAGGCCGGATTCAGTATACAACTTGCCCCCGGAAATGCATATATTGGTGGGGTTTTGCAGTGCTTACGTAGGGTTTGCTTTGCAGTGAAACACGGTAGTGGAGTTGCTATCACTTTCAATAAAGAGTTTATCTAAACTTTTGTTCTCAGAAAAAGCTCTTCGTTTGTCCGGTGAAAGTGGGTCATGCTGCAAGTCAGGCTAGAGCGCTCGGCTGATAAATACTTGAATTCAAGCGCCTAAAATGATGGCTCTTCGAGAAAAACCACTTTCACTCTAACGACTCAAAAAACGCCATTCTGAGGTCACTCCGCTAATAATGAGTTATTCCCACAGTGCATGCAGGATCTCCTCCCATCATTTGTTCACTTACGCACCCTGGAATATGGACGGTTGGCTATCAGCCCATTCTCTTTTTGAGTGCACTCTGGAAGTTAATGACTGGGGCTTAAAAGCCTTCCCTCTTAATGACCAGGTGCAACAATAGAACATTTAAATACGTTTTGTGTGAACATTGAGCAGTGCTGTACGTCAGAAGTTTCCGTGGTCCAGAAACGGAACATGAACTACGCTTGTTACTCACTGATTTTCGACTCAGTCATATCCTATAAAAATATTTCTTATATTACAGTACGTTGCTGAAATACAAATCATTCAATACACTTATCTGGGGAACGAAAGAGCAATAAACAGTACGTTGGGTACGGTAACCGAAAAACAGAAAAAACGCGGACAACGAACTCGATAGACAAAGGAAGTTTAGCGATGCTTGTTTATGGGAAGCACAACGGCCACCCGCAATTATTAGATACTATGTTTTTTATAGAAGGAGCGCCAAAAAGCATACTGTATATAGATATGCATAACTGATGAGCCACAAAGAGAAAAATTACACTTTGAAGTAATTATTAAGAAAACGAGGCGTCTTTTTCATCCCACGCATATTAATAATTGTGTTTCTTGTACACTATAAACTGGAAAATACGATAAAAAGGTTTATGCAGTATTGAAGACCTTTGTTTTCCTTTTACAGAAGTTTACATTTTCAGAAATTGGTCAGAATGAAAGAATTGGAGGAAAACAAAAGTACGGTAATTGGCCCAGCTTTTCCCACTTGTCAGCGGGAACAAATTAATTTTTTACCAACATTATAGCCGTTTCAAAATGTAAACAGCCATGAAACAAAAAAATAGCTTCGTATGACCTCGTGAATTCCCTCTTGCAAACAGAAAATCTGAGGCAGGGCGCGTTCTCCTAATAAAGCCAGTGGTCTGATGTAAAACTCTTTTTGCATTACTTTTTGGAGTTACAATTTTTTAAAGGTTACCGCTGGATCCAGCGACTCAGTGTGTCTGCCTTCGCTTTCTGTCCTGTGTTTCCTCCTCTCGTTACACTTTTTTGCATTATGAACCAACTAGCAGCCCAGCAATTTAGGCTCTCGAAAAAAAAAATTACGCCCACCTCTCCTCGTCGGAACCCTGGTGTGATGCAACGCATCTCATGGGGGGTTCCATTGGCGTTTTCTATCCTATTGATTACGCTTATCGCAGGGATCCTCACGCGAAGGGGAGGTGGGCGTAATTTTCCATTTTCACTATGCAATGCACATGCAGTACACGTATGCCCAGGAACGGTCTTTATTGCAGACGAGAATGAGTGCCTTGTGGTCCGTAAAGTGCACAGTGAGGGGCTTGATGATTGCATCAAGCAATCGTCGAGTACTGCGAGAGAGTGCAAGCGTAACGCGGACGACCGTCGACTGAGACCATCGGAGCGCGGCATGCCGCTTTATATTCACAGCGCCCGAAGGAGAGGAGAGCGCGGAGAGAGAGAGTACTGCACATGCGCAGCGCGCGCAGTGCCGCCCACCGGCACCAAGCAACGGAGTAAGAGTGCACTGCGCCAACGCGCAGCTGTTTGGGAGAGAGTGTTCGCTATCGGAGAGAGGAGAGGAGGAGAGGCGCAGCTGTGCGGACAACGCCGGACAGACGCAGGAAGGACAGAGGGGCGAGCATGAGATGCGTTGCATCTAAAATTCTTCATAGCTTACTTGGTGCAATGAAGTAGTTTGTGCGTATTCTGTACCGTTCTCCTAAATACTTAGGTCTCTCATCGCGCAATGATCGCCTTTGTTCTGGCTACACAGATAAACAAAACACAATTTCCCGTCCCTCAAAAGTCGCTACCAACCAGAGTCCACTGTATTTCCATAGCCTTGTAAACAGTTTAGGATGATCACTGAAGGAAGGAGCGCATGCAGGAGCACTTAGAAGGGAGTTCACCCAGGCTGCCAAAACTCAGTACGCACAGTCCTTCCGAAGAACACTTAAAGTAGGGTGCACCCTTTTACAACTAGGGAGAAGTAAATACTCCTATTGCGTTACATTTGTCCGTTTCAGTCAGACGCGAGATGCTCGGCGGTTCCGTAAATGGAATAAGCTTCTTCCGCGTGTGTGCTCAAATAGCGCCATAGATGTCGAAGCTTCGTTCGGAAATTACGGCTCCAGGAGTCGCTACTCTGCACAACGAAACAGTCATCTTAGTGAGCAAATTTCCATGAAACCTAAGTGCGAAGTGTCGGTCTCAGATACTTTCCACTTCATCATAACACAGGATTGAGGATTGTTCAATACCGGACGTAATAAAGTGCTGTCGGTATAAGCTGAAAAAATTCCATTTCCTAAGTACAGAGACGTCTTGGATAAACATATGATCGATGAGCTCGAAACAATTTTTCTCCACGTCTACCTCAATCTTCTTCGGAAACGCTTGTACAAATACGCACCATTGCTATCCCATTGCAACCATGAGAGTGCGGTTTAGAGAATAGTATACATTTATATCATGCGTTGGGTCAGTTCGTACTGTTGTATCCTGGAAGTGGATGCACCAGTGCTTCAATCACTTCATACTAGATTGCAACAGTTAGGAGGTGTGAAACAAACAACCGTTTTGCAATTAGCACTTCCTGAAGGAAAGATAATATAATAAAGTAGAAATTCTATGAAATGCGTAATATACCAAGGTATGCATACTTCTGACACTTCTGTCCGAACTGTATTTGTTTATTGTTACTTGTGAGAATTCTGAGTTGGAATTAATGCTTAACGGCGTTCGTAGACTGTTTAATGAGCAAGCTTTAGGGTTTCGATAAAAGAAAACATCCCAACAATAATGGGAAATTTGCCCATAGGGCCATAATGTGACGTGCCATCATTTGTTATTGTTAGCGTCGTCTATCTAAGGCCCCAAGATTGCTTTATGAGGGCATGTCGAAATGTTCCTACAAAGTCAGTGGGTCCAAGCGTACTGCGCCCTGAGGACGCGGCCCGTCAAGTTCCGACGTCATAAAATGTTTATCGACGTTGTGGCTACGGGCTCTGGGCGACAATGTTCATCGCACATTTATGCTGTTTACGACTCCCCGGAGTAAAATCGGGTGTCACCACAATTTCATGTATCACACCCTTTGATTTAGTGCACGTGGAGAAATCCAATTGTCCAGGATATTGTGCGTTTATTAAACCGAAGCTTTCTTTGCATCACTGATGACCACAGTACGCGAAAAAGCAGTGCAGGAAAGCCAATGTTACACAATGACGATGATGGGCTTGCACAAAACACATACAGCACCGCAAAAACAAACAATGCTTCTTGTAGTGGGAACCGAACTGGGTTCCTCAAGATATGAAGCTCATGTCTACATAGTTGCGCCATTGCAACACAGTTGAAGCAGGCAGCGTTTTGGACTTCGACATTCACTCACGTTGCGTGGTAGAAAGCGCCGCGTTTTAACTTTCTTACTCTAAAGAAATGGGCTTTCATTTTTTGCTCAAGTCAGTAGGCTTTACCTTTTTCATGCTTTTCAAAGATATGTGCAAAACTTTGTGTGTATGCCTAATTTTATTAGGTTGGTAGTAGTTGTATACTTAATGAGACATTGTTGCTTCATTTATTACTTTTTTTTGCACAAATTCTGGCGAAAATGAGTGCGTTCTGCGCTCACTTTACGCCTAGGAAATGTACTTGGGTATACAAAAAATTTGTCGCTCACCCCGTAGCTTAATTCCAAGTTGGGATAAAATTGCGCGCAGCTATTAGAATGCAAACTGGCATCCGGAGACCCACGGTCATCGCAGTACTTTCTCGAAGCACCTCCGAAGTGCGATTTGGGTCGGCGAAGCCCTGTACATTCATACTGCAGTGGTAAACCATGCGATGTAGGTGGCGTATGTGTTCACGCTCTACCATTAGGTCCATGTCAGCTGCACTCGCAGTGGTGGCCTGCTTAACAATACAGCGCGACTGAAACAAAGACTTAAGCGAGGCACACAGCACAAGCGCTGTGCTGTGTGCCTCGCTTAAGTCTTTGTTTCTGTCGCGCTGTATTGTTAAGATGAATCACCACCTAGCCCAATACCACACTTTGCTAGTGGCCTGCTCTATTCACTTTCAGCTTGCTTTCTGTATACAGCCTTAAAACGCCAATTACAGTTTTTCTTAATATTTCCTCTTTCTGGTTAGGCGCACCCTTAGTATGCTTTGAAATCTGTTCGAACACAAGAGCACTATCCTGTCTTCAATGTCACTGCTTCTCGGCGCTTATGCTACATGCAACCCTCCTACTTGGTTTAGAGACATGGTGTTTCTCTAAACAGTTGTTCACTAGCCCTCCTTAGCGAAGGCTTGACGTCACACGCACTCGGTGTTTCCTGGAAAATACCGGCTTCTATCCGTGGCATATAAATCAGTCCAAACATTTCCACCAAAACCAGCAAATAAAATGTTTTCCGGAGATTCAATTTCTATGCCCTAATATTGTTTCGAGGAATGACCTGAAATTGTGAAAACCATGGTCCTGTCGTACAGTTTTATGCGGCTATTATATCCCTAATTTCAAATATGTGTAATATGATGAACCTTTATAGAAGGTTAAGAATAAACTCTGTATATAATAGAAATTTTAGTCCTTCAACGCACAAACGCGTTAATCAACCGCCTGAGTTTTCGGAACATATAATATATACTAAAACGTGGTTACACCAACATGCTGAGTGGCCTCTTGAAATGAATGTTTCGCGTGCATCCGTTATATCGAGCTATAAATTATAGCAGAATCAACGGGCCTGACTGTTACGCAGAAATACACGGCAACGAGCCCTGATACAGTCGACGTGAGTCAATGCGAATAAGCGGAGTGCGTATGCTATGTTTTCTGTGGCATTGCTGTTGATATCTTCATACAGCTTTTTTTTTTCACTGACGCCAACGGAGCCGCCCCACACGAAAATCTAGAGCGGCTGTCTTTCAGTACTGAAGGAGACACGTTTCCTGTCATGGCCAGTTCCTCTCTTTTGTAACAGTAATATAATTACCTGCAGACTGGGTAACATTTCGCCGCGTGTTACCATAACTTCTACGGGGATGTGATAACATCCTAGATTAGATAGCCTGGTCATCCTCACTTCCCAGGTATTTCCCGGTAAGGGATATGACTAGCTAGTTTCCCATTCCCAGGTGCAATGCACGAATGCACAAGTAAGTGATAAGTGATATATGTGTGTCGTTATTACGCCACTCTGCAGAAGGCTATTTGTCAACGAGGCGTTGGCTGGACACAGTAGGGCGATTGGAGCATAACCGGTTGATCACCGCAGAATAAAAACAACCTCTATCAGATCCAACCTGAAAGAAAAGCGATTGTCTCTGGGCTCAGCTAGGCTCTGAAGGAGTCGGGTGACGAGGTATGGCCTCTATCTCTGCACGCACTTGAAGGTAGCCCAAGGCACCACGCACTCCTACTTATCACACATTCAAAAGACCTTGAAAGAAGGCGCCTGAAATCCATGGATTTCATTGCTGCGGCCATCATCTGCAGTACGTGCGGCCCCCCTCGCACACAGTCGATAATTACAAGCAAAAGTCCTGTACTTTGTTGTTCGTTGCATTTTTGCGCATCGTACTGCCGCCATGCCATATTCTTGTCCGGTCGTCGTTCTGATGTTCTGTCGTGTGTCGTCTCCCTGTCGTGATTCTGTCGTATTTGTGTTCTGCCGTGATCTTGATGTTCTGTCGTGTGTCCTAGGCCGAAGGCAGTTCTTATATTCTTGCGTGTGTCGTATGTCCTGTCGCAGTTCTGGTGTTCTGCTTTAACAGTTATCATGCCATTCCTGTCGTTCTCCTAATGTTTTGTTGTGTCACGCATTGCTGACGTATGTCCTGACTTTCTGTACAGTGCATTTATCGGTTTTTTGTTGCAGCAGATATCAGTGTTTTTAAACTGGGCATAAGTCATATTAGGGCTCTCCACTGTACGTCATCACCCAAAACAGGCCAGATATGCCGTGGCTCTTTTCACATACAGAAAACTGCACAGAATCCAAACTATTATCTTACCATTTTAATCATGCAGACACATATACAGTCATGTTGAAAAAACATAAGCACAAAAGTACTATTAGATCTGCTTGCTAAATTAAACCCAGAAGAGCGCTCTCCTAACCACTACAATTTTGAATGAACAGTGTTCTGCATTTAAAACAGTTTTCTAATGCTGAAAACGGCATTATTTCTCAAGTGAAAAACTAACAACATTGTCTATAAACAAAACAGCTTTCTGAAAACTGGGTCATCACGTTTTGCGCCTTTTTGATTGAATATTAGCAGGAATTTCAATTGAAGCAAGGATATCAGCAATCGTGCTAGATATATTGAGTTTTGGTTCTATGGCCCACCCCACTGGCTGCAGCGAAAAGCCTAATTATCAAGTACCACCTTCTAATGCATCAGCTGGCATGGTATAGTTCAGTTTATTACGGTATAAGTCTGCTGTAGCCTACAGGCCCTATTCTAGTTAACGAGTTACTGCGTCCTCTGTGTTGTGGGGTTTAGTGCTAGGGTCGCTACTGGGGAGGAAGACGTCGAGGAGAGAAACGTTTATTGGAGCGGAAAGTGCTGTTGTGGGTGGAATTCCTAGTCCGGATAGCCGCGAATCGGAGCACTGTGTTATATATCGTTTTTGTTCGTGTTAGAATGAGCAAAATAGTTAAGTCAACTCTCTTCGCACGTCCCAGTGTTAAAATTGTACGTTTCATTTCTACATTGAGTGTGTGCAAAAGGAAAGTCATTAAAATATTTCTTTAATCGCAGGAAACAAATTTTTTTCAACAAGCGTGCCACTGACGCTTGTTTTGTAAGTGGAATAAAGGAAATATTTTCTGAGTTCACTGGTACGAATCATGAACAATTCCAGCCATCGAATGGTTTTCAAAAGCGAAGCTCTATAGCAAATTGTAAGTTTTTGTGTCCGCAGTTAAAAATGCCAAGACGTTGCCGAGCGCGCGCCTCATGGCTACAGCCCGGCAGTTAAAAAAACCAAGAAAATCCCCAGCGCTAGCGTGTGCGTGCTAGCAACGACCGCCCAGCGTTCCTTGCACACGTCTGTCAAGCCATATATACGCACTTAAACAGATTCGCCAAGACTGAAGCGACGGCCCTGCAGTTAAAAAACCAAGAAAATGCCCAGTGGTTATGTGTGCGTGCCTGGCGGTGACTGCACAGCATCTCTGCTGAACTTTTTTAGAACCAAGTATTACCACTTAGGGAGATTGGCTAAGATTGGCCAATCTCTAGCGTGCACCGGGGTTGTTGCAACACTTCCGCGGAACGAGAAATACACGTCTCTAGCGTGCACCGTGGTCGTTGCAACATTTGCGCGGAACGAGAAATACACGTCATAGCTTAGGCCTCTCCAAGGTCACGTCCAATCATTATCCCTTCCAAAAAACATGAAGTTTACAATTATAGCAAATATTGTGCAGTTGATATTGTTCTGGCAGCGAAAGAGAAGCAAACCTCAGCAATCGTGGCCTTAAACCTTCGTGGTGGTCGCGAAGGTTGCGTACAGCTTCGCTACCTTTAAGTGTTATGCGTTAGAGCGGGCTTCCTTCATTTTCTGTTTGGTGTGCCACACGCAATCTGTGCGCAGAAAAACTGTTTCCAGTATATCTGATCTGCGCCTTGTGATACCCAAGCTTTGAAACTGTCCTGATCATCAGAGTCGTAAAAGAGACTGCTTTGATTACTCCTTGGAGTAAGTCAGGATCGTTCAAAGCTGAGTTTCTTTTTTGTTATGGTGAGGGGTTCTTACCCAAAAACGCGGCGCCATTATACAGCTGTTTAAAAAAATTGGGTCATTGTGCACTACAATTTCGTCATCACGGATGAAGTGCAAAGTTAACCAAGCAATCTGGAAGGCACAGAGCAGATAATGAAACCAAATCTGCAATCTCTTTATGAAAAGGAAGGAACAATCCGGTTTTCCGCTGGATTTTCACACTAATCCTAATAAAGGAAACTTACTGGCGGTCATTTCAATTTTGCGCTGGAACTGCACGAACAAAGGCATTCCCTTCCGGAGCCTGCGCACCCTCACTGCCTTTGTTCACGGCTAATTAAAAACACGTCCGGCATTCTCTGTGTTGCTAACGACCAGAGCATAGCCGCAAGAACTGGGGTAATTTTTTCTCTGGTTTTGCAGCTACCGCTGCCAGTGGTTTAGTGTTGGGTGAGCTTTATCTTCACGTGTCTGTCATGGCCGTCACTGCAATCTTCCAGCAAACGACGCAAAGCACAATTGCAAAAAACAAAACACGTTAAATAGCATTGTAATTTTTCGCGAACGACACCTGAGCCATGTGCCTCAGAGGCACGAATGAGAAACACTCGGCCAACATTAAGTCATCACTGACAACATGGTTTAATTGCTGGCTTTGTGTTTCTGTCCTCCTTACATTTTGATGCCAGCATAAAATTTTACTGTGAAGTAATTCAGAAAAGTGGTTATATTTTATAGTCTGCGTGTAAGGCCTGCACTTCTGGTCACCTCGTTCAATAGGGCAAGTCGACTTGCCCTATTTGACGAGTTCACGTAATCGAGTACGCTGTTATGAGTTCACTTGTAACGAGCTCTGCTAGACCAGTGCGTTATATGCGTGCATGGGCATATCTTCTTTTGACCACATTCTTGCCTCCAGTGGCCGCGGGACACGAAAATAGCAATTACCTTATTAATTTTTTTCTTCGTACTTCTTTCTCATGTTCGTACCAGGTGACTTGTTTCTTTATCTTTTTTTATGCCCATGCCAAATGCATGCAAGAGATATCTTGTTTTCACCCCTGTCTTTCCCCCGTTCCCACGGGGGGAAAGAGAAGTTATCTTGTTATTTTTTTGTTCTGTTTCTTTTTTTTAGTTCTTTTCTCTCATGCTTCTTCCGCGTGACTTTGAGTTTTTGTTTTTTAAGCCCATGCCCAATGCGTGCATGGGCATATCTTGTGTTGACCCCCTCTTTTTCACCTCTTTTGCCGCGTAGAGAAAGGGGAGTTACCTTGGTAGAACATTTTTCGTTGTGTTTCTTTTTTTTGTTCTTTTGCGTTCGTACTGCGTTGATGTGGTTTCTTGTTGTCTTTTTCCCTTTTCCACTTCTTTCATTTTTTTTTCGCTGCCCACAACCATGATTCCATTGGGCAAACTCTCTCTTGCCTTTCTCAGCCCTCGCCCTTGCTATATTCTCTCTATATATAACCCTGAAACTAACTTATTCTGTACTCTGAAGAAAGAAAGTCGTCTTCCTGAAACGTCAGTAAACGTCTTTTTTTTATGTTTTCTTGTGTCTCTGTCTCTACTTACCTTGTATGCATAAACATACATACATAGTAAAAAAGATGCGCAATAAAAAACATGACAAGTTTACTTCTAAAACATAATTTTACAGCGACGTTTCGAACGGAAATTACGGACGGTCCCCGTCCGAAACGTCGATGTAAAGTTATGTTTTTGAAATACACTTGGAATGCATTTATTGCGCACCTTTTTACTATTTAACCTTCACTAGCCTAACCGTTTATGTCATGTCTATATAAAAATATATATATTAAATAAAAGTCACCACGAAAAACATAACAATATTTAATACGACGTTTCTGCTGGGAACCAGCCTTTTTGAAGTCAATTTAATTTGATATACTATTCAGCTGCCAATCCCTGCACTGTTATATATATATATATATATATATATATATATATATATATATATATATATATATATATATATATATAGTGCTCTTTCCAAGAGCAACATTTGCAAACACGTTTACGTGAACGTGCGCAAAGCCGGTCAGCAACCACTTTTCTTAACACCTAAAATGTTCCTTTCTCGGTAGAAATATTCCGCCCGCTCTTTCGCCTTTCGCAGGCGCTCTTTGCCCCATAACTTTTCTGAAGCCTAAATCCTACAGTGCTCTCAGCTCTGGAAAAGAGGCGTCGAGTGCAAAGAGCAGGACCCGAAGCTTACACCTGCCAATCTGCCAGAATTACGAAGGAAAAAGAACAGGAGGCCGCAGTCAAATGAAACGATTCCGCCGGAGGGTACTATACTTCTCTTTTTTCCAGACAGATTGACGTGCCACTGCCTTCCCGCGTCGGTACCTATCACCGTATACCGGCTCGGCGACAGTTCACATCTGCAGTCACGCTGGAGCGGCTAATTCACTTTGTCCGCAGTTAGGCACTCTCGGTGTTAGAGACTCTGTGCAACTTTTTTTTTCGTTGTTTTGAGGAGGCAAGTCTTTTGAGGATTCATTTAGACTTTTTTTTCAGTTAGAGTTTGGTTGCCTCGAGTCTTCAGCAAGGAAAGCCCTCTTTGCTTTATTACACGCCATCTTGTTGACTCCACCTTTGTACTTGGAATGAACTGCCTGTTGAGAGTGTCAAAGCTAGCATGTTGCGTTGCCCAGATATGTGGAAATTTCTGCTTGCAGATATTATTAGGTATGTTACACGAACTATATTCATGCTGTCATTCCTCCCAGCTTCACCTAGGAGCACCCAGATGCTTGTCATCACGGCTACGTGTCTGCGTAAACTTAAAGTGTAATAAAGCACTCGGATTCAACTCATCGCGATACCTGGTACCATGTTACACCGAAATGTCCTTCCTAATGTTGCAGACTACGAAGGGAACCAAGTAAGTTTGCGCAAAGTGTATTCAAATTATTTTCAACCTTTTTATTGGAGACGATCGTTTGGCGGTTCGTTACAAAAGCGCCTCTGTAATACGTTTTTCGCCTTCGCACTTCCCGCATTGAGGATTTCGTTGAAAAAATGGCAGTTTTATCTAGTGCATCTGTGTCCAGTATTGTCAAAAACTGAGGACGGTATTTAAACAAATCTACGTATATTATCCTTGCACCAATAATATTTGCCTTTTAATATCACTTTACCACTCCCCTGTTTTCATATTGGCGCCTTACCAAATGTTTTGTATGAAGCCAACAAGGTCCTGTTAAATGTAAAAAAAACACCACAAACGCGTCCCCACTTTCCCATATGGATCGTCCACTGGCGTATGCAAGGAGACGGGGAGAAGGCTCAGTGGTACTCCCCTCCCTACTAAGCTTTTAAGAGGGTAAGAGATGGGACCGGAAACTCCACGTATCATCAGATCAAGCCAACGAATAATTGCATTTCTGTGGCAAGCTGCGAGTAGAATTATGCGGGTTGAATGTCTCGTCTTCCAACCATGATGAGCCACTTTGAAATTCCCCTGAAGAAAAAAAACAATAGGAATAATTTGTGTTCGTACAACTGTGGCTAGAAAGAGCTGTTTTAGCTTTATATAGAATAGATTACTTTTAAAGACTTCTTTTTTTTGCTATTCTCTTACTTGTTTTGTCTAGTTTCCTTTTCTCACTTTTCTTTCTTCTCCCTCTCTCTTTTCACGAAAGCTGCTGGCCATTTACCCCGAAATTATATCATAAGTACGCAACTGGCAAAATATTTGGCCCATAAGTTCGCCTAAAAGGGCCATTGTTTTCCCCACTGCTTTCGCTCCCATAGTGCCTAAGAATTAAATGCCCAGTTTCGCCATCAGCGGAGAACATTTGAGAATGCGAGATAAAGAGAGAGATAACCCTCTGTAAAAGCAACCTAAACGCAAACTAACACTTCGGCCATTCCGGACAGTGAACAAAATGGTTGCACATTCAACCTAAGAAATACTGCACTAGAAGCCGGGATTTGAGCACGTACACATGTCTAACACGCACATATGTTACGCTTGTCATTACTGTTAATAAAGAGCGTGAACCTTATCTGTACCGCAAGTCGAAAACGAAAACTGTATACTCATCGTACAATACATAAAGGACAAGAAAGCTTTAGCGCATAGATAGGAAGTTTTGAGAAGCTGTGCCAGTGAAAGGTGAAAATTTCAAAAGGAGAAGAAAACATAGACATCGTTATGGAAGTGGCAAATATATATATTCCTTTCTTTCTCTTGAAAATTAGCTACCGCAGTATTCCTGTGAGTATCTTCAGTGTTTTGAGAAACGCCCGAGAAATATGAAGTACCATGCTTATAATTTTTGTGCCAGTCAAAAGCAGGCGATGGACGACACTGAAGGGGTAATCTTGTGAATTTCGCTACGGAGAAAAGTATGGACAGTTTTTGAAAATGCCGATATATTTTAACCGATTGTTAGAGCAGATTCGTTGCAGTACGGAAAGGAAAAGTGAAGGCAGGGTTCAAATTGAGCCTTCATAAAACAGGGGCACAGGCACTATTCCCGTGTTTTCTCGTCTTTAGCAATGCTTTGCATTACGCGCACAGAAAAAGCGTATCCCAAACCTTGCGAAGAGCGTGAGCCCTTGTTTGTTTAGAACGTATACAGCACCGTTGCAGACAACAATGCGAGTTTCTGAAACGAAAAGGAACACTTCTATAGCTACGCAAAAAAGCCCACGTCTTGCACGGCTTACTTCTGCATAACATTCCATCAGAAGCTAACGCAGTTCACACCAGGAGATTACATTGAAAAGCATACAAAACATGTAGGGATAACATTGAACTAAAAGTTTATTTATAAAAACATTGTGCATACACATCGACAAACAAAAGCAAATGGACTCGACCCCCCCCCCCCTCGTTATGACAGTTGTTGCGACGTGATAATTTCTGAGTTGATGCGTGAATTGTGCATACCTTGTCAGAGCACTTTAGTGCCATGAAGGCATAAGGAAATATATATGGTGTAACAAATTGTATTCAGGTCATGCAAAAAAGTCTATTGGCGTGTTCACGGGCTTTCCTTTATTTCAGCTCAAACAATCTGTCTTGGAGACAAAGCTCCGTGTTACGGAAATGTCGAAGTGAAGTTACCAAGACAGTTCTAAAATAATAAGAGAAAATTTAGGCTGAAATTTGTATTTTTCATGACTTTTGGAGAGCGAATCAGCTCTCAAATTTTGTAATATAACCGGGTAACATTATGCAACGATCCCCTTGCTTAGCCCAAGCTTCGAATGTTTACTCATCTAAGCTGCTTTCACTTGTGGCGGCTCGTAGAAAACAATATTATGTACGGCTTCTTTTAATGCATTTTGTTGTAAGCTAACCATTGAATTGTTTAAATCACAATGTTTCGGGCACGAAGCTTCATGTCTACAGAATGTCGTTCGAAGGATATCGATTAAAGCGCATGGCGTTTAAGTACTTACTTTAGCAATGAGCCATAACACAAACTGCATCTTCGCGCTAAAAACTTTGTCATCAACATGTCACAATTTTAGCGAGCATATGTCTAGCTGTACTATGACGTGGTTCACACCAACGAGTATGTTCCACTTCCCAGAAGCGCACGCCCGCTGAAAGAAACAGTAACGCCGTACGTTATCCTTGCATTTACGCAGTGAAGTAATACATTGCATTAACTAGCGATAGTAGGGCAAGCTACGCAAATATTCCACAACAGCCCTTGAAGCTGGACAAGGAAAAAAATACGGTGAACCTGTAGGAGGTGTGGCTTTAGTTACTATAACTCTCGTTGCCTAAGCAATCGTTTGGCAGCCTATCGCAACGCACGAGAAGCAAACTATTGCCAAGAAACTTTGGCCGACTTGGGATTCTTCGGAGCAGCCACTAGTCAAGGTTCACCGTCCCTGAAAATGTATTTGATGACTTTGTGGCATTTAGTTTTGCTACGTAAAATTTGTAACACGTTTGCGTTCTTTTCTTCTACCATAAAAGTTAGTTTGTCAAGTAGAAAGCCAGGGTGAGATCAGTCAATAGTAAATTTTCACCGTCCCTAAAAGTATTCGAGGATTTTATGGCTATTTGTTTTGCTAAGTGATATTTGTACTAACTTTGCGTTCTTTTTGTTCTGCCATAAAAGTTAGTTTGTCAACGGTAGATGGCCACTAGGGTGAGATGAGTCAATAGTAAATTTTCACCGTCCCTAAAATTGTATTCGAGACTTTATGGTATCTTCTTTTGCTCAGTGAAATTTGTAGCAATTTTGCGTTCTTTTCGTCTACCGTAAAAGTTTGTCAAAGGTAGAAAGCCATTAGGGTGAGATGTTTGTATAGCATATGTGAAAGTGAAGTTTTATTTTTGAATTTTTAACTGCTTCAGTACTTTTTTGTTATAAGGGCTCACGATACATACCGAAAAGGTAGAATTTATTAGTTTAGAGTCCGTGCAGCTCTAAACAAGCCAAGAAGGCAAAATAACACCCCGTTTAGCTTGATACAAATAACTTTCGATATTCACTCTTTCCCCCAAAAATGTCTTTGTAATAAAAAAAACGCACAATTAATATTGAAAAACCTGTGCACTTTACCTTGCAAAAAGCCATAAGTGGCGGAATAGATTGGACGCAAAAGCGGTTATTAGTGTTGTAACTGCACCCTATTATCAAGTTATACAAATAAACGAAACTATAGAAGCATCACTACAGTTGTCCGGTAAGGTTTTTGGTGGTAACTCCGGTCGGCGGCCGCATATCCCACAAACAAGATCTCGTTAAGTCTAAACACCATGACTGACAGTTACTAGTGAGTCGCCACTAATTCGTTTGGCTTCCTTAAATTTTGCATTAACTGTTCAAAATATCATCAGAATTGGCAACATTGTCACAAAAAAAATCAGTCTGTTTAATAAATGTTAACTTGTTCTTTGTCGTCATGGTGGCTGTCAAGTCAAGTCATAGAAGTTTGTTGAGTTGCAGCTGTCAGTCGTTACAAAAGTACGAACTTTAAAGACAAAGGTCCCCAAATAGTGGTTGCACATGGAAGCTGGCCAAGTTAACAATGAGGGTAATAATTTTAACAGACTGAGGCAGCAATAAATAACAATGTAACGAGCTTGTTCAGAAATGTAGGAACTTTCGGAACATTTTGTGTAAAATCTAGTAATATTGACAATGAATGCCTAATATTTGTTAATGCAGACATCCTTCAGTAAGGCGGAAGTGCAGGCTAGTTGGTTAGCACTTATTACGGCAACTTAGACGTACTATACAGGAATACAAGGGAAAATAGACACAAATACTACACGGCTCTTTGTGTCTTTTTTCGTTTTGTGTCCGTATAGTGTCCCCCAAATATTCCGTCACAAATCAGGGATTCATGCTGACATTGAAACTGGTTAATCTAAATTGAACGTTGACAATTGGTGCAACTATAACAAAAATTTGTTATAAGTGTGTTTGCATGAGGATATGGGCACATTACACTGTCGCGTAACAGTTAGACGGAGGCTATTTGAATGGCTAAAACACAAGTCCAACAAAACAAGAAAACGCCAAGCCGGAACTGAACCGGGGACCAATTTTTTTCTTATCTGAATGCTTTTCCCATTGAGCATGAAAAAGGAAGTGCTTAAGAGAAGTATAATGTGGGAGTCTTTCGTGTCGTAGCTTATCTCGAAACGTATAAGAGCAACAAACGTGAAATAATTCCCAATAAGAGCAAACTATCCACAAAAAAGAAAGCAACCTCATTCAAATGACTTTAGAGCATGTTCAGCCTCGTGAAGAAATTTTTAAAATTCGAAACGGTGGCGTCCACACTCGCCCGCCACCCCCCTCCGCGCCCCCCCCCCCCCTTCCGCCGCTCGTTCCAGAATCTTGAGAACGTCGCCCTCTTAGCGGAACTAGGAAATTAAGAAGTGCTAAACATTCAAATTTACACATATGGAGACCAGGATACAGGTACTGTAGTGAGTACTCCAAAAGCTGAAATTTGTCTTTTAAGTGCGGAGTCAGGCCATCGACATATGCCCGCCGTAAAAAATAAAAATATGCGTTCACCTTGGCAATTGAAATGGCAAGACTGAAAAGACAGCGGCACTGGTGGTCTTCCCTTACATTAACTTGGCGTTTTTTTAGGTATGTCTATCTATTATGTAGAACACACACAGATGCCGCGGATGGCACGCATCCTGTCTCAACTAGGACAACCCCTGCACGACTGAGCTGACGTTATTACTAGGCACAGCTGATCCCCGACGCGCGCATTTCTAACCGAACATCTACTCGGCGACGCGCACTGCAGACACCTGCTCGTCCGCTCCTTGCCTCCTCTCCACTTTTGTGCGCCCAGGAACGCCACACCTGGATGTAACTCAAGCCTAAACATCTCCGCTGTTGAAATTTAGAGAAATGTATTTCCGCACAGAACGCACAATATTGTGTGCTCCGTGGTATTCTACAAGCACTGCTTCTGTATAGTTTTAGAAGGGGTATTTTTTTTATCTAGTTGGTATTCTTATTTATAAACTCCAGTGCGTTAAAAATCACGAGGCAAAAAAAAAAAAAAAAGGACAAGCGCTTGCCCTCATATTCTTTGTCCATGTTATTGTCTCGAGCCCTTAGGCTGCAAAAAATTGTTTCATCAGCCATGTAGGTACCTGCTCTTTGAGATATTCAAATAAGACCCAGGCGCAGCAATACAATGTGTCCACCAAGGGTATTCTGCAGTTGTAATAGCAGTAAATATAGGCACTAGACCAACAGGAATGAATGAAATGTTCGCGCGAGAAATATGTATCGGGTACACACAAAGTGACCACAGGGATGAAGTTTAGTCATGGGACTTTTATAAAGCAAACATTTACTGGTAGGCAAGTGAACGTGTATTAGAAACCTATTATTTCATCTACAAAATGGTTGTCCCACTTTGTGTGATAAGCGCCTCTGATCTTGTAAGCCCCTTCGTGACGCAAGGCTGGTGATAGAGATTTTCCAAAGACTTGAAATGTTCGGCCACTGTTCGCCTGAAGTCGTTCCAGTGATTGGGGGAAACTTTAACTGTCGGAGGCAACATTGCTGTACCGCATCCGAACGGGCTCAGCGACGACCACCGCATGGCTATTCAAGGTGGGCCTCGCGCGATCGCGTCTGTGTTCGTCATGTGCAGTGATAGGGGATGTACACCACAACGTAATGTGTTGCGCAGAGCATGATGTCGAGCGGACTGCAATGCCCTCAGCGATTCGAAAGCTGGCAGCTCCACACAGCACTCTGGACAACATCGTCTTACCAAGGGGACATTGGATGCTGTGAAGAGACGTGTCACGCCTTCTCCTGAGCTTCCTTAAGGAGACGGAGCTGGCAAACTTGTGGTAAAAGGACACTACCTTTGGCTAATTAGGAGGAGCTTGGGGGAGCAATTGTCGGCATATCCAGGCAAGCTAACGCCGCCTGATCCCACAACAACCACCACCACGACCACCACTGATAAGCGCAGTTGATCTAAGTCTTTTTTTCCTTATCTACTTCTCTTGGCTATTGAGGCTCCGGGTGAATGCACGTCACTGAACTACTGCGCATAGTAGGACCATAAGCAAGGCTGTACATACCATGACGAAGGAGTCTTTATAAAGTAAGAGCCTTTGTAAAGTAAGATAATTCTTTATAAGGTAAAGTAAAAGAAGTCTTTATAAAGTAAGGGCTTACTTTATAAAGTAGTCTTTTAAAAGTAAGAAGCAGTTTTTATAAAGTGAGGCTCTTGCATGTAGAATCTTCCCTTTTATCGTGCCCGTTCATGTACTTTTGTTTATTCTTGTATATGTGGCCTCTTTTGTTTTTATAAGCAATGACAGCGCCCTTGATCCCACATAACCCGTCTATAGTTATCCTAAACAGGTTTTGTTCTTTTCGGCGCTTGAAGGTTTTTCACCCACCACAATGCAAAGCAGCCACAAAACAAACACGTGAGTAAATTGCGGCGCAAAGATGTTCTCCATTGACAGTGTATGTACGGCTGTCAGTGGAATTACTTGCCCTTTTTTGGATACAGCGCTGGGTTCTATAGGCATCCGAAATAGCGAAATTCACCGATGGAAACTGGCTCTTGTTCTGCCAATCTTGTTTTTTGTGTAAAGTTACAGTAGCAGGCGTTAGATAGGTGGCCTCTTCTTCAACGAAGAAAACATCTAAATGTCTTAAAACAAAGCCCGGATTTGCTTCTCTTGCCTGCTGCAGTAATTTTGCTGGAAGGGCTATATTACGTGTGTTGCCGACGAATTCTTTACAGCTATAACTGTAGGGAACAATGTATTTTTGTTGCAATACCCTTTGAGTGTCATTGCATCGCGTCCTTCGGTTGTCGTTGTCAGCTTTCTTTCCTCGTATTTTCATTTGCTGCTTAGGATATTGGATGCACAAAACATTGATCAGGAAGAAACGTGAGCGAAATGCTCCAATAATCTCCTAATATAGGGCGCATAAAAAAAACCATCCTTTTCGCATGTTGTGAGCCCTGAATAAGATATCAACTTAAGTCGCACGCAACTTGTAAAGATTAGTGAAGTGAAGATGTACTCGGAAAGGTCGACACAGCAAAAAAACCACCATACTTGTGCTAAGGCTGCCGCAACAAAATACCAGCGTAATAATTGCTGAGAAAAGTATTTTTTTTCTTATTTTAAGGCTTGTATATCAGCCTCCACCAGGCAAAAATACAATCGAGTGTGCAGAAAAAAATGAAAGTAGCAGGCTATCAGGCATTAACGCATGGCTGTTAATTTAGTAGAGCAAATGCCTGCGACCCTGCCAAATACAATAACCGCAACAACTGCTAAGCACCTACGCACCGCTGTGTTAACCTGTAGATCATCCTCATCGCTCACCGATGAGTTCATTATCATCGGTGCCCGTATTCGCACGCAAGCAGCTCTTGCTCGAGTTGCTTCATCTTCCTGCCATCCGCCATCCTTTGTAAAATAGAACACCACCGAATCAACGGGACGTCTTGGCCCTTGGTATTTCATTTTACTTTAAACGCGGATTGCAAATTCAAGATATACGTAAAAATACCACAACAAAAAAGGCGGCAAACTGAAACTTACCTGTTAGTGGGGAAAAAGAAAAAGTTGTCAGGTACCGGCCTTGCTTACGGCCATTCACTTCATGACGACGAAACAGGAATAAATAAGGAATCAAATCTCGTTTGCTACGAATTTCTGTTCCCCTCGACTGTCAGCCCAGTGCTGTTACTCGATCCCGCGGACACAGTAATGCCACCCGTCGGACGGCAGAGCAATAGCGAGTGGCGCAATCGCCTCTCAGGGTTTTGTAATATCATACCAGAATGCACACGATAACGATAATATATCTGGACAGAAGAGGTTACCGAATCAAGCCTATGTGCTCTTGCGGAAAACATAAAACTGTCAGTTCTTCGACGTTGATAACAGCCAACAACAACCTGAAGAATACAAAGCAAAAAAATAAAAAAACAAGTAGCGTGCTGCAATCTCTTTTCTTTCCCCTCGACTGTCGCCACATTCCGGTCAATCAGCAGCACAACGGCTGAGCAATATCCGATCGCCCAATCGGCACTCAGACATGTGTAATATATTTACTGTGAGCGTAGTGCCTCTACCCACCGCTCGAGTACTGTGAAGTGCGAACTGAATGGCCGATGGTGTAGCTCCTCTTAAGTGGACTGTGGGATTCATGTACAATTTTCCTGTCCGTGTTTACAACGAAGGAAACGGAAACATAGTGGACTTTGTTGATGACGGTTTGAATTTGTATACAGGATATTTTAGTTGTGTAACCACAAAGCAATTAGTCGTTATTCCCCGTTTTATCTCCAATGCCGAGCCGAATCGTCCATTATAATACCGTTCAACATACAGAAATAATCCGGAGGCCTCCACTAAGAGCGCTAAGCGCTACAATCAATTAACATAACAAAAAGCCAGTCAAAGGCTTGCGTAATTAGGAATTATCCGCCTGTGTATTCCCAAAAGCTGTAACAGTTTGGAGCTTGTTGTTTTTTCCTAATACAATCCCACTTTTGTAGCATTTAGGAAGGCTCGCAATGCTGCCCACTTGCCTCATATAAAAAAAAACTCCTAAATTTCCAGGAATTTACACTAAAAAGCATTGTCGCTGTCACCAGAATGTAAGAGTATCCCAATTGTAGCCTGCATTTTACATTTAAATTAACTAAATTCTCTCAAAGTGAGCGGATGCTTTCTATTTGAATATTTTTTATGTGTGTGCGTAACATTCAGAAAAAGTGTTCAACGCAGTGCTTCAGCCAATAAGAGTTCTCTTATTACCTCCGTAACGGACTTCAAGTTTGCGTTTAGCGGATTGTTTATTAGATACTTCTTCTAGCTTATTTAAACGCGTAAATAAACATTGTACTTTGCTACATATCCACAGGAAACACCGCCAGCGAAACTTCACATTAACTTCCGCCAATTCAGGCTAACCGTTTAATGTTTCCTGCATTTTGCTTTAGCTTCCGAAAAGAAAGCCGGCATATATTTCGCTCCAAAAAATTCTACTTTAACAGCGGGTGAACAACAGCTATCTAAACAGTGAACGACAAAATTAGCTTTCGAGGGCGTAGATTTCTGTTTAACTCAGCACTAAATGCACAAAAAGTCCCTGTTTATCTGCCGCTGCTGCACTAATCCTCATAAAAACACCGCTTAAAAAGTTTACAGCACGGTTATTGTTCGCATGCAACTAAATAAACGCACGGTAGCGGCTTAGGAGTTTACAGCAGTCCAGTTGTGTTGAGATTCTTAATCTGGCAAATCGGATTTTGAGTACCGTTCCTACCGAGCGTAATCCGATAGGTGCGGGATTAAGCTCTTTAACTAGGCACTTACGACCAAATTACAGGTCATGCTTTAATTTCCGGTGGACTGGTTTAGAATTTTCTGAGCTGCAAGTATATAGTAAAGCTACAGTTCTAAAATTGGCAATCTATATTTATGGTTTTATCGGGAATGCTCCGTAACTTCGTCATAGTAGCACTAAACCTGCTAATTGGGAAATGGTGAAACAGGTTTTATAAACAAACGTGAGAGGCTTCTCTTTAGCTTCTCTGTCTGTTCACACAGAAATACGAGCAGCGCCAGAGTGCCAATGCCTTCATTAGAGCTCGAAAATTCTCCCAGGATCACACGTATTGTTTTGGACACCGTGCTTGATTCGCGGGCTTTCGTCTTGAGTTGTCTCAATCACCATAATTCGTGGAGTGTAAATAAAGCATAACGCACGTTGTTGACCCTGCAACGCTCACCTGCGACCTTTGAAGTCCTTGCCACGAAGCAGCTCAGGTTACGTACATCAAACGTGTGTTCCTGAAGAAATAGGCAAACGAGAAAGAGGGGATTCGAACGAACTCATGGGCTTAAGTTATAGTGAAAGAGATAGTTCTCGCGCTATAACCTGCCGGTTACTAAAACTTAACACCAAGTTTTCAGAGGCATTCAACAAGGTAAGCAACATTTTCAATCGAGCAATAATGTTACGGAGAACATGCCTACGCGAGACAACCATTTTTCTTTTAACGAGACACCCAAAGCCCACCACATGCAGGCAGTGATAGGCGATTGGTGCTCACGGGAATTTGGTGAGAGAATCATGCTCTAGGTGTCACCAATAAGAAAAAAAGAAAAAAATACAAAAACAAAATGCCTGACACCCACTCATACTTATGCATGACACTCGGTATGCTTAGGAGATAATTTACCAATCTTAGTTTCGGTTATCACTAAGCGTTACGCAAGTCTTTCCAACGTACACAATTTACCTTATTTGGGCGAAACTACTACTATCTTCCCTAATGGCTTTTAGTTAATTGCCTAGAATACACGGATAGTTGCAACACATTTTCCATCCTTCTTATGCTCAGAAAGCCTCATTAGCGACCCGAAGATTGCACATTAAAACCCATACGCGTGTTTGCACAAGCCGTGCTTGCATATGCATATATTCCACAAACGTGGGGGCCGTTTACCGTAGCTTCTGTTCCAGAAAAAAAAAAAGGTTTTCTCCGCTCTGAATATTAATATAAGGTTCACAATGGCGCCATCCGCGAGTGAAACACATTTGGGTAGTTTGGAACTTGAACTTTATGAAATTTTTTAATTTCTCGACTGAGGCAGCCGGAATTCCTAGCACAGTGCTTTAAGGGAGCCATGAAGGCAAAATGAAAGTTTAGTTTATTGAAAAAAAAAAACCCGGCTACCTACACAAACGTGAAACCTGGGGAGGGGTGCAGCATGCAGACTGTTAGCGTATTCCTGGTGCCTTGGCGCTTTGCCAACGAAGATGAAACCATTGGGGAATACAGGTGTACAGCGTTGGTGTAAAAGTATATTGCCTTTTAACCACGAAGCTCTGTAGCGCGGGGCGCAAACGAGTGTCCCGGGGTTTTTTTTAGTACGTGTTACGTTGTAGCTCGTGGCGTAAACGAGTTTCCCGGTGTTTTAGTGCCGTCACTACATGAGACGAATGACGACTAAGACGATGATGACGACGATGACAGGGGACGCCAACAGCGCCAGCCCCTAAAGGGCTTCGCCTCTAAATTTCCTCGTTGCCACTGGTACCACTTTTAACGTAGGTTTTTTCCAAATATTCTATATGAAGCAGAAACAGGAGAATAGGCATGCGGCTCCCAAGCAATTTTCCCGCACATGAACTTATGACAATATATGGCGCTTGAATTTCGCTTGAATTTAGAGCATGTTATTTTTACCGCAGTAAGAATGCAGGAGCAAACAATAAAAGTTACGAACGAACACGTAATCATACAAGTACGAAGTGGAGCACTATATGCCGGTCGACGTTACCTAATTCAGGCGCCGTTGCTGTTGGGCTGGTTTGACACCACTGTGAACATTCGGAAGTAGTGACCATGACACTTAAGGGGCGCTGTTTGTCAGGTCATACCCAATCTTTCTCAAAATGATTACTATAAACAGCAGAAAAAATACGGCATGCACAAGTCACGTGAGCAGTGAAACCTGTGCGATCAATCGGAACTTGAGCGGTACCTCTGCACCATCTAAGGAAGCAGAATGTATCTAAGGCAACCAAGCGCGCAGTTTTGCACATAGGTGTAGCCTCACCTAATTGAACATGTAACTTCCAGTTCAGGCACCTGCCCACAATAATTATTGTTGACGTCATAAGCACCTGCGGAGCGGTAGAATAAAAATTTTGACCTGAATTGCGCAGTTTCTCAGTAAATAACGCATCGCTTGCTTTCAGACAAGCACTCAGGGTATAATAAAACCCCAAAGCCCTTGAGCAAAACGTGAGTGTATTTTGTCGTAATGGCTACCTTGATTCGTAATGAAGGCTAGCAATGCTCAAAATAGCTGTCTTTTGCCGTGCGTTTTTCTATTCCCCCTGAAGACAATAGGCTGTGCTTTTAACATTTCGAATTCTTAAATATGGCAAATCTGATGGTTTGACTCTTGTTCAACTGATGCGCTGAATCAAGCTTTGTATTTGTAGATACGTTTTTCTAACGCAAATGTGCCTGCGTTAAATCAAATTTTATATTCGTACACGCGTATTTAAAACGCAGACATCAAAATTGTGCTGTATTTTTTTGTGTTTTTCATGTGTTAAGAGGATACTTGGTGCATTCACGGATTTATTCTTAGAAGACTTCCTGTCTTTAATTACAACCAAGAATTTTTTAAGCAATAGATGTAGAGGCTGATTCTTTCGTCTAAAGCTACTAAACCATCCAACGCTACCTGATTACTTCTAAGTGTAAAATATCAGTGAGACCTTATGACGCGAAGCGAGGTCCATGATTTATGATTGCCTTTTGTGCAACGAAATTTTCAGATGGATGTTTGGCTGTCTATACACACAGACATAGCGGGCGACAGAAAAGCCGCCCGTTGGCAATGACTGGCTTCCCACTCCAATGGACGACCGGGGGTGCACGTTCTCATTAAGTGAAACTGAGGTACGTGTCCGAAATACGTCTGGCCTGTGAGCGCTGCTCATGAGGGTGGCTGGAGTATTTTCCCAGCCCCTTAGGCATACCTCAGCAAAACTGGGCTCCACTCACTCACACTCACACAAAAAATAATTTTTTTTTGCTAAACAACGCTAAAGAGTCGCTCTAACCATTCTTACTCAGTTTCGCTCACGCTCACCGCTAGCCGTCATCACTCGCACCACTCGCGCTCACGCTCACCACTTTCTGTGACCACTCGCACTCACTTTCGCTAACGCTTATCCCTGCCCTTCATCACTCGTACTCATTCGCTTTCACACTCACCACTCGCCATCACCCCTCGCACTCACTCACGCTCACCATTCGCCGTCACCGCTCGCACACGCTCGCGCTCGCGCTCGCCACTCGTCGTCTTCCCTCGCACGTGAGTGTGTGCAGCAGACCCTCCATGAGTCATGAAACAGAACTGTATTTCTGCATTACGGCGTCAAAAGGCCATCCAAATCATATTTTTATATCAACACGCCCCCAGGCAATCATTTCTAAGGTTCCCCATAGCCGGAGCTCAGTGCCGACAAAGTTCTGACGCTAAAAGCAAACGAGCCTTTTTTTTGCAGCAAGCGGCTCCTGCGACGACTAGCCAACAGCGAGCACAAGCGCAATAATGGCGCTCACCACGGTAAGCCCCGCAAATTGCGCGAGTAGCGCGAGTGCACCCGCGAGTGGTGAGCGGGGCTCCCCACGAATTGCTCTCGCACTCACGAGTGGTGAGTGGGTCTCGCCTCGAGTGGCGCTCGCACTCGTGAGTCGTGAGTGCAGCTCACTGCGAGTGGGACTCGCACTCACTCACACTCACACTCGCCAGTCCAAAACGACGGCGAGGCTCACTCACCACTCGTTTATGACTGGTGAGCAGGGGGTGTTTGAGTGCACTCGTGAGGGAGCCGCCCTACCTATGCCCTAGGCCTTTAACGGACATGGGAATGTCTAAAACATAGACGTTTAGAAAGCACTGAGAAAAGAGAAAGAGACAAAGAAAGAAAAAAGTAAAAAGCCCATTAAGTTTACAGATTTTTAGGAAGTTCGGTAGAGCTTGATACGAATTGTGGAAAAGATGTTAAAAAGAAATACTGAAATTATTTCGCTCTGACCAAGTAGTGAGCACTAGAATATGTGGATGAATTTATTTATTTAAACAACGGGAAAGAAAGCAGGCGTGTACACATTATGGGTAGTGGTGTGTCGTTGAAGTACCTTGAGGTTATCAACAGAACGAATGGAGTACCACAAAAGTGTACTTTTGTCATTAAGGTAGGGGGCAGAAAACTTGGCGCTACTAAATACCTATACAAAACCTTGCTTTAGCCTATTGATCCACTCTAACAAGGACTGGTTCCAAGTGACAGGAAAGCAACGTCCTAGATTACGACGTAAATTGGGATGATAGTCATTCTAGCTCAAATCAGAATAAGTAGAGTTGGTGGAGGAATGTAATCATGGGAATTTAAAACAGCTGAAATATCGCAGTCAGTGAATGTCTATAAATAAAGGCACTAAAAAATAAGGAAAGATAGAAAAAAACGGCGAAGATCTGAGATGAAAACTTTCCTGGTAAAGAACAAATTCGCATAGAACAAGCAGGGAATGAGTGGAAATTCATGGGAATCTTACCTCCGGCCGGAAATAGAAGTTGCTTATGAGCTGGCATTGTCCGAATCCTGGTATGCTGATTACTATGATGATGGCTAGGTTGCGGCCTAAAACATGCTTGATCATGAAAGCTTCCGTAAGTAAGCCTAAAAACTTTTGCATTTTTCATCGTAAATTTAGTGTTTTCCCACCCTTTAGAAATCATTTCAAACGTGCTTCGCGGGTCCGTAGGCGCACAGTATTTATATTATTTGCTTTAATGTACGCAATCTTCATAAGTATTGCCTGAAATAAATAATGCCAATTTCGTCCAGTGAGAATACGCTGCTCAAGTAACCTCAACCTTCACTATATAGTTACAAAAATTTCGAGCTTGCAGAGGTGCTTTCCGTTGTCTTTTATATTCGAGTGACTAGCAGTTTTCTTTCACAATTAGTATGATTTGTGGTTTATTAGTGTGTGTAACCTCATATGTTTCACTGAAACGTAGCTGCCACATCTGACAAAACGTAGAGTTTTTGGAACTACATTTTGTTTTATTCAAGACAACTCCACCTTTTCTTTCTGTCACTGTTCGACCTCCTCCAATTTTCGCTAACGTGAAAGGCGTGCTTTCCAGAGTATAGCTTAACCTATCTGCTTCCTTTTTTCCCTCGTCCACAGTGAACGTTGCAAAAAATTTGTAGTACAGAAGGTTAGGAATGGACCTCTCACTGCTTGCACGCCACATGTTAAGAATACACGTGTCTTCTTAGTTATTTTTTGGTCGTTTGTTTTCTTGTTTTGTATGCTTACTACAGAAGGAGGTTCATAAGGCTGAGTTGGTGGAGCATATACTGAAGAAACAATTGTGCAAAAAACAGGACGAACAGGCACAGTATGAAGGAACACTGTTGCCGCCAGTCTGTTGCACTTTGTTCCCCGGTCATGGCTTTTGAGGTATTGTTTCTGCAGTGTGCTCCGAACAGGACCAGCATTTTGTGTGACTTTTCCGGCACTCTTTTATGGCATAGTGTTCTTATCAGTAATTGTAAAAACAAATCCAACCTGCATTCCTAATCAAGAATAGGCGGTTACTCTGTTATGTGTTTACGTTATGATTCAAACCACAGACAGACAGACACACAGACAAACAAACAATTTTTGTATTAGAAAGAATAAGCACAACTATCGACTTTAAAACCTCACCCGTTTTATTACAACCTCACTCAAGACAGTGCATGCATCCCGTGCTAAAGAATGAGGCGTGTCACATGTAGTCAAGACTTATTACTCTAGCTGAAGGGTGAAGATGTTTTTCACCATATATGGAATTGCCTAACTAAATTCTACTTGAAGGGTCCTGAAAAAAAAATTCACCATCTTCCCGTAGGGGAACCCTGATTAGTATGCGAAGCAGCCATGGGGTCTACTCAAGTTCCCATTAGTTTTCAGTTCGATCGCGGCGTTGCGGGAGGAGAATGAGGGGAGCGGAGCGCGTGCGCGCGTCATTTATACAGCGGAGTATGCAGCGGCTACCGTCGCGTCTAAGCCCTAAGCTGCTTCGCATTATCGCGCGCGGAGGCGCAGGTGTAGCCATTCGTTGTGCAATCCTGGAGAGGAGAGGAGCGTCGGAGAGGAGAGGAGGAATGCCTCTCATACTACTTAGGGTTCGCCTAGGGGAAGATGACGACGGTGGTTGAAGGCGAAGCTATCTCGTGATGGATTTTTTGGTTGTCCAATCCCTAGGGGCATCCTGCCACCATCATCATCAGCGGTGCCTGGCCAGGCATGCACAGTGGTGGTGTAGTACTCAGGGTTCCCCTAGGGAAGATGACGACGGTGGTTGAACGTGAAGCCATCTCGTGATGAATTGTTTGGTTGGCCAATCCCTAGGGGCGTCCTGCCACAATCATCATCAGTGGTTCCTGGCCAGGCATGCGCAGTGGGGGTGCGGACGCCGCACAATGGCGCCCACACAACGGCGGAGGGAACAGGCTCTACCATAAGCATCTTCGCATCTAAAAAAACATTCTGATGCAGAGAAGTGGACCCTGAAAGAACACAACATAAGCACATGAGGACGGGGCAGACAAATTTAGAATGGACCGACAAAATCTGAAAATCTACCTTCTAGACACATATGCATTAGTCGTTTTTTTCTATTTCATGCTCCTTGTCCCGATCAATGGCTAATCAATAGTCCTATGACCTGCAGCTTCCTTTCACTCTGATGTGCCGCACGTCACCAAAATAAACACAGGCACAGTAAAAAGCCATGCAAAACTAAAAAAAGAACGACAGCAATCTACTGACGTTTATTCCAAGTCGTGTTTTCTTTGCTGAAAATCCATAGTGACTTTGTGAAAACATCACATATATTTATGATAAGTATAAAAACCGAATAGGGGTGGTGTTATTGCAACTATATTACCTAACATACACAGAAAGGGGTGTCTGCGCTACTAGTAAATATGTAATAAAGTTTTTGTTTGTAAGCACAAAATCCAGCGCGAGCTTTTGGCAGAAACTTTGGTAACGCTTGCATCACTTCAACAAAATTACAGAAAAAGAAAAACCCTTCGGTCGAACTTTAGAAGTATCGCGACGTGTAGAACCCGTGTTTCCAGGGCGCGTATACTTAGTTTAGTTTTAGGTGTCACGAGAAACAGGCAACACGGCCGCTCACGCGAGAACACATGTGAAATAAACCGTATGGGATGTTTTCTGGCACCATATAGAATCTTACCCGGTTGGCCTTGAAAGCGTAAACCCGGCGATTGCACAAGAATTGTACATACGGTAAAGGGGTTTGCTAAACCAGCAACGCCGAAACCTAAAGCTCCGTTCCTCACCCTTGATACATGCATGACAAATGGCTGCTCAATACTCGCGGACAAAAGGCGCAGCCATGAAAGTTGCACTGAGGCATCCTGAGGTTGAAACACCTGCTCAACGAGCCGTTTGATATAAGAAGGTTCGCGTAGCGATGACTCTCTTTTTCCAAGCCCACATAGTATGAAAGTCTCTGCCTAGCACTGGGAAGCCCCATCCTCCCGCGTTAAACGACCAGTTTCTCTGGAAACGTATTTGTGTTCAAGCACAGTAAAATCCTGTCTGTCCATTAGCATGTCGACCTTAGCACCGTAACGAGCTCCCAGCGTAGTTTTGTATATTGGGCAGCCATTTCTAATTTCACTCCTGAGTCTCTCTTGGCCAGTAATATGAGACGGGGTGTATTTTGTGACAGTTCAATTTTTTTTGCTGAAGTTTTTTTGCTGGCCTTTTCAAGATAGCTGCACGAGATGTATGGCTTTAAATCCACTTTATTGATTGCCTCAAAGCGTTGTGAAATACTTTCTACACTTATAGTTCACAAAAATCTAAAAAGAGGTTAGGAGTATTCAATATGAGTTCTGTTAATCTATTAAAACTAAGAAGGCTTAGTTCAAGTGACTTCTTTCTATCACTAATGCCGGTTGCTCCTTCGCGTTTTATTTTTTTTTTGTAAATTTTACCCCCACCCCGCTCCAGAGCGGTCGAGCTGGCAGTCCTGCACTTGGCCGCGGACATGCTGCTAGAGGATCCACAACCAGCGGGCACTGTCTTCTGCGACTCACGGGTGGCGCTGCGTTGGCTGAGGGAGGCATATCTGCCACCACAGGGGTGCGGTGCCCACCTCGAGCTGTCCCTAGTTGCCGCGCTGCGTGACCTGCTGCAAGAAGGCTAAAACCTCCGACTTCCGTGGCTTCCTGACCACGTTATCATACCAGAAAATGAGGCCGCAAATGAACGGACCAAAGCAGCCCATGACTCCCCCATTTTCATAGTCTGTACGTACCTGGTGCACTTTGATGTGGCTAGGCATTCATTCAATCAGGTGAAAGGTGGCCACACTCCCCTCCCACCCCCCTTTCTCCATTTGCCAAGCACAGCCGCCTCTGGAGGATAAGGCGCAGGTGGGGCAGCAGTTTCACACTCGCCAAGTGAAGTGATACCGGAGCGGTGAAGCTCCCAGCACGTGAAGCTATAAGAACAAGAAGCGCAGCTTGCGGATGGGCTGCTGAAGGTCATTGAATGACCTTTGAAAATGTAGCGTAGTAGCTCTTCCACTCTAAAACATCGCGGGCATGAGCGAGCATGTTAGCGCAGACTTTCCCGCAGACTTTCTCGTGACGTTTCTGGCGCTCGCCAATCACGTGACAGCGCACGAGAAATCAACAACATCACACGTTTTCCGGCGCCCTACAGCTTTGATTGATTCCTCCGCATTGCAGACGGTTCCCGCTTGGAAGCACGCTTGCCCTCTTCCACCATTACCCAAATTTGTCAAATTATTTAGCTCCCGTCGGCAGGCACCCACGCACATAAAATCACCAGAGCAAACACACCATATTTTTGTAGTCAGGTCGTCGTGAACCATCCATTTGAATGGCTTCCGCAGGTCACACGATACCCATAAAATGGTTAAACGATGGCATGAGCTCTCTATGCGCCTCATGCTACGTTCATCTCTGGTGAATATTTCTAAAAGAATATAAAATAAATCTCACAACGCTAGCCAAGTGCCATCTATTGTCCACCAGTTTAACACAGTAAGGTGGGGGTTAAAAATGAACGCGTGATTAGGCAAGTCGGAGTTTACTTCTACACAAAGCTGTGCGCAATTCAGGATGTAATATTATATGCTGGAGGGTAAATGAAGTTATAAAAGTGAGCGTTCACAAAAAGTTACCAAAGGTACAACGCAGGGGCTCGATATTTACTGTGAAAGTAAAAGAAACAATGTAAATAGGTAACTGGGGGCCACCGCTACGGATATGACCTGCTTAAAGATATGCTGATGTACCAACATGTAATTTTTGCACGTTAAATAAGAATATTTGACAGTGTGTGTCCTCAAGTTGCGCCTTCATTCGAGTCTGATATGTGGGTGCTGACCGGTTGCAGAATTCCATCGGCATATAGAGAAAAGTTATTGGCGTTGCCTTTTTTGTGTCACATCCGCTTAGGTACGCGTCATGTGTCATTTTTACTTTGGCATGGATGGGACTCATTAGTGGTACGTTATATGATGGCTTTATTTTAATAGCGCAAAATATACGCATTCTCACGAATTCTCTTACCAGCGACCCGGCAATAAACATGACCACAAAATCTTAATCAACACAAATTATAACTATATTTCCAGATTACAAAGTTTTCAGCGAACACTCGTGGTGTGTACTTATGATTGCCTCTAGAAAAGGAGCTGAGCCCTGTGTCGGGTTACTGAACGAACCAAACAGACGAAGCCTTTGCTGTATGGAGATATCTGCTCAGGACTAGATGCGCCGTAATATCGGCAACCAACGTACTGTGATACTCATAAAGGCAGCCATAACACGGCGACCTGACGGCAATGAACTCAGGATGGCATACTCATGGTGGCGTGCACCATGCTAAGAAAAAGTACCCCATATATTCGACGTTTGACAGCAGCCAGTCTCAAACCAAAAAGCAAAAAAAGCTTAAGTCATGGCAGAATTTGGGGTCCAGACAAAAATATAGAGTAGAACTAGGCAGAAGGATGCATAACGGACTTCCGAAAAAGTCACACGGATTCTTTGAACTCTTGTGCGAGTTCTGCTACTGGCCAAAATATAGTTGGACACCACGTTGATGCCGAGTTTGCGAGGTTACTGCAGAATACTCTGATTCATGAATGTATTTACTGGAAGTTTTGGTGTCCCATGATAATATCTGTTTTTAGTGTTGCTTCGCTCAAGCCTCTACCCTTTTATTTCATCAGCTTCGTGGTGCTCTCCCACTTTATTGACGCTCCTGGGCCAGCTCTCTACGTCAAAGGCCCAGGCTGTTCCTTGTCAGCCGGTGAATGTGTTTCTGACAAGGTAAATATAAAACACGATCGCTGGACAGTGATGTGTCATGGGATGAGGGGAGAAATAACAGGCGCCGGAGCTCCCCCGAATAAAAGAGAAAATCGCTGTTTCTTGAGGTCCGCATAAACGTCCGTCACGGTGCACTTGGGGGAGAAACGGACGACGGGAATATTTGAGGCTGGTGACAGCCGCCATCATCGTACGCAAATTGCGAGCTTTTTCCCTGGTAGGTGGCCTAGCTGTCTTTGGGTACAACGACAAAAGAGCCCAACGTCAAAGCAGTAAGCAGCGACAGCTGACTGAAGCGGTGCTTGTCGCGTATTTTCCTCTTGAAAAAGCCTTTCCTTTTCCTTGTTGCACTTTTTATTGCAGCTGTGGTATCTTTGAAAGAAATATTGCGCAGTCCCCATGAGCAGAAAACGCTGTTACGTAAGTTATAATTGTAGACATTCTGAATCAAACTTTGTGGCTCAGGTTTAACAGTACTTCATAGAGCTGAAACGCTTCCCGAATCTGACCAACTCAAACACAGAAACAATTCAGTTAACATTTGTAATAGGTGTAGCAAGGCAAAACTGAGATATTAGCGAATTTGTTTCAAACTTAGACGCATTTTCAGGAGTTACTCTTTGTTTTGAAAATATCGAATGAGCACCCACACCTGCACTGTCGTGGTAGTTTTCTAAACAACTTCTTTGTTTTGTACAAAGAGGAAATCCTCATTATTTTTGCCGATTCTGGCAAATCACCCAAATGAGGAAATAGTAACTTTAACTTTAAAAATTTTATATATATGCGAGAAACCTCTTAGGCATTGTAAAAGAGTTGTACATGGCAGTGTTTTATTTATATATAGGCTCGTTTATAGAGGTAAATTCTGAGCACCGCTAGTATGAACGCAGAAAGATGAAGCGGCCGCCACGGATGGGAATCGAACCCACGTCCCTGAGCTAAGGAGCACAATGCCTTCGCCACTGAGCCACCGCGGCGGGTCGCGCCGTGAAAACTATGCACGGGGCAGCGCTAAGAAGAATTCATGCGTAACCAGATGTTTTCTTTGAAATTTCAAGAGATCTTGCAATGAAATTTCATTTTCGTTCTGCGCAGTCAAGGAGGACTTTGTAACGGCCATCGTGGCTTAGGAAAAGCTACAATAAAATACATTTACTCGAAATGCGAGGGCTGTTTTGTCACCTCGCACTAAGCTTTCTCCTTGTTGGTCTTTCTCTACGACAAAACAATGCCATTCATTCAACAGGACTGTCAGAAACAAATAACGAAACCGTATTGTCGATCCTAATAACTGAAGATTACCATCGCAGACAATGTCACCTTTACATCTGAACCAAACATGTAAGTCGACGTACATATCTGATCATGTTCTTCATGACCACAATCAATACCATTAATGCAGGTGGAACTGCAGCCACTTCCACACAGAAGCCAAACAGGTACGAGTAGATAAATTGCACACTTGGTTTTTGCCACCGTGCATGCTGCAATTAGATATTCTTTACGCTATTTCGGAATCATCCATTGGTCCATAAGTACTCATTGTGGGGGGGGTATCTTCGTTGTCAACCATGCATTTTGAAACACACCGAGATTTTAGTGCCCAATTTTCCCACGTGCACCTTTTTCGATTTCAAGTTTTCGGCAGCTTTGATTACACGGGCTCTGTGAGTGAGTGGTTTGTTGATATAGACAGTGGAAAAGAAGTGGATTGGGGATATTTCGAACTCATTTGGGAGTTCTCCAGCATACAACCCAGTCCGGGGGAAGGGGAGAGGGGTAATGAAAGGGGGTAAGTGAGAACCAATGGGGACAGAGACAGAGGGAGATAAAGAAATAGATTCATAAGGAGGCGCGAAAGCCAACCAACTAAATACCAGAAATCATTGTTTGCATCTTCTACCAAAGTAGGACTGTCTGTACTTTATGTTGTACTCTGTCTACTTGGTTGTGGTTACGGCTGTCCTGTTCAGTGAGACAGAAGGGAATACAGGTGCACCAAACAGCATGATGACTCATACGTTGGTGTGAAGTCAAGCAGCACCCGCGTTACTTTATATACGTTTTATTTTTGTGGGTGCATAGTAGACTGATACCAAAAAGGCCACGTGCAAAGTTTTTATTTATTTCTAAAGCAATCATTATTTTTCTTGCGTAGTGAATTCGTGATTCGGATAGCTCACCGTGTTTACATATTTTTCTGTTTATAATGACCCCAAACAAGAAAAGACACCTATGGCCACAAATTCGGAGGTGATGAACACACTTTCAAAGATATATACGTGTAGGCAAGCGAAAACTACAGAGACTGCGGTGTTATAAAAGAAGCGATTGAATTTAATATTATGACCCACCCAACTTTAGCGTTTATTCACCCACCACTCGCGGCGAGCCCCCTCACCTTTCGCGAGTACCAGAGCTACTGGCGGGAAGCGCCGCTCACCAGTCGCGAGTGCACTCAGGCTACTCGCGCAATTTGCAGGGCGTAATGTGGTGAGCGGCAACCCTGGCGGTTGTACTCGAGGTTGCCTATTCATCGCCGTTGGCGCTCGCTGTGATGATTGTTCATGGTGGGATTGCTTTTGCTTCGAAAAGATTTCGTCACTGACCTCATGCATAGGGCACCATACAATCAATTGTCTGGTGGCATGTTGATATGGGAATATGATTTGGATGGACTTCTGACCCTGTAATGCACTAATAGTGTTGGGTCTTATGATTCATGGGGGCTCTGCTGCAGACAGTCGCGTGAGAGGGGAGACGACGAATGGTGAGTGTAAGGGCGAGTGGTTATGGCGAGCGGTGAGCGTGAGCGCAAGTGAGTCGAGTAGTGACGACAGTAAGAAGCAGCATTTCTGTTAGGTGTATTTGCCTCTTAATCAAGTTTAACCCAAGCACACAGAGTTCTGTCGAAGATGTTCACATTCAAGAATGGTTTTGTATAGTCAAAACCTCGACGTTTCAGCAGGAATTACGTATATCCCATCTCAATGACATTGCTCAAACATTAGTAGATTTTCAAAAATAACACCCGAAAGCTTATCCAAAACGTATTCATAAAACATAAAATTTGCGACTAAAACAGTGACCTGAATACAACCACCGCAGTTCTAGGTATTTTATTTTCAGTTTTTCCGTTCTTACTTTTCCGTCTTTCTGTGTTATTTGCATGAATTATTTCAGTGTTCTATAAAAGTTCACCAGCTGAGTGCTTGTTTACGAAAGTTAAAAAAAATGTCGAAATAAAAAACGTTGCAGCACCTTTTAAAGCTCTCCCTCTCTACATAGCACGTATAGGTCTACGTTTGCTTCAAAGCCTTACGTAGAGCTTTTTTGACAGCGAAGTTTTAAACACCTAAAAACATCCCTAACAGGTACATAGAACACTGCAAAACCTATTTGGCCTTATAACCATCTTTTTCTAATATATGTCGCTATAACTCAGGGTGAACTTTTAAGCTGCATGGTAGCGAATTAAGAATTTATGCGATGGGCTCGGATAGATGTCATTGCATAAACATCATGCGGACGCTATATATTTGGTAAATCCTGCACTATTAAAAAGTGCACGTTACACATTTAAAATTTACTGTGTTGATAACAGGAAAAGAAGCCCGTGGCGAGCGCAGAAAGGTGTCCGACAATGTGTTCCGGATCATGGCGTGCCCCAGAGGCATAAACAGAGCAGCCCACTGGACGAACTAGCTGGACCTGCAACACCAGCTAACTAAAGTGGTAGTACGTGCAGATGTTGGGACATGCGCATGAGTCACCTTAGTCAAGCAGGAGAAATTGGCCGTTGCAACAGTCGACGAAAGACAATAGTCTACTGGTGACCCTGGCAAGTAAAGGCCTCCCTTATCTTTCCCGCTCACCTCTCATGCTGCTCCTCTCGTTCTTCCCAAGATAACACGCTAGAGGTTTGCTCAAGTCAATTTAAGTTACCGCGTTCTCCAAATCTCCAAGGCGGGTGCTTCGATGCGAGCGCGTCCTACGGTGGAGACGCGCGTAAATGGAGGCATGCTACTACAACATTTATCGAACCACGCTACCCTACGCCACTAGCGTTGCAAGCGGAACGTGGAACCTATCTAGTGGAACCTTTCGCTGCTTATGCGGTTTTAATGTTTTAAATGTCGCAAGGTAGCGCAGGCAACAGCAGGCGACGGTTTTCTGCAGTTGATTTAGTATTTCGTTCGCTATCGCAAACACCAAGCATCCGTGATTTCTTGAATAAAGAACGCTGCAAATATCACTTCCTCGGGGACCTTGGCAGCACTCTGGGGTAGGTCCCCACGGTAGCTCCCGGCGTGTCAGCCACGCGGGCTCACACGCTTACGGCAGCCCAGCGAGGTTCGCCGATACGAGAACACAGTAGACAGTAGTGCCGAAGCACAGCCGTTTATTGGAGGAATCACAAAGCATGCCAGCACAAGGATCAACGGCATTCACGAATCACGCCGTCCAGGGTCGTGATGGCGAATGGCAGGCAGGCACTCACGGCGAGCGACAAACAAAGTTCCCACATGAGATACATGTATCCGCCACCACAGCGATATTCCGCCCAACCAGCCCCTACCGGGTCTTCGATGAGACTCTCTCGACTCACGCGCGCACACATTCGCGCCGCCCGCGCCCGCGCGCCTATGCCCGTACCGATCGGTGGTGCGATCTCTCAGAGGACGCCGACGAACCAGCGGAGCGCCGGACTGGTTTCAGCCCACTAGTTTGTCCCGAAGCACGCACCGGCTCGTGATCGCGGGTCGCGGTTCTCCATGATTCCCACAGTGTTGATGTTCTGCCTTATATTCGCGTAATGTTTTGTTCTCTTTCAACACTGTTGACAAGTGTTATGAACAATAACAGCCGACGTAGACGCTTAAATTTGGATTTTGGTATATAAGGTCGATTGCGCAGTTTGCGTTTCACTTTAGCCGAGTAGCTGAATCAAGTCACAGACAGAAAGACAGACAGACATACAGACAGACCAAATTTCTGCGTTTACGTCGCCCAAGTAAGGCTATCGTCTTTAAAATACTTTCTTCTTATTCCTATCGTACAAAACCGCAAGACTAATGGAACGCTCATGTTAACGGGCTGCTATTGTGTCTTAAAGACTACAAAAGAACCCGATAAGGTGTAAAACATATAAACACGAGAAGGCCACTAGAGATATATTGAGTCATTTGGGACGCTGACAACCTAATGAGGTGCTCTAGACCTCCCCGGAAGAAGGATTATGTATTTAAAATAGCTCGTGCCAGAAGCGACACCAGTATTTCTCGTTTCCCAGGGGCCTCTGCAGTGACTAGTCTTATCGCTCCTGTAGCGAATTCTCTACTATACATGCGTCTCTGCTACGCAAGCACCATGCAAGCGCATAATACACTGATCTTGAATACCTTGAAAGATTGCCGTTAGATAGATGCGATGCGGCCCACATAATGAATGTATTGAAAAGCAGCACTCGAATATGCAAATAGCTAAGTAAGGTAAAACGAATAAATTTCGCCGCGTGTGCGGGCAATCTACTTTCACCAAGGGAGAATCCTTGCCCTTTACAGTAGACGGAAATGTTCGCCGCTCCATGTGCCACACAGCTACGTGGAACTAACACCCTTTTGTGAAAGCAAAGCTTCATTGGCTTCCGGTACTCTGCCCCCGTTCCCCCCCCCGGAATCCTGATGGCAAGTGATATAAACGTAGCATTTCATCTAAAAACGGCAATATCGTAAACTGACTTTCAAGGCGGACGGCTTTGACCACTGTATCGAAGCACGCGTGTCGTTAGGTACAGAAAACTGTGAGGAACAAAAAAATGGGACATCCGGCCATATATGGCACGCCGGTAAAGCGATAGAGGCCTGGCGGAGTAGGGTAGTATGAGGACGCTGACAAAGGCCACGGGCCGTACGCCTGCGAGGAGGATGCCAGGAAAGCGAAAAAGACAGTGCTGGATAGGAGGGTCAGCGAAGTGTTCTTGGAAAATCTGACAGAGTGCACTGCCAAAAGAGTAGGTGAATGCAGTTCGTGCTGTACAAGCAGCCGTGAGCGTTGAAGGTGCCAAAAAGGAAGAACAGAAGGTTCCTTGCGATGCCGCTGGAGAGAGAGAGAGAGAGAGAGAGAGAGAGAGAGAGAGAGAGAGAGAGAGAGAGAGAGAGAGAGAGAGAGAGAGAGAGAGAGAGAGAGAGATGAAACATTTATTGAGCTGTACAGGAAGGATTGGATCTTCACTTCAGGAAGCTATGTGTTGAACCCACCATCGTAGCCCGGGTTACAAGGAGTGCTTGCTCCTCCAGGCGACCGCTTGGCAACAGTATCTTCCAGTGCTCAGGGGAAAGGGCATTTAGAAGGAATGGTAGGTCGGGGTTTTCTTTTCAATCCACAATGATATGGTCGAGCGTACCTAATTGATTGCAGAATTTGCATTCGGCTGGGTACTGTGTCGGGAACAATAAATGCAGTGTTACGGGGTGTACAAAAGTGCCTTTTTCAAGGTGCCTGAGCATAACTTCTCCTTCAATTTTTCTCAGTGATGTATGAGAGTTTGGGAGTGTTTGTCTTGTAGTCCGGTAATACAGGGTAATTCCTTGGTAGGTTAGGAGAGGTGTGGGGGCTGCCAGAAACTTTGTAGCTCGGTGGGCCAGCGCTCGAGCCTGCTGATGGACGAAATTGTTACCCGTCAAGGAGGAGTGGGCTGGGGTCCACCCGATGCTGACTTGGTATTTTGAGTAATGCCTCTGGAGCTCTCGAAGCGCCGTGGGAGCCACACGTCCCGACAAAAACTTTGGCAAGCTGCTTGAAAGTCTGTTATTATTGTCCTTGCAGAGCATTTGGTGATGGCTAGGGTGCTGGCCAGTTTTGCTCCCCTCGAGAACGACGCCCGGAGTGTCGCGCAGGTTATCAGCGATTTTTGTTTGTTGCAACATCCACCATGGTCCGGTTGTCGTCGTAGCAGGCTGCGTCAGTGTTGGCCACGTCAGAACTGTTGCCATAAATGCGTTCATCCGCTTGACTCCGTGCTTCCCGCTGGCCTTGATGGATGTCCGGAAGCATGTTTTTTGGAAGAGGCCGAATTGAAATGTGCTGGCGGCAGTCATCTGGTGTTGCGACCAGATTGGTCTGTTCTGAGCAGGACCTTTTGATGTGGCGAAGTACCGTACGAGGGAGCGTAATGAGTTTCGGAGGGTCCGCTTTGGGGCGCTCGTCAAGTAGTGACGGGCGCGGCAGCAAAGTCTCAAGTACCCCCCGCAATTTTGAACCTTTTTCATCATCGCAGATATTTGATCGCTTGAAAATAAAAAAGTTACCTACTTTTAATCAGAAAAAGAACTGTAGAACAAGAACTCTGTCCAGAAATTCAATCTGAACAATAAACTCTAATTGAATTGAAGTGAATATTTCACATGGCTACATGGCATACGTAGTGTGATGCGAAGTTATTTCTATTCATGGTCTATGAAGAAAAAGGCTGAAATAGGCGTTTATCGGAGAGGTTATCTCCAACAGGAAGAGCAGCTGGTTACCCCAAACTTTGCTGTAGGAAGCAAATATATTGGGTTTCTGCTAAAAAACCAGTAGCCAAAATTACGTTGCAAAGCTACCATTGAACGATAACACGTGCATTCAGTGCACAATATGCTTTTTATTTTGTTTGTGTACAAACTGGCCATATGTGTGGTAGTTCGAGATAGCTAATTAGGTTCACCCAAGCAACTGTGCCACGTCATTCGCTGTTTTGTTCCTTATCCCAAGGTACTTAACATTTCCAGCTGGGGCAAACTGCGTGAGCGAGGAGTTACTGGATTGGCTCCGCAAAGCGAAATGAGAGATTAAATGCTGAGTTGTTGAAGAGAGCCTCATCATGCACATCCCTTCGCCCATTTGTTTGCCTTCACCATAGCTTGAGGTTTAAAAAATAGGGGACATTTCTTGAGGCAAAAAATAAGTGCAAGAATTTCGAAAACAAAACACTCCCGAAAACCAAGTCACCACACACAGTCTGTGCGGTACCGGAACGCAACGGAAACCTTCTCTCTGTCGTGGTCGGCTAGCTGATTTAAAAGAACGAACGAACGAAAACACGCTAGAAACACCTCTGAGTCCTTCTATCGACTGTGTCGGTTTTGCTTAGTGTAAGTTGCCCGCTGTCGTGGCTCAGTGGCTAAGGCGTATCGCTGCTGAATACGAGGTCATGGGTTCCATTTCCGGCCACGGGGGTCAATTTTTTTATGGATGCAAAAAGAAAAAAACGCCCGTGTGTACGAGATTTCGGCGCACGTTAAAGATCCCCAGGTGTTCGAATTTATTCCGGAGCCCTCGACTACGGCGGGCCTCATCGCCTGCGTTGCGTCGGCGCGTTAAACCCTAGAATAGATCACTTTTTAGTGTAAGTTGATAAAGCTATCAGCCCCCCTGTGATTTTTCTATTACCGCTCTTCGGTTGGTAATTGTAAGGTATAGTTTTGCTCGTTTAAGCGCGATAAAGAGGCACTAACCCATAAAATTTATAGTCAACCTGTCCGACAAGTGGGATACGTAATACATTATCGTAGCCAGAAAACAAATGTGGACATTTATGATTTGTTAGGTACCTTCTACAATTTGCTCACGTCCTGCTCAGAAAAGCCTTACCTTATGCGGAGTATTACTGAGACTACAATCAGTGCACCACTGACGAAGAAGAAATCACCTATTTTGCCTGTCAAGCAGGGTGACGCTTGAAGAAAGATTCATCAAAAAGGTACCTCTTTACAAGGGGTTCGTGTATTCAAGCGAAACTCTTAATATATGTGGCCACTAAATAGGGTAATTTACACCAGTTTGGCTTAATGGGTATGAGACAAAATCACTAAAAGCGGAGACTGTACATATTGCAATAGTATACCTTGCCACTTTTGCAACAGCAAGCCAGAGTTTGGTCAACTTGGTGAATATATTGTGCTGGCAACCGCATCTCTGAAAACCCCTGTACTACCGATCGCTTAGACCTACATCGCATGGCATTTATTTAACTATATTACAGAAAAGCTGCGAAACCAGGCTAAGAACCACAAATTCCTTCACCAAAAATCCGTACCGTAAGCCTCAGTGGCTTCAAAAACTATCCATTATCGGACGAAAACTGCAAGCTGCGCAAAGCCCGATTTGTTTTTGTGTGCGTCTGTGTAATGCAGTACTACTAACAAGAAAAAAAGGAACATAGCGGAAAGTGTTTTCGTGTGGTAAAGGATGAATGCGACCCAGAAGCGCGTTATGACTTTAGTATACAGAATATAAAGTGTCAAACTGAGATATATCTTTCATCTTCGGGTTTTTCGGTGCGCCCATAATTATGCAACAAGTTTATCGCCATCTACCAATCCGTGTACCGCTTTATGCAAAGGTTTCTTTCTCGCTGGAAAACCTTCGTAGCAAAATTGTATTTAGGTCATATATCGATACGCTGAGGCAAACATTTCAGCTTTAGGCTCTTGTTGCTGTTGGTGTAAAAGTATAAAATAAAACTATTTTGCAAAATGTCAAGGAAATAGGATACATACCCGGAGAAACCCAGCTGGACGCGTGGGCGTAACAGCAGTGAACTTTTTCGCACAATAAACAGAAGGGCAGTTTCTACGTATAGGTGTAATTGCTCGACTCTGTGTATATAAAGTTGAGTCTCCATAAGGCAATGTAGCACGGCTCAAAGAATAGTTAACATTACCATCGTAATGTGAACTGAAGTTTGCAAAAGTCATACTTCGGAGATCGATATGCAGCGTTGCATAAAAGATGGTTTCAGCGAAGGGGTATCAGGGGTCATTAGTAGCGATGGGTCTAAAACTCTACTTCCACGCAGCTCGTTTTCTTACGTTATAAAGCCGTCTTTCTTATTGTTTGTTTTTCAGAAAATGTTTTTACAGAGTAATAGTTACCTGCTTCACGTTTCGGACTCAGCTTGGAACACTGTTGAACATTTTCGTAAAGCTTACATGAAAAGCCAAGACGATTGCGCGGAAGGATGACACAAATGAAAGAGACGACAGGATGAGCGCAACTAACAATTGATTTATTAAAATATACGACAAATTGGCCCATGCGCGAAACATACCTATGCAAAACACATAGAAAAAACATGTTCTTCACCACACCCTACAAGCAAGACATTAGCAATTCAGACTGTTCTTTTGTATAAAGCCAAGGATGTGTCACGCACGCAATTGTGCGCATTCTTTATCAAGAGGCCACCATTATCTCATGCGCGACGTCGCTGCTGCCCGGCCAAGGATCGTAATCTCATTCAGTCGCGGCCTGCACCACTTTTTTCGCAATTTCTGAAATGCTCCGTAAAGGTTAGTTCTAGCCAATGTGCGCTCATGCTCCCCTGCACGATCATTCAAGCAAAGCCACGTTTGGCCAATGTAGGCCTTTCCGCATGTCAGTGCCGTCTTTCGGCGCAATTTGTGTAATCCTTTCGCGCAATCCTTATGGCTTTTCAATTATCAGACCAACTAGTCCGTCCACAAATCTTGCTAAAGCTTAAGTATTTATAAAACGATTCGCAAAAATACGGCGAACAATTCAAGAAATATTCCAAAAATATAAAACCCAACAAAACTAAATTTCTTCACAGATTTTCGACCTTTTCAAAACCTTAGCGATGAAACGTTTGCGTTTTGAGATAATTTAGCGAAAAATGCTTTCGATAAACGTCAACATATATAGAGCCTTTGGTGGGCTTACAGTCTATTATCGACTAAGCCTAAGAGGAATGCACGCTGACAAAACGCTTCCAAATAAAAATTTCAAAGAAAGGTTAGGAACTGCAAACGCCGCGCTTTTTCTTCGATTGATGCTCGCCATAAACACGAGAACTCTGAGGGTGGTGTTGAAATTCTATATGCTCCTTATACGCATGTAACTACGAAGCCGCCGGGAATAATTTTAGCTCCCGCTTTGAATAGTCCTGCTCGGGTTCAATGTTTTTCTTGAGAGAAAAGCTTCGCATGGCCTAGAGGTAAACACAAAAAAATTTCGTGCTTGAAAGATATTCCGCTTCATCTGTAGAAACGTTTTAAAGCGAGAACAAAATATGGTGCACCCAGCGAAAAAGTGCCGTTGTCGTGCGCGCGCGAAAAGCTGGAGAAGGAATATGTAATAACGTACAATGGGTCAAAGATGTCTTGTCTATAATTTACCCGTTAAAAAATTACCAAACGTTCATTTACCTCCCGTTGAGCTGCTGATCAGCGACACCTTGGTATAGCTACTAAAAAATGAAGAAGCGGGGGAGCTAAAAATGCTCATAGAATCGCCAGTTTTAAAACGTTTACACATTTACAGAAAACAATTGTGTCAACCGTCTTATTTCTTCCCGTCATTTCGTTGTAATTTACCCGAAGCCCAATGTAAACCACAGTTGGCAAGCTGTTGGTCTTTGCAACAAATCCTGTTCGGTTTCTGTCCACAATACCGTGTCAAATAGTAACAAATAATTTATGAAGAACTTCTGCCATGTTCATAAACAATCCCTGGATATTCAATGTGAATGCGCACTTCACTTTCGAGTTTTAAATCGCGCTATTGCCGATGATTGAGTCGTTACACTAATTATAAGTCTGCACAGATTGCCTTGTTTTAACCTGCATTTTTTATCTTGTTTTAGCCTTGTTTTCACCTGTTTTTGTAGCGAAAGATGCTACAGTTCGCTACCTCGGACGCACTTTGCGGAATGACCACGTTTGACGTTGAGTGCTACAGGTCAAACCACACACCCTTGCTCAAGGACCCAGATCGGAGCAGCGCCCAATGGTGGTGAGAGATAGACGAGGAGGGAACGGAGAAGCGCGCGGGACCCGTGCCGCCACCTGGCGGAAGGCGGCGAGGACGCCGGCGCTGCAGCGGTAAGCGCGCGCGACGGAAGGAAGGCGACGTGCACGCACAGCCATGTGCGATGGAGTTGGAAAAACATCCAGCTGTGGTCCCTCGTACAGCGGCAACGCTTAAGCAGCGCCGTGAGGCAAAAAAAGGAAACATGCTACTGTTGCGTACAGCTTCGCTACCTTCAAATATTACGCGTTAGTGTAAGCTTCTTCATTTTTTTTCTACATGAATATACTGTATATACGGACACTGATAGTTTGCACGAGCATCTGCCAGTAAGACAGTGTCCGAACAGTGTATTTTGTAATGTGTATTCTCATAAAATATTCTCATAAAATATAGTACTGTCATTGGTTAATTACCGTACATGGGTAACTAACGTTGGTACAACGTAATTTGTAATTGCCTAATTAAAACATTCGCCCAATATTTGCTTCCTTAGTTACCAACATCCTTGGCATAGACAAAATATATTTGTCGGTATTTTCCCTTCGTATTCCAAAATAAAAAAAACCGTGTAATTCCTAAGGGGTACTACATTATGCAGCCTTAAAAAGGGGCCTTTATTTTCTATTTACTACAAATCTGAGCCTTTCTTTGCAGTAAGTACCCACATAAGGCCGGACATCTGACTACCCTGTAAACATTTCATCAAATGATCAGGGTAAGGGTCCAAGACACGGATATATTTGTCGGAAAAATTTTGTCAGACTTTGGTCAGCTTCCTGAAGAACTTACACGAAGCATAACCGCAGATTCATGTGGCCGATCTCTCCCTGTCTGTGTATGTGCTCCGATGGAAAGACGCTGGTCGATGAGCAACGGAAAGAAGAGAAGGCAAACGAAGTCCGAGCTCCCGCTGGATTGGGTTTGCCCCTTAAACCCGCCTCTGCGCCGGTGACTATGGTGTCTTTTGTAAATACACCTTCTCCGTGACAACCAATCTCTACATTGTAAATTCAAAATAATAATTTTCAAAAACAGAAGCAATTTATTCTTGCGCTTTCTGCAGGGTTGAAATATGACACAAAAATACAGAGCTCGTGTTTCGTGCGTTTATTTATACATTTTAAAAATATAAGAAAGCGCTGGGGCACCTAATCTCAGCTCAGAAATTCGCCTGTTTTCTGCGTACAATTTCGCGTTATACATAGTACTTATTTGTTAAGAAGTTTCTGAAATTTATGCCACATTGGCTTGTCTTTGGTCGTTATCAAAATCCGAGGTGTGAGGTGTAACTAGCGGGGTCGGGTATGAGTGCTCGGCTAGAATATGTAAGCGCACACAACCAATCTAAATCGTACTTCATAGCCGTAGAATTACCATATGAAGGAACACTCTTCACGGAGATACTGTTAGTCAATTTCAGGGTAGTGAAATTTCAATAAGTTCCACGCATATGCAAGTTTCGGGACGCGGGCTGGTGACACACGCCTGGCGCTCATACGGACAGAATGTACCACACTAAGGTCGCCTCAGAAACATTTCCAATCTCGTAAATACACCACGTTTGCGAACAGAGTGACTTTTCCACAAAAATGTGTATTTCCAACGCATACAAACAGTAAAGCTCAGTCGTCGACGTACCGCAGAAGCAGCAGCGACAGTGGTGAGTAGGACGGGGCCGGTCGTGACTACTTTCGAAGCACACCGCTAGGAAGATTTCAGTGGCGCCCCTACAGGCAGTGCTCGAGGCGTATAATCCGATTTACGCCCAGCGCACAGAGTTTGTGCAAATAAAGTAACTTTTTTCTTCGTGTTCGCAGGTAGCAGAAGACCAAAACATCTCCCAATTATGGCCGTGTTTTTCAAGCTTGGAAGCTTGCGAAAACGTCTGCTAGGAGGAAAATTCAAACTGCTGCTTGTCACATTCAGCGATGAAGTAAAACGAAAGGACGCCGTAAATTATCACGGCCGAGTGCCGTAACAAGGAAATGTTGCCTCTGCCGCGAAGGTGCAAGCGTATTCGCCATCAGTACATCTGAGCGCTTGTTCGGAGCGAAGACAGCAAAAATTGCGCAATGTAGTACTTCTACACGTGTACCTTATAGAGTGCGGTAAGCCACACTTCCCATGCGCAGTCGTTTTGCGGGCTCATCACCATTCCCATTCGCTCGTAACGGCACCACGGATCATCCCGCTGGCGCCCAAAACATTCATGTTTTGTCCGGTTTCTTGCAGAAAAACCATGTACCTAATCCAACCATACTACGGGCTGTGAGGCATTCGTTCAATTGCCCAATGAGTCCTCAAATAGTGTAAAAAGTTTGGTCGAGTTACAATAACTGGAATCTTCGACGAATGGGACGATACAGATATATTATACTGTTCCCAAAGAAAGCACGATCATTTTCGCCATGACGTCGGGATTACTATACGAGCAGGAGTCAATACATTACCTTTGTATGGAATAGGCATCTTTGCTCACACAACTTATTCTATAGGAGTCCCTCCTGATTCCCCAAGTTTGTGCTCCCAACAGATTGTTCGTTTACAGCCTCCTTGTAGCTATGATAGCCAGTAGGAATTATCCCTTTAGTAGCGGCAGCGTGGGTGCCGCTCAAGACGTCTCAGTCGAAAGGAATGCACCTGGGCACTAAAACGTCTGACTAGTGCTATGTTCGAAAGTACTGTTGCTTGGTTTCTCACTCCGAGTTCGCACATATGTAGCTGTGTGTCTGTGCTGAATATTATTCCGTGGAGCAATATCCTTGCAAATAGATCAATAAATAAGCGTACTAGATTTACATACGTTATTGTATACTTGTTTCACCGCAAACACAGAACCAGTCATCCCCGCATTGTAAATCCTCGAATTGTCGCTGTACTTTGCTTTATTAGCGCTGTTTGTTTTTTGGACCCCAGGAGACTGGCGGCATTGTTTTAGCCAGTGACGTCTATGATGATGATGAATGGCAGCCTACCATTGTCCCTTAAGAAGTGTATGACAGCTGCATCTTACCGGTACTCACTAAGGGGGCAGAAACTTGGAGGCTCACTATGAGGGTTCAACTTGAATTCAGGACGACTCAGTGCGCAATAGAACGGAAAATGATAGGTGTAACATTAAGGGGCAAGAAGAGAGCGAAGTGGGTCAGGGAACAAAAGCGTGTTAAGGACATATTAGCAGCAATTAAGAAGAAGAAATGGACATGGCCAGGGCATGTATTGCGAAGGCAACATAAGCGTTGGTCATGAAGGGTAACTGCGTGGATCCCTAGAGAAGCCAAGCGTTGCATGTGGCGGCATACAGTTAGATGGGCAGATGAGATCAAGAAGTTTGCGGGGATAAATTGGTCGCATTTGGCACAGGAACGGGGTAATTGGAGAATAATAAGAGATGCCTTTGCCCTGCAGTGGGCGTAGATAGGCTGCTGATGATGATGATGACGTTTATGATGAAATCCTCAGTGGCGCTTTGGGTTTGCACTCAACTTAATAACTGGACAATACCAGGTGTACACTGCTCAAAGCGAACGCAAGAATATACGTCATGCTCTTCTGGATCTGCTTTCTGCGTACTGCTCGGGAGTGGAATGACCCGCATGCTGAAACTGCCCTATCAATAATTCGCAGTGTTTTAAGCGTACCATTTAGGTACGCCCAGCATGTTTCGTGACATTATCATATGCATAAGCCGTATGCACGCCCACCACTCATGTAATGCCTAAAGCGGTGCCCTAAATAAATAAATAAATAAATAAATAAATAAATAAATAAATAAATAAATAAATAAATAAATAAATAAATAAAAAATAAATAAAAATAAATAATAAATAAATAAAACAAGTAAATAAAAATTCTTGAAGAATAAATATATAAACAAAAAATAAATAAAAGTGTAAAATTACAGCTTCCGTGACATCTTTGTACAGCAATCTTGTAAGGAGGGTCTAATAACTGGAAAAGGTCTATCGCGGAAGCACCCTTAGCACGGGAGCGAGACGATGAATCTTGGTGAACGTTTCGGGAAGAAGAAGACAAATTCTTTGGCCAATTCGGCCATTGTTTCCAAAATGCATTGACACGGGTTATTAATAAATGGTCTAAAATAAACGCAGAAACAGTCTGTGAAAAACATCCATTAAGAAAAACGCGCAAATATTCCCCGGTTGTATGGCGAGTCAAAGAGAATTTATGGAACACGTCATATTTCAAAGGTGACGTTCAAATGAGCACAAGGTATTTTAGATAAAAATGTAAACAGGGTTTACTTTGCACAATAAAATGATTTATCCGTATGGTTATCGTGCTCCGAAACATCCAAAACTTATTGTTGCGGTAGCTCTCCAAACTAGGCAGGTGTCTTGATTACGTGAACATAAGTTTGCTTTCCATTCTTTGCTGGGCCGACCACTCCTAGAAGAAAAACGGAAATAATCGCTTTATTACTTTTCACTTAATCAAGATGACAGAAAGACACAAGTTCTGGCTGTGTAGCTGGGACATTAGTATCCATCCTAATTTAGTTTTTATTGTAGCCAAATGCCCTCAACATTGCAGCTGGGGTTTAACATTGTACAGCCATGATTTCAATCCTGGGCATTCTACACGGGTTCAAACCTATTTCGCCGCGCCCAGCTTTAAAAACCTTTCTTCCAACCGACAACTGTGGATTCAGTGGATCCTCATGGGAGAGACGGGAGAAGAAGAGCAAAAACGAGAGGATAAATCATTTGCCTTGAAACCAAAGGTTGTTGGATAAAAAAAGAAAGGGGAGCGCGGAAGCCTGAGAGTATGGTGTGAGAACCTGCAACTTGTGGGAAAACGTTAGTACCGTGCTAAGGCCAACACCTTGCTCCTCGCGACGCAGCTAAGGCAGCGTGCATGGTCCCTGTTTGTGCAAGTTCGTCAGTTGGGCAAACGAAGTACTTTATAAGGTACCACTGTCCTGTGTACACCGTTACATCCGCAAATCATATCGATGTACCGACGATAGGCTTAGAAAGCACACATGTCTGGCTGAAAGTCACTGCCGCAGCGAATCAAGCCCCCAACGAACGAGGTACAAGGTTGAAGTTGCGTTGCGTAAAACCTGCGTTTAGATAGTGTCTACGGTTTATCTTAATCGGGGAACGTTTCAACAATAAACCAGCTTGTTCGTGCACGAAGGGTTGTGTTAAGTTGCCTTTTAATTCCCCTAAGAGGACATGACGTGGTGCTTTGTAAGCATAGTCGTAACTGCAGCACTTGCGCATGGCATGAACTTTCGCACGTATCAAGGGTATTAGTTGCTTCGTCTTCCACCTCTTTGTCATTATTGCGTTTCTTTTATATACGTTGTCGCAACATAATTATAAAACAGTTATCAGTGCCTTACAGTCTTTATGACGAGTGCATGCATGTTTTCTTGGTTTGTACTAGCCTGAAGCGCTACCCCTCAAATGCAATCCGGCCTGCTAGCCCAAAACCAATCGTTACCTAGGTTCGTTTGAACGAGTTTCCTGTGCTTCGTGTTTATATACAGACCGAAACCGACCTTTCCGAAGCGAACTAACACGCACTGAAGGGGAAAGCATTGTACAGGATGTTTCAGCGAACACTTTAAAATAATCTAAAGGGTGTTTTTTTTAAAAAAATAGGAGTTCTATTAAGGAGCAAACTTTCAGGCCCAGCGGACGTCAGCAGGTATGGTAAACATACGAATTACTTAGTTATTTAAATAAAATTGTCTATTGAACTTCCTTATTAGCGAGGTTTCCCAGTTATTGCCAATGACGAGTTTGTAGTGTTTGTTTGAGACGAAGACGGCGTATCACATTTTAAAGCAAAGAAGACGTCATGCTGTAGCGCAGTAAATCCCGCGAAAATCAAGTATTTTTCGTGCATGAAACCAAAATGCAGCGCACAAGCTGCGCCGGAAATCTCGTCCAAACGCCCCGCCCGCTGATGACGACTTGCAGCGACTGTGGCCCCAAATGAAATGACTCCTGTGATTCTCTAGAATATGGAGCCTCAACTCTCAGCGTAGACTACGGCTCACGTTATATTTTAAAGAAGATGGTTTTTTAAAGACGATAGTCTTGAAAACACTACAGGCTTTCTTGGGCTACTTAAACCTAGAAATTTTGGTCTGTCTCTATATCGGTCTGTCTGTCTGTCTGTCTGTCTGTCTGTCTGTCTGTCTGTCTGTCTGTCTGTCTGTCTGTCTGTCTGTCTGTCTGTCTGTCTGTCTGTCCTGTCCATCCATCCGTCCGTCCGTCCGTCCGTCCGTCCATGACTCGATTCAGCCACGCGGCAAAAGTTGAACGGAGTCATATATTCACAGACAAATATAAACGTCCAAGTGCGGTTCATGTGTTCATACTTGTCAACATTCCTGAAGAACACGACACTACGCAAATATAATACATAAACTTAATACACAAGGGATTGTTGGCGTTTCTTTATAAAAAATTCATAGATGCTTGATTTTTGCAAAATGAAATACTACATCCACTGCAGAAAAAAAGAATTCATACTGTCGCCTGGCGTCGACCTCGCCACTACAGCTGCTACAGGCATTTTAAGAAGTGTAGCGGCAGCAGTTACGAAAGGTTAAACTAGAGAGGTTCCACTATCTGCTTGGAATGTACGTGGGATAGGGCAACGCGATTCTATAAACGTTAAAGTACGGCACATCAATTCACGCGCGTCTCCGCCGTACGGCAGCGTGGTATCGAGGCACCCGGCCTGACGGATTGGAACGCGGTAAATTTAAATTGAGTTGAGAAAACCTTTAGCGTCTTTACGTTTGGAAGAGCACGACGCAAGAAGAACAACATGAGAGGTGAGCGGGAAAGCGAAGGAAGGCATTTACTTGGCAAATGTCGACTGAGACAATAGTATTTTGTCCACATTTTCAACGAAAGAAACCGATACGCGGATACTTTTTTTGTTGTTTGTCTCAACCACAAGTGCCGCGGCTGCAAGGCAAACTAGATGTGAGAAGTGACGATCCATTCATTTATTCATTAAATGCATTTGGTGTTCCTTTCTAATCGCTGCTTGTTAGGAAACGCATAAGACAAAGAAAAGGTTCGTTTGCGGATCGAGGAGGGCTTCCGCGGCAGTGGCCGCATGCTGTTATAGCTCTTGTGGCTTGTTCACGCATCACGTGAACAAGCGTGTTCACGTATCCGCCTAAAGTGCTTGTGCTTTGGTACGAGTACGACATAGCTATTGCAGAACCTCTGGTGTCACGTAGTCTATTTGAGGATCAACGTTTCAGCGCCTGAACTTTAATATTGGGAAAATGGCCGGCCAGGTCAAATCAAGTACTCCGTTTCTGAGAAAGTTGACATCGCGCTCAGTTACGTGAGCGCGCAAGAGGACGCGCAGCTGGCATCGATGCTGTATGCTGCAAAACATCCTGACCACCATGTGCTAGCTTGTGCCGTATTTGTATGGATATTTCATCTGTTTAGGGCCATGGATCAGTCTATGCACACAAAAGGGAGCCACCAGCAAGTGCAACTGCCGATAAGCAAGCTTCAGGGGAAAATTGCTAGCGCGCATGGAGCGAGCACATCTTCAGTTTGAATGTCACTTTCAAGATAAAGCAGCCACCCATATCATGATTCTCTTGACTAAGGGCTGAGGCCAAGCGGCTTCCAAAAACTGATCAATTTTCGCAACTGCTGCGTTGTTCAATGAAACGAAGATCCCAGCTTTTTAAAAGAGTGCTTTAGACTTACGAGACCCAAATTTGGTAGGGATTCAAATGGGAATTTGCAAAACGCACATTATAGGCGCGATGAAAACCCCAATTGCCTTTGGGAGCGGAATTACCAGGTGAGGTGATCAGCGAACTTACGGCGCATCATTTACAACGGAGGTGTTGGTGGTGCTTACTTCATCGACGGAAACCTTAAAACTTTGGAGGAAAGAAGTAAGTACAAAGTGTGCGTCCTAAAGGGCGTCGTCTCCGTTTGCCTCAGAGTTGCCACTGGTTGCGGTGACAAAAATGTGGTTGCGCCATGACAGAGCACTGGCACATTTTTCGCCACCGGCTCCTAAGTCAATCGACCAGTCCTTTCCCCACCAGTGAATTGTGCGTGGTGGGAACCAAACCACGGCTGCCTAGGTCACCCGATCTGTCACCCTTTTACTCTTTTCTCTGGAGATTAGATAAGATTAGATCAGACAGACAGACAGACAGACAGACAGACAGACAGACAGATCGACAGATCGACGGCTCGACGGATGCACGGACGGACGGACGGGGGTAATGTCACGGGCACCGATATCACGGGGCATAGCGGTGGGCAATACCAGTCAGCGACATTACAAAGCACTAGAGACGACGACGACGCCGAAGAAAATGCCGGCGTACCCTGCGCTGGCCACCTGATCGCCACCTTGTAAATAATGTAAACAGATCCTTTAAATTCTTCATGGTTCGTCTCATATGCTCTACCGCCACGTTGCATTTGGACTGAAGGACGGACGGACGGACACATGGATGGATGCATGGATGCATGCATGCACGTATGCATGAATGCATGGATGCATGCATGCACGTATCCGTGCATTCATGCATCCATGCATCCCTCCATGGATGCATGGATGCCTGCATAGATGGATGCATGCATGCATGCATAGATGCATGGATGCATGGATGGATGCATGCAGCATGGATGCATGAATGCATGGATGGCATGCATGATGATGCATGGATGCATGGATGATGCATGGATGCATGGATGATGCATGGATGGATGGATGCATGGATGGATGGATGGATGGATGGATGGATGGATGGATGGAGGGAGATGGATGGATGGATGGATGGGATGCATGGATGGATGGATGGATGGATGGATGGATGGATGCATGGGTGGATGGATGGATGGATGGATGGATGGATGCATGCATCCATGGATGGATGGTTGGATGGATGGACGGACGGACGGACACACGGACGGACGGAGGAGGGCAGGGATGGACTCACGGATGGATGGATGGATGGATGGATGGATGGATGGATAAAACTTTATTAGCAAGAGGTCTGGCTCAGAGTCCCATCAGAATCTCTGGTGATGTGTTAACAATTATGGTTTAAAGACAGAACCAGGCAACTTCGGAGTATGAAGCAACGTCTGAGGATACCCCTCAACAACATTCCAGGACAAGTGATTTTATCTACGATTAACTTCATGTAAGAGCGCCTCGTATGTGCAACGCAGTGGCCACAAAGCAGTTTAGCACATTATGTAAATACTCTGTGTTTTCCTTCAAAATGATATTACTTTTGCGGAGTGCCAGAGTGGACCGACAACAAAAAGAAAAACTGAAATGAACTATTTTGGCTCATTGATATTTCTAAAATGACTCAGAACAGCTGAACATAATATGGAGTCAGCATTTCCTTATTCTAGGCCAGTACTTTCTGCAACAAATGGGACGGCAACTGGTACACAAAGACGTCGTTGCTATACTGCAAAACGTTGTCAGCTACGCTTCCCTCGATTGTTTTAGCTCTCAAGCAGATATCACATAAAATGACTTATGAGAGATTAATTTCACCACACTGGCGCCGCAAAACAAAACTCTGCACTCTCATAATAGCGTGCCTTTATTCTTTCAATGAAGCCATCATAATGTGAATGGAAATTAGAGGACTGGTTTTGGTAGTAACTGCCCTGGCAGAGCGGTAGGCCTGCGCTTAACAGCACACTAAATCAGGAGCTGCATAGTTCGCAATGACTAGCCTCTGCTTTCTCACCAGGGAGTATGCAAAATATAACGCTGGCTGCTTCCTATGCTGAGTGCCGAGGCTTCCTAGATAGAGAAAATAGCATGTACATTTCGAATTAGCCGCCAGAGTTATTGCAACACGTCACCAGCGGACGGTTCGTTCGCCAAGACTTTCAGCGCTCCTTGAGCGCCAAGTTTTGTTTTCGAGCGACAGAAATGGCGGGATTTCTTTCGCTGCTGGGCTTTAGACAACAAACTTTTCTTTGTTTTAAAAACTGATATCACAGCGTCTTCCCTGGGGCTACAATTACAAGACTACAATCAACACCAAAGTTTGCTGAATAAAAGTTCATTAGTGAAGTTTATTTACGCAACTAAGTAATTGTCACGTTCCTGATCCTTCTGAAGAGATTTTTTCTCGAAGAGCCTATTTGTAGACATTTTTGGAGGTGCGAAAAGAGTATACGTTATTCACCCTTAGTTTCCTTTTTTTTCTACTACAATACTGTGACATTGACAGGCAATACCTTTGTTGTTGATCGGATGAGAGGAAGGACATTATGCTGGTGGCATGGTCCCAGCGGGTTCTTCGACCTGGTGCGGTGGCCCTTTCGCGTAGTAAGTGGACAGCCCAAGAGCGAATGCCATCATGGGAACAGCGAACAGGTACCACAACCACACGGTGAGCCAGAAAGCCCCCTGTATGAAATAAGCAGTGCCTTCGCTACAAGCAATTTATTTTTTTTAGAATACCCTCAGGGCCCATAGGGCATTACAGAGGGGGTGGGTACAACATTTCATAACACACAAACGAATAAAGACAAGGAAAAAAACAAAGAAAAAAAAAACAGGTGTCAGAAGCGCAAATTACGAAGGCAACATAAATCAACTGAAAAAAAGAATGTATATCTAGTAGCAATTCAAGCATATAAAAGAAAAAGATAGATAATGGAATGTGCATATAGTTACAAAAATTGCTGAGAAATTGCAGTCTTGAAAAACAAAGGGTCTGTTATCGTTACAACGGAAGAGGGAACAGTTGCTTTTGCTAACAGTTCGTACTAAGCCTTGAAAAAATAGGCCCTGTTCTACACTGTGTAAAATATGCTAAAACCGTGGAGCTGCGTTACTATTGCGTCGGCTCTAGTCAAAGGGTACTCGCCCGAGAGAGGCAGTGCTATCGCAGCGCCAATTGTCGGTGTACTTAACGGAATAAGCAGAGAAACGTCAGCGCAAGAAGGTTCACTCCCCTCTCTCTTACCTAGACGGAGGAAGAACTACCCTATTGATAATTTATTGCTAGTGAAATCCCCTTTGTGACAGTGTAATGACGTTTCTTCTTACCCAAAAACTTATATACCTATGATTGATTCTCTTTGTTGAAGTTGAATACTAGCGCTGCTTTTAGGGCAGACACAAAATACTTTTTTTCTTTTGTTACAGGGGTTAGTTGTCCTAGGCAATAATTCCCTCTCTGCTTTTCGTTCACCAAAATTCTTAATCTTTTTTGTCACCTCGACAGCATTGAAGTTAACTTACTGTGTGCTACCCCTAAAGTCTAGGAGTTCTGAAAGCAGAATATTTTCCTTATGTTATTTTAATTGGATACACTTATGTTCATACACCACGTGACGCATATTTTCTGTTTCGTTTCCGCAGACCACGCATACCCAATCATTATTTGTATACTTCCCCGCAAACCTCGTTGTTCCCAAGCAACCTGCTCTAGCCTCAAAAAGCAAAGCATTGACCTTGGAATTATCGTCGAAAGGTCCCTTTGTGATGTCCAATTTCTCTGCCCTGTACGTCTCTAGACAGGTTTTAGCTTGAATGTCTCAAATATTGGTTTATTTTGGTTTATCAAAAATTGGTTTATTGCTTTGCTTTATTTTGGTTTGCTTAGCTGCCTTTATTCCTGACTGTTCTTTCTATATTTTATCGATAGCCTTCTAGTAATTCCTTAACCCCTGCGTGTCAAAGCTTTTCATGTATAGCTATAAGTATAGGTTCCATGTATATGGATATTTGAACAATACCAGCACATAATCGTGGAACGTTTCCTTTTTAGTGTTAAACTAAGGACGATAGCCAGTCACATAACAAGCCTGTTCTGAATGGCTTACTGAATAGCAGTTCCTGTCTTTAATGCCTAGAAAATCTCTGCGTGGCCAAATAGCTAGGCTACTGAAATAGATGCGTGAAAGGAGCTAGGGGGGGGACGAAGTTTCAATACAGGGACATGGAAGACAGAATAAAATAAACGACTAAGCAGGGAACTGTACTCTGGGAAATAATTTTTGTTCTACGTTGTATGCTAAATGCTGGATGTTGATTGATATACCAATGAATAAAAATTATTACACGCTCTGGGGTCCAGCCATTTACTTGTTTCGTACACTGCTAAAGCGCAAAAGTACGAGCGCACAGCGATGGACTCACGATTCGTCTGACACAATCATCACACACGGAGTGCACGGTTATTTGGTAGAGCTTGTATAGGCTTTTGCAACGGCCGATTTTTTTCTGCACCTAGAAAGAGACGGCAAACATGCGTTGAGCTGCATATTGGTAACAATTTTTACGAGGCTGCTTTGCCAATAGGGTAGTGCCAACGAGAAAATTAGCATACATTGAAAACGGTAAACCTTTCCGTCGCTCCCCCTGTTCTCACAATAGAAAGCGTAATTTTTTATCAGGTATGCTTTGCTCATGGCTTCAGGAATAAATTTGTGTCTATCGGTTTGGCCTACGTTATTCTGTGCATATGCCTGCTAAAATAAACTTTTTACGGTGTAACATCTCACAAGTGCACTTCTACAGCGCAATAAATTAGGAAGGAACAACTATACCCCCACTGCTTGTATAAATTCCTACGATAGATTTAAATTACACAAATCTGAAAGCCAAGACGTAAATAAGTTTACACTGAGCAAATAACGGGTTTAGCTGACAAAATGCACAATAGAGTGCTGATCTACAAAGATGTGTAGAGAGGCATCGCCACCAATGTTCATTTCCCGCCAGAAATTTTTTTATTTGTTGGAGTACTTGACGGATTTATTTGAAGCTCGTGAATAAATTTTGGTATGGACTACTAACCACGCGAAAAATTACGCGCGACAATTTGGTATCTTGCTTTTTTGATTAGGGGTGCCGAGCACTGCTTCCTTGTATACTCCGTCTTAGAATTGTGTTGGGTACGTAAGGCGCCGTTCACTGCCGACACACAACCATGTGGGCAGCAAACGGCACAGCCTCTCTGCTAAAACAGAAAAACTTGCATTCGCTGTAGTCTCAGTCAAATAAACGGAGAAATCACGGATTGATCCGTATGGTGCTTACGTTCACCTAAAATACTATACGTGTAATAAAACTCCGTTCAAACAAATGATCCAAGAGACGATCCGAGAGACGAATAGTACATATATAACGTTACCTCAATTTCAACGACAGTTCTATCCGCGGCAGAGCTTGTTACCTTCCATCTGACGTCATCCTGCCCATTGCTAACCAATAACTGTTTCAATATACGTTGTTCACACAGCTTTAAAAAGCTAAGCTAATATACTTCAGTAAGCTTCGAAGCAAATAACAGGGTCGGCTTGCCCTCCATGCTAAACTGATTTACGAGCAAGTTTCTGCAACTTGCCTTTAGTTGCCAGAACATTGCGTGTAAGTATTCCAGTGCAAGCATCAGGGCAATAGCAGAACTATCTAAAAAAACAGTTGCGGTGGTTCTTAAGCAGTTTGTTTATGATTTTAGGTTTTACAGACAGTGAAGTGTTAGGTTTGCGTAAATGACCAATTTACAATAAAACAGATTCGTACTAGAAGAAAACTGTTTTATATATTCCAATACAACACGGACAAATAAGGACACCAGCCGCTACTTGCCTGAGTTTTTGCGTGTTCGAAATACATGCCGATATCACTGTTGACTTGTCGCCTGAACTCCTCCAGGGTACCAGAAAGTGCAGTAGCGGCCAACGTTAGGTTCTGTTCAAGGTCTGGCCACTTTGGGAGCAGTTCATCCAAAAACGTCTGTGCGAGATTAAAAAAAAAGTTTGTTCAGGCTGAAAGAAATTACATTTAAACAGGGAGGAGCTGGGACATTCCACACTGACAAGCCAGCGCTGTTGGTATCTCATATTGTCGCTCTTCTTTTACGTGTGTACCTCTTCCCGCACTTACTGGGGATCATAAATGTTTAAACACGATATGCTGAAAAAAATATAAAAAGAAGCCACATGCTCATGCATACTCAACATTAAACCAATGGACCTTCATGTTATTTTTGTCTCACCATTTTTGAAAAAACTAAACTGGAGCGGTTTTCCCTCGACCTGAGCCGCTGTCTTGAGATCTGCCCCAAACATTTCACACTCGCTTTTTTATATTGTAGAGGCTGTTTTCCTCATTTCACGCCAACGTAACCTTTATAATCGTGGACAAACTAACCTTGAACGGTTTTCCGTTAATATCAGCAGCGGTCTTCAGAGCGCCGGCAGCGTCAAGTACTGTGTCCTGCGAGGGAGCAGCCATACGCGTCAATCTGATGATGATTCAGGGCACTGAATTTCAATGAATATGTTATTGCATCTATTATCGCTCGCGAGGTATAGGTGCGTGATATTTTGTATTAACTTGAACAAGAGGCATTCGTCTATTTTATATTGCTGCGCCCTGCCGCGAGCCGCCTATTCACTTAGAGAAGGCACTATTTTGTTATTTTCAAAACTAAAAGTTGTTCCTAATGCGCTATAGCAAAGATCTTGTGTTGGCACCTACGTTTGCAAATTATGAAACTGAACAGATATCCGGCAGGTCGCGTAGCAGCGCCGCCGTTACCGGTGGAGTAACTGCTCGGGTTTTCATTCTCCCGTTGCTCTCTAGATCGCCGCGGGCGAACCGTTACTCCGCAGATTATGCACACGGCACGCACACTCCCGCAGTTACTCCTCTTGAGGAGCAAGGGCTGCTCGCGACGACTAACGGCTTTAGTTACTCCTTTTTTCTTCCTTTTGGGCTAGGAGTGTACGGAGCTTGCGCACAATCAGCCAATGATTCCAGGCGCCAACGAACCTCGCCGCAGCTAGAAGAAGCTCTGCATCTCATGAGAAATTATTCGTGCAACCAACGAAACCTCACGTGGTACTTTGCGACACTTGTTTAGTAACCGCGTCAGAATCCTAGCGCTGTGGTGGTGAAGGTGTGCGGGTGCCGACGGCGCCGTCTTAGCGACTCTTGGCGCCTAGAGAAGCCCAACGCTTTGTTTGCGAGCTCGCTGGCACCGTATGTGCTAGACAAAGTTTCCCCCTCGTCTATCTGTGCTACCACCCCTACCTAGCTTTCTATTGGAAATTAAAAAAATGGCGCAGCTTGCACTACTGGTGCAAATCTGAGACACAGCGGAGGTGATAGTCCCTCTTCCTTTGTCTGCGACCGAGCTTTTGCAGCTCACATGCATTTCCTAACTTGCACTGAAAGCTCTCCGTAGCTGGCAGCCCCGGATCGTTTTGTCCGCAGGCTATCACATCTCTCCCAACGTGGACCGCGTTGGACGTGCTATAACCCATGGGAACCAGAATCGCGAATACGGTGTCTGTAGCGCGAACTCGGCCCCAGTACACTCCACTTCTTGCCCCTACGCAGACGAGCTGGCGAGGAGAACAGATCGTGATGGATCATGGCACAAAAGCTGGGCCGACTTTTCTCGAAGGTCAAGCTTGCCGACGCCGGGCTCTCCTCACGAGGCTCATGCTAACGCACGCTCGGTATTTTTTTTCTTCCGAGCTGCTCACGTGGCGCGTGCTTGCGTCAGCTCGGTATTTTGCCTTGGCTATTTAAGCAGAGCCTAAATAGCTATACTGTTAAAAGCACTTTCATTTTGAGGCACTCGAAATTACTCTTAAGCGCTCTACTAAGGCATGCCGTATTGCCAATGTGGAGCCACTCTCGTACAACAGCGAAATTTGTTTTATCGCCTCGGTGGGCAAGTGTTCTCAGTGCTCGTCTTTCACCTGTAGAGAATTGAGGAGCGCCATATTCTCGTATTGCGGATGTGGTTATCTTACAGCCCCACAAAGCTCAAACACATCAACTAGACTTTCTGGGGTTGCGGTAACTTCGGTGGCCAGTGGGCATATACATACCATATGAAATTGGCCTGACCATATATTGCGGAATTAAGTGCCGAAGTGAAGCGAACGATAGAGGCCTGCGAGGCGGCCCTGTCCCTCTGCTGGGAATAAGAGTCTCTGGGGGCTCTAGAACAGCGGCAACGGCCAGCGGCCTCTACCAATGGGATCCTGGACTAAGTAAGGGCACCGACGCTAGAGAGGTTAACAGCTTCTCCCTCCCTTTACCTTTGTATTGTGCATTATTAAAGTTTTTCCTCCTTCTTGTCTTGCTTCCCGTATTGTTATCATTTTAGTATCGATCACATAGCGGCCGGATTGGAAATGTCCACATAATGTAACAATTCATATGATTTACATGTATCAAACGAAGTTAAAATTCCCATAGTGTAAAGCAGCTACGTCAGTGGGAATACGAATATGTATTAGGGACAGTTGTGAGTTGAGTGTGACGGGTATGTGAATGGTAAACGCCAATGCGAGTGCGTGTGAGCTTTGAGTGTGACTAAGTGCGAGAGGCGAATGCGAGTGGTAAGGCGCGAGCACGGGTGAGTGTGAGTGGTGAGGGCGAGGCGCGAAAGCGAGTAGTGAAAGCGAGTGGTGAGTGTGAGCGCAAGTGGGTATGAGTGGAAACGGCCATTGATGAGTGGGAGCGCAAGTCAGCGAGAATGTTGAGGTCGAGTGGTGAAAATCAGCGCTAGTGGGCTCAAGTAGTGAGCCAAGTGCTGAGTGCGAGCACCATTGAGCGCGAGTGGTGACGGCGAGTCATGAGGGTGAGCGCAATTGAGTGCGAGTGGTGAGGGCGAGTGGTGAGCGTGAGTGCGAGTGAGTGCGAGTGGTGATGGCGTGAAACGAGCATGAGTGCTACGGAGCGAGGGAGGAATGTTTTTTTTAGTGAGTTGAGTTTGCGGCGTCCAGTGTTGCCCAGGTAAGCATATTTCCTAGCCGGCAAGAAGGTAGCAGAAACGCCCATGGTAATATATATGATACACTCATTAAGTACTTACTGATTAAAACTTTCAATCTTTTTGCATCAATGAAGTCACATTAGCCCCAAAAGAAAGTACCCATGTCTCTGGAATTTTCATTTGCCTGTAAGAATGTTCGGGTTGGCGCCGTGCAAGACGTGTTGGTGCTCGGAAGGGTAAGGTGTAGTGATCACCGTATGCTAAGATCTCGAATTTGGCGAGATTTGAGGAGGAGCCGCAAGAAGCTAGTACGAAAGATGCCGCTTAATGAGCAACAGTAAGACGGAAAGGTGAAGAATTCAGGATCGCGCTGCAGCACCGATATTGAACTCTATATGCGGAAGAAGAGTACGACACAGGAGCGAGCGACTATCTTACACGCATTATCCTAGAGTGCGCCATAGAATCGAAGGTACGATCGCTATACAGGATACCGGTAAACTTTCCAGGAGATTAAAGATTTATAGGAAAGGGCCAAGTATGACAAAAACCACCCCAGCTGACTAAATAGATTTAGCAGAACTTTCGAAGTAATCAATACCCGTAAGACAGCTGACATACGGAAGTATATATACAGAAGATTGAGCATGCAGTAAAGAGCGGAGCCAGCCTGAAAGCAGTGAAGAGTTGTCTAGGCATGGGGAAAATCAGATGTATGCACTTAAAAACAAGCAAGGCAATGCTATCACAAATAGTGATTAAATAGTTATGGTAGCCGAGGAGTTCAGAAGACAGGTGTACAGCAGCCGCAACATTCAGGATAATACATTACGAGAAAGTAGTTCAGAGGAGATCGACATCCCACCAGCAACGACAGACGAGGCGTTGAAAAAAATGCAAGGGACCAAAGCAACAGGTGAAGATGAGATAACACCAGACCTCTTGAAGGATGGCGGGCAAATTGTACTAGAAAAACTGGCTAATCTATATACGGAATGCCTAATAACCGCGAGTGTACCGGAATCATGGAAGAACACGAACATTATCCTGAGCTACCATCATCCCCCATAAGAGAGCAGTAAACTCCCTACAAGGAACTGCGTCAAACATGGCGACACAATCTCTCCCACGTTATTCCCAGCATGTTTACAAGAGGTTCCAGAACATTGGATTTCAAAGAGGTGAGCCTAAGGAATGGAGAACACCTGAGTAAGCTCAGATTTGCTGATGTCGTTGCCTTGCTGAGTAACTCGGGGGACAAATTGCAAAGCATGCTTACCGCACAGGACAAGCAGAGTAGAATGGTGGGCATGAAAATTAATATGCAGAGAACTGAAGTAATGCTTAATAACCTCGGGATAGCACAGCGGTTTGAGGTATTGGCGAGGCATTGGAAGTGGTTGTGGGTGAATATATCTACTTAGGCAGAGCATCAACCCTGGATGCCCACGATGAGGCAGTGATAATTAGGATAAGAATGAGGTGGAGTGCATTCGGTAGAGATTCTCAGATAATGAAGGGCAGCCTACCATTGTTCATGAAAGAGAAAGTGTATGACAGCTGCATCTTACCGGTACTCACTCACGGGGAAGAAACTTGGAGGCTCACTACAAGTTCTCAGCTTAAATTGAGGAGGACTCAGGCAGCAATTGCACGGAAGATGATAGCTGTAACATTAAGGGACAGGAAGAAAGCGGACTGGGTCAGGGAACAAACGCGATGAAATACATACTAGCAGAAAGTAGACGAAGAAATTGGCGTGGTCAGGGCATGGAATGCGAAGGCAAGATAACCGTTGGACATTGAGGGTAACAGAGTGGATCCCTAGAGAAGGCAAGCGTGACACAGGGCGACAAAGTTAGATGATCAGGTTAGGTCAAGAAGTTTGCGGTAAATATTTGTTCCCAGTTAGCACTAGACCGGCATAATTGAAGATCAATGGGAGAGGCCTTTGCCCTCCAGGGCGCGTAGATATGCTGATGATGATGATTATGAGGATGTTTGGGCTTTGTGGGGTAAAACGAAAACTCTAAATAAAAACCACGTTGATGGGGGAGGGTCACTTCGGGTCGGTTAGGCGTCTTTCAACAGCATAAGGAAACTCATGTTTCGTTTGATGGGTACAGCCACCCAAATTTTTAACAATATAGCGGGAGCGACGACTGATCGGCATGTCAGCGCCTTATCACGGTGTTCACCGGCAAATTAGGCGAGGGTACGCGCACGCGCATGGAAATATCTCTTGGAGTGTCGTCTGCTCCGCTGTTCTTCTCAGGGCACCACACCCTCTTTATTTCTTATCTTGCAAGGCCGTTTCGCTACAGCCAAAGGTAGCTAAGCAGCGTGCGGCACAACGTCATTCAGATGCAGTGGCAGGGGGTGTGCGAATCTCGAGGAAACAGCGGAGCAGACGACGCTAATACAGCAAGTGGCCCTATGCGCGTGCGCATAATCTCACCTATTTCGCTGCTGAACACAGTGATAAGGCGCTGACAGGCCGGTCGGTCGTCGCTACCGCTATATTATTAAAAATTTGGGAGGCTGTACAAGCAGAGTTGCTGTTCGAAAGTGGTAGCCAGACAACCAAAGGGAATGAATGGGCTTTAGAGCCTTTGTTCGCTCCAGCTGCAGCGTAAAAACAACGTACCACTTCGCGTCCGTCGACATATTTTTTCAGTGCACTACAATGACTTTCTCGTTCCGAACACTACTCAAATACAAAAAAGTAGGACAGACGGTTCTGGCTTCACCAGTACGTATCCTGCAATAATTTGTGTCTTGACGAGTCAGTCAACTTGCATAAGTGGCTTATGTCGAGCAAGCCAACAGAATATTGCAATGATATCGTGGTGGTTGCAGCGGTATCTCATTGAACGTCTGTTGAATTTACCTCATTTTATAAAATAAGGTGAATAATATATATCCTGGCGAAATACGATGATGGCAACTAACATGATTTCAAGCCATCCAGAAGCCGGAGCCGAGAGCGTGTTTGTGAATTCATTCAGTGGTAATGATATCCTCTTTGTAACGGGGAGATTACGAGTCACCTGAGCAGAGAATCCTATGATCTACGTGTTTCATTCTGTTGCTGCTCTTAGGGCAGGCTCAAAATCAATTTTTCCGTTCCGTGTGGTAGCTGTCCTAGGCACTATTCCTCTCTCTGGTCTTCTTTCACTAGCATTCTAATCTTTCTCAGACCCCTTTACAGCCTTCAAGTTTGCTCCCTCTGTGGTAAATGTCAATCCAAGAGCTTCGGTAAGCCGAATATTTCCCTTATATATATTTCAATAGATCCACTTACATTCCAACATTAGGCGCCACATAATTTGTCTTTTTTGCGCCGACCACGGATACCTCATCTTTTTGTGTAATTTTAACCACAAAGCTCTTTATTGTCAAGCAACAAGCTCTAGCCTCAAAAGGGAAACCCCTGTCCTTGGATTTGTCGTAGAAGTTCCTTCCTGATGTCCTAATTTTCTTCCCTGTATATCTCCAACGCCCTCTTATCTTCCATATCTTCTCCCCAATTATTTGTTGCTGTCTGCCTTGCTTCTTTTTTGATTACCTTTGCTGTCTTTAACTCTGCACTTTTCCTCCCACTTGTAACCATCAAACTCCTTGTCTTCGTTAACCACTCCGCGCTTTTTCATGTATACGCAGCAAAAAACTCCAGTTGTCAACTTACGTCAATCCATTGCTTTTAATATCCCCTAAAACCATTTTTTCCTTCATTATACATCAAACGACGTCCAGCCCTTACTTCCCTGCACCGCGTCGTTAGGTTTTACCGGACGCTCCTAAGACCAAATGGCCTTGTTTACTTCAAGGCATGATAAAGGGTGTGATTTTAGGCACAGTACTGCGATCGCAGATGTGAGCTTCGAAACCATCTCTCTTTGCTAAATTCCTCTACTTCGTATTTTTGTCTTCACACCGCTGTATCGTTTCTGAAAATTTTGTTTTGCTTGCTTTTTCGCTTAAGTTGTTTTTCGCGAGTTCTTAAGTAGTTTTTTTTTATTTATCCAAAGTTATATTCCTTGACTCTCGGTAATTTGCCACGCTGACTTGTCAATGCTTCAGTGCAAGTGCAACGGAAAACAATTACTCCCGATTTTTCCTAGCCAAAATTTCCCTGAGGTCTGTGGCTGCCAGGCAACTTTTATTTATAAAACGCTGCATATCTCTCTGGTTACCAGCTAAACGCACTATGTCGTCTGCGTATAACATTCTCGGAATACGCTGTTCCGCCACTTCGCCTTGCCACCTGCGCGTTGGGTTGAATACTAACGAATATTCTTCCAGTTTCTTTTTTCTAACACGGCCATGTATAGCAAAAACCGAATTGAAATCAAAGGGCATTTTTGTTTGAATAATCGCCTTGTTTCAGAACTGCACCATATATTGAGTTGTGTTACAACTGCGCGGTTGCTTTAATGGGTTTAAGAATTAGAAATAAATTTCGGCGTCCGTTTTGTATCCACACAGTAAGAGTTCGGTAACCACACAATAAGAGTTATAGGCGAAGACCAACCTAGGCATAGATTTACTGCCCGCTAGAAGGCCGTTAAAAGTTTTTCTATGCGTCATCACTGTTCTCGAACTGCCGGTCCTTTCTAGATGGATCGGAGGCTAATTATATCGATCCCGTTTTCCTGCCTGCTTGAGCACATCGTAGGGTTTGTGCCATTTAGTACAATGGCGCAGTGGGTGCGTGATTTCAAACGCTCTGCTAAGGCACTAATAACTCAATGATGGCAACAGCGTTCATAGTTGATGAAATGATAGCCGGGTATGCGATGGGTATAATTTCGAACACAGCAAAGTAGGTATGTTTTATTCATGGTCTGTTTAAGTTCACAACAAAGTAATTTTTGAAGGCCTATTTTCGTTAACATTTGCTACAACCAGTTATTTGGTTGTTTATATAAACAGCGCTATTTTAGAGCAATTTTGGCCGAAATATAAAAGGAATCTTTGTTGACTGAAGGAAATTTCAAGTCATAGAGGAACACTGAGGAATACGCAAGTAAACCTGTTCGTTTATAACCTCGCATACTTTATTTATAACATCACATTGTCATGGCATGTATGAATAAATTTTACGAATAAAACCCTTACCTGTGCGAATATATCTTAATGGCTTTCATATACCCAGTTTCAATGTAGACAGTTGGCAAGCAAGGTAAGCTCGCTGTTCGGTAGAAAATGTCTAATGAATGTTGCCGCAGTACAGTTGTACAACATGTCGTACAATGCTATGGAGCACCAGAGCTAGTGCAATATGGTTTAGAAGAAAAGCCTAAATGGTTTCAGCACCTGAAAGCCTAGGCGAAGTAGTATAAACATGAACACCTTGATTTGGTGTTATAAATAGGTGACACTAAGGACAAAAACCGATAGGGAGAGGTGTAAAGAACCAAGTAGCCGCCAATCCCGGATGCAAGGAAACGTACAATGATTTGATGAGAAATTCCCAAGGCCATGTGTTAAAAATTTGAAGCATTTGCTTCCTCAAAATTGAGCTTTTCTGGTCAGTACGAAACACCACATAAACTGCAATAAACTAACTTGCCGAGGTTACACTGCCTGGCGAAGTGTCGTCATGCGTTCTTTGCCTGTAGAAGTTTTATTTTTGCCATATCTCCAAACAAAAACTTTTTTGTCAAGCTCAAGTGGTACAGGTCTTACTGTCAGCAAACTGGTAAACTTATTCCGGTATAACTGGCCATATGACGGTTGTCACAGTCGACGTTAGCCGTTGGAAAGGCATGAAGGTTGCGAAAAACTGCATCCTTCAAATTAACATCTTTTGCTAAGCAAGCGTTTAAATGCGGTGAAAGATCTAGGGGATAGTTATATTGCATTGCTTAAAAAATCTTCACTTTGGTCTAGCAAGCTATGTAGACAACGTTGATGGGTCACTTCAACGTCTCTTTAGGAGAGATGCAGACTATCACTGCGTGGTGACTCAGCTGTACGACTGTTCATATTTTACTCACCATAGCATTTTTCAAATTGCTTTCTTTGGCTGGGGAGATCTTTTGCAGGCTACTTAGGGCGTCTTGCGCAAAGAAAGTGTCCTGGCTGTTGGGCTGAAATTGAATTAGGTACACGCCTCAGCTTTCTCATAGGCAATGTGCCGTATCGCTTGACGCTGAAAGGAATTGCGCATCCTGAAAGCAATACTACATATTTCAACAAACTAAAGTGCTCACTACAATTTGCGCGTAAGAACCAGGCCATAAGTTGACACAAAAAAGTTTATAAATTACTAGAAAACGAAGCAATATTTGAACAGCAGTGAAGAATGTTGCCTGCAAAGATCGGCCATAATGCATTGTAGAGGTTGCTAGGTAACATCAGAAGCTATCTGCACTTCAGAACCGCAGGTGTAGGTAAATTTTGCTTCGGAACTGGACATTGAACGCCAGTAAATGTACACAAGTGAAGAGGAAAGCCGCATATCGTAAGTCGTATTGTATCCAATTCGTGCCAGAAAAGAGCCCACAAAGTATACTATAAAATATGGCCGATTCAATGAAGTCGTCCATACTTACGTATAATTTGCGGCCCAAATATCTGTCTCAAAACACATTTGGCGAGTCGTGTTTGATCTAATTTACAAAGAATGGTTGTAAGCGCTCACGCCAATGTATGCTTGTTAAGAATTCCTTTTGTTTCATGAGTTCGTTCTCCAGTGCCATAGTTAGAAAAAAATGATTCGTAAAAAATGTGGATGATACTATATTTGAGCCGCCAAAAAAATTTGTTCCGGCTACTGTGGATTCGTTTCCATCAGGTTACAGCTAAATGTGCACAGGAAATCGTGCGTGTGCGTGTGCGTGTGTGTGCGTGTGCTCATGCAGGTGCGTGTGCGTGTGCGTGTACGTGTGTGTGTGTGTGTGTGCGTGCGTGCGTGCGTGGCCGTTCGCGTGCGGTCGTAAGTGCGTGTGCGTGTGTGGGCGTGTGTGTGCGCGCGCGTGCGCTTGTGAATGGCGGCGTGTGCGTCTCCGTGAGCATGTTCGTGCGCGTGTGCGTGCGAGAGCGTGCGTGCGTGAGTGTGTGTGTGTGTGAGTGTGTGTGCGTGCGTGCGTGCGCGTGCGCCCATGAATGTGTGCGTGGGTAAGCATGTGCGCACGTGGGTGCGGTGTGCGTGCGCTGAGCCCGTGAATGCGTGCGTAGATCTGTGTGCGTGCGCGCGCGTGTGTGTGTGCGCGCGTGCGTGCGCGTGGGTCCGTGAATGCGTGCGTGTATGTGTGTGTGTGTGTGCGTGCGTGCGCATGTGCGTGTGCGTGTGCGTGTGCGTGTGCACGCGTGTATGTGTGTGCATGTGCCCGCGTGCGTGCGTGCGTTAGTGCTACTTCTATTGCTACTTCTACTGCTACTATCTCCTACCCGCACCTTGCATAGCCTTTATCCAATCGTTACGTCGTTATTAGCCTCTACAAGCTTGTTTAAATGGCTGCTTTATTTCTAACGTAATATATTCCGTTTCCAAACGTAATACAGAATATTTCCTTCAAGCTCCCGAAGCAATTTTTAGGCATGCGTCACTATAGTTTATTCCTCATCATCCAAAAAGGGAATGCATATTGTGTGCGCTTGACTTACGTCAAATGTTGTGTCTTTAGACCATTTCTCCAGCGTAGACCGGATGGAGACGAGGTGTCCAAAAGTTTCCTCTGCCTTTTGTCCCTAGTCAGGCCAAAACGACATTACTTTTGTGAAAACGACAGCCTCTCTCCAGCCGTTCTAAAACAGGGTAATCACTAGAAATACATATAGCCTGTATGGAGCAGTCAGCACTTAATCACTTGATTTTTGCTTCTTTAAATTGAGTGCTGATATATATGCTCAATTACTCGTGTTCCAGTTTTCGCATATCCAAAAAGCGCACAGAACCCGAATATATAACCAGCGCATCTCACCTGAAAATAAGTTTCGGTCCTACGCTTACGCGCGTATGTGTCTGGTGCACTTGTGAAAAATAGTCACCATTGGTCACAAATTTTCGATCTTGAAGCGGTTCTCCTCTGGGTAAACGATATTAAGGCAACAAACCTATTTTCCTCTGAAATATATACTGGCGGGCTTTAGTTATTATTTTTTATTTTTAGAAAGACTGGTGGTGTTTACCCTCTGTACTTTTGGACAGACGGCAAAGTTCTAAGACAAGGGATCGCTGCAACAATGATAAATCACTGACCTTGCCGGTGGATCTCATATATCCGAAATAGATAAAAATAAATATTCGAGATAGTTCGTACCATTCCCCAATTACGTATTTGGACACAGCGCTAAACTAGTGAGATAGTCCGTACCCTTCCCCAATTAGGTAATTGGACACTGCGCTAAACTAGTAGTTCATGTTCTGAGAGTGTTCCCGTATTTGTAGGAAGAAAGTGTGGTCATTCTCACACCACATGATCGGACGATTTCGTAGCGCCAACTACGTCGAAACATTGATTGATTGATTGTGGGGTTTATCGCGCCGACGCAACGCAGGCGATGAGGCGCGCCGTAGTGGAGGGCTCCGGATTAATTTGGACCACCTGTGGATCTTTATCGTGCGCCGAAATCTCGTACACACGGGCGTTTTTGCTGTTCGCCTCCATCAGAAAAGCGGCCGCCGCGGCCGGGAATCGAACCCGCGACCTCGTGCTCAGCAGCGCAACGGCTTAGCCACTGAGCCACCGCGGCGGGTAACTACGTCGAAACAAAAAAAAAAGTCCGCTTGGCATCTTTCTTAAAGATAGGCTGCTATTTGTGGACAGCGTGAAACTCAGCTTAGGAAGCGCTACAATAAGCCGTCAAAAGCACAATTTTTGCTCCAGCATCACCCTCGACGAAAAAAATTGTAGAAGGTATCCTAACAAACCCAAGCGGAAATTACGAAAAACTAGAAGACATAATATATTATAAAAATGAATAAAAGATATGCGACATGAGCCTTCAAAACATAAACTTCCAAGAAACGCAAATCGAAGAGCCACTTTCTTTCTTAGAACGCTACTACGCCTAATGACGATAGCGGTGTCGTTTCTGAGTTTACACACAAAAGTAGCCTGCTGATTGGTTTGGTTTGATGCTGTCTTCGAGTGCAATCCTCTTCTCCCGCTGTGTTATGTTTCTAATAAAACTTAATATGGGAAATGATCTGCTTTGACGTCAACAAACTTAATCTATAGTGATACACGTATCTATAGCTGAATAACACAGTCGACTACTTGCAATGTCTCCTATGAGAACTGTGTTGATATAGGAGACTGAAAAGTGTCATATTAAGACGGAATTTCTATTATGCTTTATGAAACCGTGCTTTAACACACAGCAAAGCCCGATCTTGAGCGCGTTCTCTGATGGTTATGCAGTAACCGTAAGCGGAACCAACGATAAAACGAGTGAAATAATAACTGCGGCAAGCCGAGAAAGTTTTCATTGCCAACCCACCACGAACAAAAAAGGAGCCTGTTTGGCTTCTTTGCTTTTATCAAGCGCCACTGCAACTAATAGCGCTGCATTTCGTGTTCCCTTTTTGGCGCATCACAGATCCCCGCGCATGGGCGGGTCGCTATGAATAAATACCGCTGTAGGAAAAACCGAGGGAACCTATGTATGACCTTTCTTACCATATTTTGGGTTTCTGCGAAGAAGGCCGGCGTGAGGTTCAGGCTCTTCAGTTTATCTATGCTATTCTTGAGTTCCGGTGGTAAGTTTAGAAGGGTGCCAGGCAGTTGGATGTTATCGATGGGGGTGCCTTTTGGTGGTTCGCCATCTTCTTCGAAGACGCTCAGCCAAGGACTTTTCTCCCCTAGCTCGGCGCTCAAGATGCGTTTTACAACTTCTGGTCCAAGCATATCGAACATGGAGTAGTCCAAGCTCTCACACTTCTCAAAGCGCCCCAAAATCTTCAATAGGCTGTGAAATGTTATAGCTGTCCGAACAGCGTTTGAAAAGTCCTCCTGGTCTGCTGCGTCGTCCTGCAGGAGGCAGGAAACAGCGTGCGCGATCAGCAATTGATTTTGTCACCGGAAAGAGTCTCTCAATCGGCTGTTACATTGGTCGAAATCTATTGCAGTAGCACCAAAGTCATAATACTGAAACTGCAATAACGTTGTGCTTGTAGCATAAGCCTTCGCAAACAATCAAAACACTCAACGCTCTAACGACTAAGAGAATAATTATAAGGGAGGTCTACAACAGTACCCCCCCCCCTTCTGGACGTTAAGAACCCAAAAAGGGTAGGCCGTAATCAGGTTGATTTGTTAGGGCTAATGGGTGCTCGATAAGCTACGGGAGAACTACAGCGGAACCGGAGCTAATACAGGATACACAAAAAAGCTGTGCGATATCAGCGCATGATTGCTTAGCCCTGTTCTTCGTATATTGTTTTCGGAATAAATCGTTTACTCATCAATTTAGCTGGGTGACACCAGGATAAAATGGCCAGCATAAGATCTTTTGAACTGCGGTATAACACGTAGAACACCATAGTTAGATATTCTAAAAGCAGTGGTTTGGTTGACAACAGGCAGCTGTATTGACAAACGTCGTCTTCTGCAGAACTCCTTGAGAATGTGCACAGCACCGAGCTTTACTGAAAGTGCGTTATGGAGCAAAACAGTTTTGTGTTATTGCCTTTAAGGGATGGCAATTGTTGCAAGGTTAATAGCGTATGTGCCTGATCTGAACTCAAGAGTTCGCATTATGTTGGCACGAACCAAGTTTTGGGTTTGTTTGTTTATGTTTGTTTTTTCCGACCCGCTGCGCCGGGCTATATTATCTGTGTTATCGGTCGGCCAAATGAAGCACATGTTATATTCTTTATGCCGCGCGTGTTATATCCTTTCATAGAGAGAGTGTCGTGAACTAACGTCACCGACATAGAATAATCTATGATCTACAGTGTTCTGGATACAATTCGACTGTTCGAGAAGCCCTCGCGCCGAGAGATAAATGACCGCAGCGCCGACGCCGCGGCATTAGACTCGCCGACGCTCGCCTTCACATGTCACATTGTTGACTGCTGCTGAACCGCCTTTGTATTCTTTGAGTTGATAGGGGAGCACACGTTCGCTCAAATAAACGTGCACGCTCCAATAATTGGGATCGACAACGATCACGTCACACTGCCACCACGCACAAGCTTGATGATCACCGTCGACTGTGAGGGTGCTGCTCCTGACATCGAAGCCATCGTAGAGAGTGACGAAAGTTGGCTTCTCGACTGCGGTTGTCTCCGTCGCAAAGGCGTTGCGCGCTATAAGCAATGCAAATCCCACGTTTTGGTCACTAATTTCACCGAGGAGTACCAGCACCTAAACAAGGGCGCTGCAATTGCGGTCCTCGAAGAAACCCCAAAAACAAGTCAAGTGATCGCGGTCGCCATCTTTGAAGGCGCACGCGCGGATGCTTTCAAGCGGCTGCATCCGTTCCACTTGGACCCGCAGGTGGCGCACAAAAAACGGGAGCAATTGCTAGATCTGCTGCGTCGCTACAGCGAGTGTTTTTTGTCGAACTCAAAATTACCTCAGACACCCCTAGCGAAACACCGATTGATTGATTGATTGATTGTGGGTTTAACGCGCTGACGGAACGCAGGTGATGAGGTGCGCCGTAGTGGAGGGCTCCGGAATTATTTCGACCACCTGGGGATCTTTCACCTGCACCGAAATCTAGTACACACGGGTGTTTTTGCTTTTCGCCTCCATCAGAAAATTGGCCGCCGGGCCGGGAATCGAACCCGCGACCTCGTGCTCAGCAGCGCAACGGCTTAGCCACTGAGTCACAGCGGCGGGTTAGCAACACACCGAATTATAACCGATAATAGAGCCCGACCTACCCGACAGTCACCATGCCGCGTGTCTTCACACGAGCGGGAAGCCATCAGGACACAAGTCGAAGACATGCGCAGTGACGACATTATACAGGCATCAAAAAGCCCCTGTGCTTCTCCGGTCGTACTCGTAAAGAAAAAGCATGGCACATTAAGGTTCTGCGTTGAGTACCGGCGACTGAAAAAAACAAATTAGGACGTCTAGATCATGCCACGAATCGACGACGCCCTCGACCACATCTGCGGCGCGAAGTACTTCTCATCGATGGATCTGAAGACAGGCAACTGGCCAATTCAAGCTGACGACAGAGATCGAGAGAAGACTGCGTTCATAACCCCGGACGGCCTATACGAGTTCAAGGCGATGCCTTTTGGGCTATGCACGGCGCGAGCAACGTTTCCAAGAGTCATGGACAATGTGCTGGCTGGCCTGAAGTAGCGCAACTGCCTCGTATACCTCGAAGACGTTGTGATATTTGCCCGGAATTTCGACGAACACCTTGCAAGGTTGGAGTTTGTACTCGAGGCCATCCGTAAGTAGGGGTTGATGCTGAAGCCTGAAAAGTGCAGCTTCGCGTACGAAGAACTCAAGTTTTTGGGCCACGTCGTCAACGCCGCGGGGGTCCTGCCTGACCCGGCGAAAACTTCAGCCATAGCGAACTTCCCAAAACCGAAAGACAAGAAGGAGGTGGGAAGATTTCTCGGACTGTGCGCATACTACCGGCGCTTCGTTGCGAGCTTCGCACGCAATGCAGAGCCACTCACGCGCTTGACGAGAGATAGCACCCCTTTGTGTTGGGAATATCCGCAAGAGGTAGCATTCTGCGAGATGCAACAACGCCTGCAAAGCCTGCCCGTGCTCGTTCATTTCGACGAAAACGCCGAAACGGTAATGCACACGGACGCCAGTGATATGGTCTCGGGTGCCGTCGTCGTCCAAAAGCAAAGCGGTTGCGAAAAGGTAATCGCCTATGCCAGCCGTGGTGTGTCAAAGGAGGAGAGAAACTACTCTGCCTCCGCGAAAGAGTGCATCGCTATTATCAGGGCTATTTAAAAATTTTGCCTATACGTGTATGGCAGACCGTTCAAGGTTGTGACAGACCAGAATGCGCTGTGTTGGCTCGCCAATTTGAAAGACCCTACTGGCCGTCCAGGACGATGTAGCTTGCGCCTACAAGAATTCAACGTTGCAATCGTCTATACATCCGGCAGGAAACACTCAGTCGCCGACTGTCTGTCCCGCGCCCCCGTCGACCCATCACCTCAAGACTCCGATGAAGACGGCGCGGTATTAGGAGTCGTGTCGTTGAGTGACCTAGCCGCCCAGCAGCGTGCCGACCCCGAGTTGCGCGTCTTGATCGACTACCTCGAAGGAGGGAATGTCACCGTGCATAGGGCCTTTACACGCAACTTACCAGTATTCCACCTCAAAAACGCTGTCCTCGTGAAGACAAATTTCAACCTCGGAATGAGAACAAATAATCTTTTAGTTATCCCTGCAGACCTTCGTGACAAAATTGTGGAAGCGTCGCACGACGACCCGTCGTCCGGACATCTCGGCACTGCACGCACTATTGGAAAAATCAAAGCAAAGTACGACTGGCCACGCCAACAACCGAAGTGTCCCAGTACGTCCGGAGCTGCCGTGACTGCCAGCGACGAAAAACACCGCCGACAAGACCTGCCGGACTTCTGCAGGCGATCGCCGTCCCATCGAGGCCCTTCCAACCGATTGGAATAGACCATTTGGGTTCGTTTCCTACGTCACGATCGGAGAGCAGATGGATTGTCGTTGTGACAGACTACATGACGCGCTACGCAGAGACCGCCGCTCTTCCGAGGGGGATTGCACAAGAAGTCGCAAAGTTCTTCATAAGCCCAGTTGTGCTGCGACGTGGAGCCGCTGAAGTCCTAATCACGGTCCGCGGAACGGCCTTCACTGCAGAGCTCATGCAAGGAATCATACGCTACGGCAACACGGATCGCAGAAGAACGACGGCGTACCACCCCCCAAACAGACTAATGGAACGTCTGAACAAGTCGATCGCGGATATGCTGTCTATCTGCGTCGACGTTGAACATGAGGTTTGGAAAGAAGTATGCCACCTTTGCTAACAACATGGCTTTGGAGGAAACTACACAGATGACGCCGTTTTGGCCTGCCTACGGAAGACGGCCGACTACGATGCTTGACGCTATGCTTCCGCACGACGGCGACCTCAACTGAGACGTCCAAGGATACCTTCAGCGTGCGGAGGAAGCCCATCAGCTCGCTCGCGTTCGCCAAACGGACCAGAAGCTGGTGGATGCTGGGCGCTACAACCTCCGACGCCGAGACGCCGAGTACCACCCAGGGGGTCGTGTGTGGGTTTGGACTCCCGTCCGACTAAGTGGACTCAGTGACAAGCTTCTGCGACGGTATTTCGTACCCTATGGGATTCCACAACGTGTTGGCCAACTTAACTACGAGATGATCCCCTATGGGGATTCCGGAACATCACGACGAGGCACGCAGCCCGACGTCGTCCACGTGGCTCGCCTGAAACCTTTCTACGCACGATGACGAACTTTTTTTGTCGTTGTTGTTTGTCCAGACTGTCTTTAATTTTAGCATCGGGTAGACGCCCTCTTAGAGGAGGGTAGTGCCACGAACCAAATTTTGGGTTTTTTCTTTGTTTGGTTTTGCTCACCGGCTGCGCCAGGCTATGATTTCTGTGTTATCCGTCGGCCAAGTGAAGCGCATGTTCTATTCTTTATTCTCTCACGTGTTATCTCCTTTGGTAAAAAGAGTGTCGGAAACTAACGTCCCCAGCCTAGAATAATCTTCTAGGATCTACAATGTTTTGGATGCAATTAGATTGTTCGAGAAGCCCTCGCGCCGAGAGATAAATGACCGCAGAGCAGGCGCCGCGGCGTTGCAACAACCAACGCTCGCCTCCACACGTCACTTTGTTGTCTGCTCCTTCGCCACCTGTATATTCTTTGAGTTGTTAGGGGAGCACAAGTTCGCTCCAGTAAACGTGTTTTCCTTCAAGAGAATTTCGTCGTCTTTGGCTTCATGACAGTATGGTCTTTGCAAGCATTTCACCATGTTCCTTGTACAAGTAGGTATTAAAATACGGCTTTTATTCGTGGCTCCCGGTCTTTCGGTGCATGATATATCTAAAGATGTCGTACTACAGCAAAGCTGACATAACGGTGCGAAGCTACATTTGTTACCAAAATTGTATGTAACAGTCTGTGGCTGCATTCTCGACGTGAAAAGTGCTAGATTGTGTTTTTAAGTAAGGTCAAAATTGTTGGCATACGTCTCTGGAATACCTACACAATTTCCTCCGTCGCTGCTCTCGGGCACTCCACAGTCAGCGACATGATGGTTACGCATACACTTGTGGAGGCCCCGTTGCTTCGACAGCAGTAATTATCGACTTCAACTACACATACTGACTTGGAGCAGCGAGTTTGGTCTATGAATGCAGCCAAATTATTCATCTACGTCAAGTTACATTACGTTATTACTTTTAAACCACTCATCAAAGGAAACGCACGCCGGGCAATATATCATCGAAATCATCATCCAATTTAAGCCACCAGTGGACGAAGGCCTGTCCCAGTGACCTCCCCCCGCTCCTGTGCTGCGCCGCTCGAGTACAATCTTTTCCCTAAAATTTTCATATTTCCTCCCTCTGTCGATTACGTCCTTCCCTTGTTCTTTTTTTAATTTTTTAGTTTTTGCTTTGTTACCCTGGTAGTCCACCGTGTTTTATTTCGACACACTACACAGCGCTGTCACCTAAAACTCATCGCTTTCTCTTGCTGCGACACTTGCTGCTATGCAAGACTACCCATCCCTGGTAAACACAGATGTTGATGCCGAATGTCTAATGGGCTACGGTAAACGGCTCTCAACGCGAAAAATAATGCAAGCGTGCTTACTCATACCACTGATACATGTCATAGACGGGCCACAGTTAAAAGAAAGTTTGCTAGTCTTGGCAATTTAGTTTTAAATCAATGTTGGCAGAATGTCTGCTTGTAAGCAAGAATAGCTTCATATTTTATAATCCAATGCTCGGTATGTAGTGTGGCATTGATTAACCGATGACCTCATTGCCTTTAGTTGTTTGGATGGACACTTTGATGGCAATCTTTCAAAGTTATTACAGCGCAGCCGTCGTGGGTTGAGCCTGCTCTACCGTCCTCTGTAGGCCGTGCGTCACCCAGGGTAAGAGCACTTTCCTACACCCACCGATATAGGGCGCAGTTGTTTCGCCACTTGCGGCACTGCCGAAACCGGTTCAGAGACCCACCAATAGAGGGCACAGTCGTATCGCCGGAGCGGCTTCCTCTCAGTCCCGCTAGGTGAGGGAAAGGGAGTCAGCCTGCCGGCGCTGAGATTAGCTGGCGATTTTTTTTTCGCGATACGAAGTAGTAGTTCGTGGTGACGGCACTGCCGTTCGCAAGAGAACCACAGAACTCTCGTTTCAGAAGATTTTCACTTATTTGAACTGCGTTTATTTTACCACGAAAGTGTTTTATTCCCGAATACACTAAGGTTTCGCTGACGTCATATCCGTCACGGAAATGAAGCCAGTACAAAGAAGCTAGATGCTTGTAAAGGATGTAGCCCTGCACACAGGATTATCGTATGGAGAAGCAACCTTGAGTACGTTTTACTTAGGGTTGTTAGTTTTCGGTTTTTATATTTTAACAGGAAAGCAGTTTTATGCGGCGATACTCCAGGATTTCAATGACGTCATATCCGTCACGGAAATGACGGCAGTACACCTTTGGCGAAGCGACCCGCCAGCCGAACGTCGCTCGCCAAGCACACCAACAAGACAGGCGCTGACCGCAAATCATGCTCAACTGCATATTTCGCTGCCAATACCACTTTTGTGTGATACTGATTTCCTATGACAGAGGTATCAACTACAGGTTTGTTATTGGTTATACTAATACGGCGCTTTTACGATGAAAAATAAAAGTTGCGGAGCATTCTTTGTTCCAGCGGTTATCATCAACTACTGCTTCTATGAAATAATAACGATCGTTTCTTTAAATGGGGTGACAGAGCTAGATGGACCATTTATAAAAAAAATCCGTATTTATGAACTTTTTCACCTAAAGGTTCTCGCACGAAGCTTATGTTTTAAAGGCAGCAACGACCAGTAATGGCTCGAATTAGTTGTTTGTAGGTTCAAAGAAATCGGGGGTGGTTTTCCTAAACGTATGCCCACAACAAATATTTCCCGAGTGTTCCACTTAAACTTTGCAAGTATCAAGTGGGTATGTAATACATGACCTCGCAAAGTATTTATATGCAAAGTATAACTGTTTCGTCTTGTCAAGAAGAACCAAACTAAACCACTGGCAGTCTGGATGCGGTAATGTCTCTATAGGTGTATTAGCACATGCGATGCGGTCTTCAAGAATTTTTTAAAGCCGCGCTACTGCAATGGTGTTTTGTGGGCTCAATTTTATTGGTTTGAAACTGTGTGCGCTTAGAACCTAACGAATTATATATGCTTTTTTGGGTTGTTCGGTACATTGAGCTGTACATCCTGACAATTAGTTTGCCCATGGCGTTAAGCAAACGTGTTTGAAAATGACTTCATTAGTTTTTACGCTCAGTTCCTAGAACTGACGCTACCACGAGGATATACATTATGTGTGACATTGCGAAGCCACGCATTACCTTTATTCAGGGTATTTACAATCATACTTTGTAGTTAATATGCCAAATTTTGCTCAAGTATTTTTGTTTGTACTTTTGGTTCACTTTGTATTTTGGTTTCGACAGAAACAACTTACGGGTTTTTGGTGATGGTAAATCCACGTGGAGCGTTGATGGGAGATGACGCTATTCCGGGTGACGCTTGCTGTGCTGTGCTGTGACGCTTGCTGTGCTGTTTTGGTCCCGTCGCTACTATTCTGGCCTTCGATAATCAAGCTTATACCGCCCTTGGGTTTTTCATACTTTTGTTCGTGCCAAACAGGTGCCTTGTTAAGAAGCTTGTTTGGTGTGTTCGGCCCGTAGGTTTTAACGATGTCGTCGTGCGGAGGATGAATATTCCTACGTGATAGCTCCATATCAATGCCTACGGCAGCGATAGTAATTGTTTGTAAGTAATTGCGTCTTGGCCGAAATTTGTGAGGGACTATGGCGCCCTTGGTGTATCTGCGCAACCAAACGTTATCCGTCTTTCGGTTGAATTGTATCCATCGTATCGGAGCTGGCATTCTGTGTAAAGTTCCCAAGCGATGGCTCAGGAGGATCGTCAAGAATCTTTTCCTCCAGCAGGGCGTACCCAGGCCTGTTGTATTCACCATAAAAATAGTCAGTGGTGACATCATGTTCCAGTTTAGAGTCGTTCCACAGTTTTTTAGGAGTCGTGACATATTTTAAAATAGCAGAAGCTGTACCTACTGGCTTGCCAACTTTAGGGTGGTTTTCTTCGTGATGGTGAGCACTTCTTCCTTGTGTGCTATTGCCAAAGCTGTCGTCATCGTCAAACGCGTTAAACAAAGCGTAGGAGCTGTCATAATCGGGGTCGATGCTGTAATACACTCCGTATTCTGTTTGGTGACGGTTTTCAGGTGATTGCTTCCGACTTTCCTCGTAAATTGATTGCACCATACTCCCCATGGGCCAGTTGAGTGAAGGTGGATTCGTTGATGTCCTTCCAGTTGCTCGAGCCTAGCACCGGAGGTTGGCGTGCCTCGGCAATTGTCAGTAGTTTTCGTTGAACGTGTCCACTTGGCTCAACAGAGCTCTGCTCCGGGTAAATGAATTCGATTTCGAAAGGGTCTTGTTTTTTAGATCGTTTCCACGAGCGCTTTAAGGCCGCCATGTCAAGAAGAACATTATTTTTCATTGCTCAGGTCCCCCAGTGGTCCTTCATAAAGAAGAACAGTACAAAACAGATATAAGCAGCGTCTGATGAGGAGTTAGCTCAAAATGCAAATCAGGCAAGAACAAGTTCAGGGAAAGCAGAAATTACAAAAAGCATTACTGAACAAAACACTACGCGGGGGCAGTTAAACGGGACGCAAAAAAAGCACCTTCACTTTTTGTTTACACAATAGGGATGCCGGCAGGGTAGACCTGCTAGTTCTAAATATTATCGCATCGAGAAAGTTTCTAAAATATTGGAGTTTTTGCTGTTTTCATACAGCAGACCAAGCAATCAATATTTATTGAGGATAAATTCATCACTGCGGGTAATCCCGACTTTGAAATACAATTTCCAAACCATCTCAAGGGCAGGCTGACTGCGAGCACCGCCATTTTGTATAGTGTAGAATTTATTGCAGGCATAATTAACCATCATAAAAAAGCTGCGCCTCACTTCCTTCTTCCTACACGGCCCCTGCTATGAGACGAGTAGTTTAAGGGTAATTGCAGGGATTTAAAAATTCGGCTGCCTAAGACCATGGCATTGCAATTGCACTCTATAGTATGGTTGCTGGCGGAGAGTAAATATATTGCTCGTAGTACGTCCTCGGTCCCGTTACTGCCTATGTTGTAGAGCTGGAAATTTGACTCGGTCAATATGTGCGATATTCGATGCCGCCACCAACTATTTTGATGCTCGAAAAGACGTAATCCAGATACCGAAGGGTAGTTCCTTCAACTAGGACGGACATACACGTTGGCATAGTCGCCTCGTAATAAAGACATCTACAGCTGTAAATAACAGTGGATAAAATGCACATAAAAATATTTTGTTAGCATAATAAAATGACAATCCGTCCTTTCCGGCTGGTATTTCGGGTGACCTAAAACCGGAACCCTTACACATAATCACCTAAAACGTTCAAAATGTTCCCTGGCGTAACAAAATAAAACCTTAATGAGGTAGATATCTAAAGTATATACACTTCATATTGAAGCTACCCTTTAAAATTTGAGCATTTTGAGCATCATCAATACAAAAATAGGCCCATATTTGGAGAACTACAATAATTTGAATCACTTGATCTGTCGCCTTCGATGGCAGAATCATACTTTTTTCACTATAGTCAGCGCAAAGGGAGAACAAAATATACTGTGTTGTACCTTCACCGGGCTCCTGTATAAGAGCTGCGGCAGCCCGTTGCCCAGCTAGGACTGCCAATTTTGCCTTCCTAGCGCTGTGCTTTGGCCGCGAAAGGCGTCGCCGTTCCGGAGATCCCTTTTCTTCGCTTCGCAGAACCTGTACGGCAGCCGTCTCATATGATTTGGACCGGCTGATCATAGACTGGTTGACTGGCTGCAAAAGAGAATGAGCACCAATTGCCGCGTAGTAGTTGTTATTTCAGACGGCAAAGTACCTCTGAGACGTAGTCCTATGCTATGATCAGCCACCTTTACCCTTCAAACATTTCCATTGAAGTGAAAGACAAGAATACGCGCCTGTTTTGTTTTTCACATTCGACGTATAACCCTTTAGCTGTTTTTTAAAAGTTGTTGTTCCGACGTCAGTGTGCCACTCCACTGAGAAATTCTTTTTAAGAAGGCAAATTCCTGCAATCAGTACCAGCAATATGTCCTGTTTTGTCAATTATAAGATTCCCGGAGCACCTGTAAACAAACTTTGCCGCAGTATTCTGCAGGCGGCAAATGAGGCTACAGTAGTAATATTGACGGGGCATGGAAAAGCAGTTAGTGGCACGGGTGTGTGCAAATACCCTTCTGCTTGTTTCACTATATTTGGACAGCAAAGCTATTAGGTAAATCACACTTTTTTGGCTGCAGTTAGAAGTAGCAATAACAATACTGAGCGCACGTAAGCGCGAGCATGTTGGCGATTCTCCGGCAGTGAAAAAAACACAAGAAAATGCCGAGCGCTCGTGTGTGCTTGCGTCGCGGCGACATCCGACCGTCTCGGCCGGACGTTTGTAAAGCCAACTATACCCATTTAGGGAGATTAGCCAGGAGGGACCCCAAAAAACCTCCAGCGTTCGCCGTTATTGCGGCAACACTTTCTGGGAACGAAAAACAAAGAAAGAAACTCTCACTTATAGCAAAAATGATTTAGTAAGGGTCGTTGGGGCCGCGAAAAAATAAGCAAAATCGGCTGCAATCGTCCACCTAAAGGCCGAAATGCATTTAATTTTATCTATGTCAAATTTACTTTGAATGCACTATGAACCAGACCTACTGAGAAATGATTGGTAGCCACATGACAGGCGGCGTTAATTAGAACGTTTAATGTAGCTCCGTGTAAGGCGACTCTGCCCCTGTCGGCTGATGGCAAAAACATCCATTGGGCTGAAGTGACACTGCGGCTGGACCTGAGCTTTTCCCTACGGGCAGCCAGAAGAACCGGTCCAGCACCGCTGAGCGCGCTTCTCCTGGGACTGCCGCGAGGCAGAATCCGTTGCGCGCAGGTTTGCCCTGGCCGGCCGGCTGGGTAGGTTGTAACGTCACTTCAGCATGGCGGTAATGGCCGCACTCCAGTCAATTTCAGTTTCAAAATCGCCTATTGTTAAATGTCGTTTGCGCCGCTGATGCGGGTATTCGGCTGTCATATTTTGTATATTGAAGGCTTTGTAGGTAGACTATATGAAAATAACGTTTTCAGGAGATATAAATTTTGAGTGAAGCTGGCTTTTAAACCGTCGTGATGGTCGTGCAGACTGCGTAAAGCTTCGCTACCGTCAATTCTTACGCGTTAGGGTACGCTTTTTTTATTTTTTGGCTTCATAATTTATGGCGCTAGCAGTAAACGATGTCTCAACATTCCTTGCAATCATTTAGCTTAAAATCGCCTCATTGTGGCCTCACCCTGGTTATGCGGTCGTAACATTGTAAGTTTGACGAAAACGACATGTTCAATGATAATTTTTTTGTTTAATTGCCGAAGGGAATATTTTAGGTTTGTCTTTACAAATAAACTCCGGTATTTCATTTGGAGTGACTCGGACTCTGATAGAGTAAAAGCTAGTTAATTGGAACTCAAGAGGACCATAAATATAGTTCGAATTAGGCGGAGGGCGAATTAGAGGGTGTGTTAAAACGAATAGACATAGCGCAGACAGAACACAAAGAAGCCACCTCTGGACTTGTTATCACGAATTAAGGCCGGGTTCAGAGTGTGGCCGCAAATTTCGTAATATCTTTAAAGACTGACGTCATCTCACGCCTGAGCCAACCGAACTGCATGACATGCCTTTTTTTTAAGTCCACAGATTACGATATGGATTTTGCGTCTCTAGCATGAACATTACGTAAGCGCTAGTACACATTTGTTACGCACGTCACGACATGGCAGGCACAGACGACGAACCGCTGCACAAAATAGGATCACAGATTTCCACGCCGTGAACGATGACGAGAGGGCGAAGCACGGGGACCCAAGTTTTGTATTTCCTGTGTGATGAGCGCCATCGTCGGTACGTGCTGATGCACTCTGAGTTTTATATGATTTTGAGGTGCAGCAAATGCACAGTAAATAACAAGCGCCCCACGAAAGACAATTCGCGTCCAAGTACTTCACGCCCTCGGCATCGTTCACGGCGTGGAGCTGTGTGATTTTCTCGCGCTCTGTACCTTTTAGGTGGCTTCACTCACATATTTTTCAATTATAATGCTGTGTGCACGGACGCCAACGAATGCAAACGGACATTGCGAGGTCGCTGTACACTGCAGTACCTATTTTTTATTCAAATTTCGATTTGGCGGCGTAGTCTAGTGGTAGCCTATTGGATTCGTTCATGTTTTTCAGGAGTCGGTGGTTGCAATCTTGGTGGTGCTGCTTTCCTTTTTTTTCTGCGATTACCCTTGAGCCATTCATCCATAATGCTGTGGGCACGGACGCCAACGGACGGGTATTGCGATGTCCTAAGGTGCTTCGGACCTAAAACCTGCAGCGGCATGCGCCGGAGCACTGATGCCAGCGGCGCGGCGCTCGCTGCGGAAGCGGCATAAGCTCCCGCAGCAGCGTACCCAGCCCGCTACGCTGTTCGTTTTATCGGGATAGCGTTATTCGGTTAATTCTTCTATTGTCCCGTCGCTCCTAACAGTCTACTATCAGCCCTGCTCGTCGGGCATCCACGGAAATACGTTACCGCTGCCACCAGGAAGCTATGAGTGAGGCAGCAATTTTTGAGGGTTCCGCTGAACTTCTATGTGGTGCTGCGGGAACAGAAGTTTCGAAAGGAGGACAATGATACAACGTCGGAGATACAAAGGAAAGAACACGCATTTTCACCGCGGGCCGCGCCTGCTCCAAGAAGATTGTTCTATCCCCACTCGGTGGTAGCATGCTCGGCAGAGACGGTCTCCAGCCATGCCCACCACTTATGTCATCACACCAAAGCATGTTTCTACCAGAAAAAAATATAAATTTCCAGGAATTCTTGCATTGAGCTACTCGTGGGCTACAGGGCATGTCGTAGTGAAAGTCTCCGGAAGAATTTTTACAATTTAGTACTTTAATGTGCGCCAAAATCCCGACACACTGGCGTTTTTATTTTCTGCTTTTAGTGGAATAACGGCCACCGTTGCCGTGAATTGAACCCGAGTACTAGGGCAATGCTGCGCAACGCCTTACTCATTGAGCCACCACGGTGTTTTTTCCAGCGGGACTTATGCCGGCACCAACAGTGGGTGACCTAACTAAAACAGGAGACAAAGGATAAACGCCAGTCTCTCAGAAATCCAGGAAGACATACATTATAAGCCTAAAATTGCTAAAATAAAGCCCACCATATAGCGTCCTGTCACATAAGTTTTCCAACTACTTTTCAATATTTTCACGGTAATGTCTCCGCTGCCAGCTCTGTTTGGGTAAATGACCCATGGCGCCACGAGGCCAACTTAAAAATCATCCTTCATTTGGTGACCTGGACAAGGGGCTTCGCCATGGCATCGTACCGCTGCTTCCCCAGCCACAATGTGGATAACGGCACGCGATGAATGTCCATCGCCCTCCCAGAGCTACCTGGGCTGGTTCCGTTTGGATCAATTCGTCGCCACCACTCCGCGTGGTTCGTGATCCTGGAGAGTCATTTCTACGTCAACAACATCCAGTCACAGGAAAGCAGGTACCTCGTCACTTTAGAGAAGTTACCTGCGGACCTCACTGACTGCATCCAGCTGCAGGCCCCAGGCTCAAGTGCATACAGAGATCTGAAGGCCGCTGTCCTAAACCACTACGGTATAGGAACGCCTTTGTCTACTCCACCACGCCTTCCTACGGCATCCGTGGATTACACGTCACCGGCAGGTCCACCCTCCCCTGACCAACAAACGCGAGCACCGACTACGACTTACGGCACTTCCGAGTTGGCGTTTCACTTAGTCAACTCAACGCAACACCATGGCGCAGTCCCACACGTTGTTGCGTCCGCTGCACAAACCCACCCAGGTGTCGACTGCTTTGCCCCTAATAACTCGGAAGCTTCACCGACTTCGCCGCACGGCACGGGTGAGAAGGATCTTTCAGACCCTTCCCCTCCGCCTAAACGCGAGCCCTCTCTCCCGTCACCGCTGAAAAAGCTTCCAGCAGTCAACAGCTTGACATCCTCGGAAGTGCCACCTTTACTTGAAGCTGATCACACTGCCCCCGACAGTCCTGCCAGCCTGGCTACGATGAAGACACTAGACAAACGATTGCGGGACAAACCTCCGAAGAAAACGTCGCCGAAAGAAGAATTCCTTGTCCCTATGCAAGCAGACGCGCCACAAACTGGTCACCCCACATCGACCGATTACCTGCTACAGGAGAGTATTCGGTATACGGTGTCACAGGCGCTCTGCTCTCCGACCCCGGATGAAACCAGCACAAGTGGACTGCACGAAGGAACCCGACACACCGGAAGTTCGAGAGAAGCTTGTCGTTGGCGCCCCCCGCTGCTCCATGTCTCACGGCGCGTGCGCAAGTTGCTCAGTCAGCGACGCATCCACAGAGCTCACACCACAGCGCAACCAAGCCCGCACTTTGGCCCTCAGTGTTCAGCATCACGCTTCATCTCATCGCTGTCCTTCGAGTTACCCCTGCGGTTCACTCCGCCATCCATTGTAGCCGTTGCCGCACATCCCGCAATGCGTCCGCGGCCGCACTCCCAGCCTCGTCCACCAGCGGTTTCCCCACATCCCCTGTGCTACCTCGCCGACGACCAGGACCGTGCCGTTTAGTCAAACTCTGCCACTTGACCACAGACTGCCTACGGGCTCTTCCTGACAACGGACAAATTTTACATAGCTGTCGATATTACACATGGCGATCAGCACAGCCCTCCCCGCAGTTGCATGCCGCTATGTACTTTCGGCATTCCTATACCCTAACAAACTGTCGCGCTCCTTTCCCGCGCCGGTTAAAATGTGCTCGGGTTTCTGTTCGCCGCGCTGCATGCTAGTGGAGGAGCCCTGTAGCGACGCCATCATCATCTTCACCAGCGTCACAATAATCATTAACAGTACAAGCCAGCTCGCGCCTAGAACAGATTCTAACACCTTGGGAATGGCACCCTCGTTCTACGCGCCTCGCCCTGTCCATGGCACAGCCAACGCAACCGCAATAAACATGGGCTCTGCCGCACCGCCTCATCGGCCACCTACAAGCTAAATGCTCCACTACACGTGCACTGAACTAATCATCATTTTATTTTCGTTTACTCAATTCTGGTACGTGTATTTTCAGTCACCCCCCTGTCTTCATATAATCGCGTGTATTTTGTACAGTCTGCGCTTGTCCTTGTCAAGTCCCCTGTGTTTTTTCTCTGTCGTAGGAAAACACTCAACATAGTCAAAATAAATAGATTCGACAGTATCTTAGCACTGCTGCTAGAAGGTAGCACATCTTTAAGCAAAAGCGCACGTCCCTCGAGTCCCAAGCGCCAGCCAGCGGAAATAAACGCGAAGAAAGGGTAAGTTGCCAATATTGCGTAGCAGGCTGTGCAGCGATACTGACGACCGGCGTTGTGGAATGCCCAGCGATAGAAACCTAGCAGCCGAAGAAGAGGTCTCGGTAATGCGGAGACCATTGCATCGCCGCGCCAGTGACGATTATCAGCAAGGGTCGCTATAACAGTACGAAGGCGCTACACTGCACCATGGTCGGGGTCATTCATGCCTGCCTTGTTAACACGAAAGTGTTTTATTACCTGATACAAAAAGATTTAAACGACGCCATATCCATCACGGAAGTAACGCCACTTCAACAAATCAAGCGGCCTGTAAAGGGTGCATCCCTGCATACAGGGTCTTCTTGCGGGAAAGCAACCCTTAGTACTAAAGAGTGCGTTATACTTAGGGTGGTTTGTTTTCGGGTTTTATATTTTAACGCGAAAGTGTGTTTTGCCGGGATACACCAAAATTTCACTGGCGTCATTTCCGTACACCTTTGCCGAAGCGACCCGCCAGGAGGACATCGCTCACGAAGCACACCCACAAGACAGCCGCCCACCCGAAATCATGCTCAGTCGCAGATTTTGCTGCACGATTCACTTTCGTGTTTTACTGATTCCAATGATATATGAATCAAGCACAGTATTTTTAGATAACTCCGGCGCAGGCGATAGAATTTGTAGAACTTCACTTGTATAAATCTCGGGGAAAAGGCCGGAAAAGGAAGATACGTTTTATGACGGGGCTGTTGCACGAGCGTTGTGAAAACCACCACCAGAAGCATGCATTTCATGACCAATCACCGTAATACTCCACGTATTGGTCGTTAAAAGAGCGTGTTGTGAAGACCGTACTTTACATTGTTTGATTTGGTATTTTACCTAGGTTTGTTTAATGATATATCAACAAAATGTAAGTGCCAATGAAGTTCACTTGATTCCGACAAATGTTTGTTGTAGAAGAGCGATAATGCCCTCTACGAAAGCTCATATCAAAGTGGGGCTGCAATGAACCCGTTTTGCGCGCAATACAATCGGCTTCATCAAACTGATAGAACGGCAATTTTCCGTACATACTTTCTCTGTGATTAAGGAGAGATAAGTTTCGCGTCAATTAAGAAACCCTACAGATCTCTTAGTTCTCTTAAATTTATTGAGAGTTCAGTTTTATTCCATGATAACTTGGGGCTACACATGGTGTACGAATTGACATTGCGGAATCACCAAGGTTTTACGGTTAAAGTGTTACAATTCTTGTACCTTTCAGCCTTTGCTTCTACGTCACTGCTTGCAATGCGCGAGTTCGGATGAAAACGTGCCATGCTATCTAAGATGGTCGGTGTGGTAGCACAATAGCGAAACAATACTACCCCGCGCATTGTTATTTCCCATCCGGTCTGCGCAAAGCGAACATTCATTCAATAGGCCTTAAGCAAAAAAACAACATTGCTGTAACAACAAGTAGGTCAATGACTCGCGCTCACCGGTCGGAAGGCGTTGTTGTAGATGAACTCAGCGAAGCTCCTCGACTCGGGTGCCGTCAGATGCTGAGCCGGGTGGCAGAAGAAGCGCTCGATGCCCAAGCCGGACACCACAAACACGGTCGACAGAAGCATCGGCAGAACAAAAGACAGGAGGAAGTACAGAGCTCCTCCCGAGAGTATCCAGGCACCGCCGTTGGTTCCGCAGATACCCGGATTCTTCCCAAAGCACGAGCACTGGCTACCTGCGGGTCGGTTTAGCATGATAATTATCGTGTTACTATAAGTGCTATCAATATTGCGTCTTTGCCAACGCCTTTAGTGTCATCATCATGGGTGGTGATGGTAATGCTCACGGCACAACGAAGGTTGCTGCCGTGGTGTCGTAATTGCAACTCTTCTGAAATCTAAGGTTCGACGAAATCTCGTCTGGTCGGGTAAAACGTCTCTTTTACGTCTCTTTTTTACGCTTTTAATAAGCCTTTGGTTGGTGACCGCAAGTTTTTAACTATGCAACTCTTCTGCTTTGGTTAAAACAAGTTCAACATTAAGTTCGCGTATCTGAATTTCACATTGCTATTTTTTATTTATATATTTTTTATTTTTATTTATTTATTTATTTACGTATTTATTTATTTATTCACTGATTGATTGATTGATTGATTGATTGATTGATTGATTGATTGATTGATTGATTGATTGATTGATTGATTGATTGAGCGAGCGAGTGAGTGAGTGAGTGAGTGAGTGAGTGAGTGAGTGAGTGAGTGAGTGAGTGAGTGAGTGAGTGAGTGAGTGAGTGAGTGAGTGAGTGAGTGAGTGAGTGAGGTAATGAGTGAGTGAGTGAGTGAGTGATTCGTTTTACTCAACGAGGCGCCTCATTGAAGAAGGGGGTTAAGGACTATAGGAAAGGGATAGCTGGGAGCAGGCCTTCGTTGCTTCAGTCATGGATGCCATCCCGGGGAATGTGCCGCGCTTTCCTCGGACTGCTCTAATGAGGCCGCTCTTCACAGCGTAGCGGCGAAATTCCGCGTGCACACATGGTCGATTGAACCGATAATGAAATTTCCCCCGCACTCTCCCACAGGCGAAATTCTTTTTGGCGTGACGAAGTTTCCGACTTAAAAAGACACAGCGCGGAACACACGACGAAGCGTAGATGTGAAAATTTGGCTGTACAACTTCGGTGGGAGATTTCTCGCCAATTACACAAACAACGTATCACACAGTTAAGCCACCATACTAGAGCTTGAATTATTTTTGCTGGGTTTCCCGTAGCTTTGCGTTAGGATGACACATGAAACCTAAAAAAAATTGGTGGCAGGTGATAGCCTGCAACTCGAGCAGACACCAATTACTCGGCTACCTAGCTATTTGTGGCTAAAATATTTAACTAATATGATAGGCCATATCCGCCGGACTTTAGCAAACTCCCAAAATTATAGCAGGATACACCCACAGAGTCGCATGCTTGAATTCGTATTATTGCTTTCACTGTGCACAGTGGGGAGCTCTTTATTCCGTCGTCAATCTGTTGTTCTTTTGAAATAGGGTCTGCGGCAGGACGGGTAATTAACGCGGTTAACAAACTCGAAACGCGCAATGGCCGCGGAAAAGCGAACTCTTCCTTGACGATATCCAGAAATTTCTTAACTCAGTCACAGACGCAATAAATGCGAACATGCAAAAGATAAAGACAGTAGCTTCTGTGATGAATGGTATAGCGTCAGTTCATGCTGTAGAATGCGTGATAACTTGTCATAAGACACACGACACAGCAGACTTTATATTAGGCCCTGTAACAAACATAGAAATGATGACTTATGGTCACTGCAAGTTTTGAGGCTACGGATGTCTCTTCAAAAAAATGCATCGGAAAGACAGCCACAATATGAAGGTTTAACGCGCAAAGGCTACAACTGGGCCTTGAGGTGCGCGTAGTGTCCAGTTCCAGATTATTTTGCCCGCCTGGGGATCTCTAACGAGCGGGGAAATCTCCACATACGGGCGTTTCGGCTTTTCGTCTCCATCCTAAAACAGCCACCTCGGCTGGAAACCGAACCAGCGTCCTTGGACTCAGCAACACAACGTCTGACATATTGTTCCCCCACGGTGGGTGAAAGACGGTACCGCACTCACCGATACTGTAAGCGGCGGTGACGATGGTCATGGTGACGGCGACAAGGATGACCGTTGTGTCGTAGTATGCAACTAAATCGGCCACTTCCTTGGGCGAATTCTCTTCTAAGTCTGCCAAGGAATCTCGCAGCATTTCCGCCGAACCATTAACGGATGCCACAAGTTCATCGAAGGTGGTCTTCAACTCGGCTGCAGTAATACTCAGTATTTTCTTTAGTTCTGCACAAGACGAAAACAGTTACCTCATTTTATATGAGTTACGTTCCGAAGTCTGAGGGGTTGCTATAAATCAACAGACTCGTTCTTCATCCCGCGTGCTTCATGTATTCGTCATGCTGCATATGGCGCAGCTGGGGAAATGCATCATCTGCTCACCCCTCACCCTGTCGCTACTCGCCATATACATGCATGCATGCAGCACACACACACACACACACACACACACACACACACACACACACACCACACACACAACACACAAATATATATATATATATATATAATATATATATATATATATATATATACATTTTAAGGATTGGCAGCAGAATGGGATAATAAATCACAATCACCACAAAAAACATTTCATAGGGCGCTTCGGCGGGGGCCAGCCTTTTTCAAGTCAAGTGAACACGTAAAAATGGCTGGACCCCAGCCAAAACGTCGTATTCAATGCTGTTATGTGTTTTGATGGTTATATCATATATATTATATTTATATATTATATATATAATATATACATCGCTTTATTCGAATTTCTTTTGGTCCCAACCCCAACGCATGAATTCTAAGCCGCATTACTCGAAGCTCATGGAAAACCTAACCCGCTTAGAACGAAGTGTCGAACGAAGGCGGCCCAACGAAGAGTCAGGCTGTCGAGCATGACGGTCAACGCAAGATGGTGTTTCTCCGGCGATTTTCTCGAGCTAATCAAGCTCTAGTCGCGCCATACGACTTCCCACAAACGCCCCAAATTCGTGGTAGGGTCTGAATTTTGTACCGTGTCATTCGTCAATAGCGTGGACGCTGCGGTGAGCGAACACCGACACTCCAACCGTAGAACTAGGCCGTGTCCTCGACAACGGGCTGCCGAAAACCTCTTCTTTTGCCGACTTCACCGCTGGACACCTGGACGACGCTCTGTTGAGTAGACCTTTACGATTTCTCTCTTTTTGGTGTTTGCTATTTTGATCCTGATGTTTTTTTTATGCCTTATGATAAAAAGGTAAAAGAGAATGGGCTAAAAACCCCAGACGTGCTGGGGTGCAGCGTAGAGGGGAGAGATGAAAACGAACGAACCTGTAGTATGGTGACTAATTTTGTAATTACTTTTTTCTCGTTATTTCGAAGCAAGGCATCGAGAACAGTTGGACAAGGCCTGGTAACCTTTTGGCAACTGAACTCAGGGCCCGTAAAAATTACGAAGGCAGAAATCGGGAAGGACTTTTGCTGGCTTTACAGTTAGGTTTTGACATTGGACTCACAAACGCCAAGAAATCCCTTACTGAAATAAAACATACGCGGCGAAATAATGACATTGTCTGTCGACACAAAATTGGTGTATACAAGAAAGTATCATATCGAGGCATTCTAGTCCATATGCCATAATGCTGTGATATGCTTCGGGTTAGAGTGGGGACTAGAGGCACAAGGAGATTATTTATAGAAGTACCACCGGCGCGATGAACAGAACAAAAAAATTGTAGAGACAAATTTCCCCCATCACAAAAACAAAAAGAAACCTCGCTGGAAATAAAAGCCAAATAGTACAAAGACTACAAATTCTGTTAAATAGGCTCGCTTCGGAGACAAGATTTGCAAATTGCACAGCGAGGAGGAAACTAAAAAACGTGCTGCATATTTTGTTACAAGAAAAGGCAAAAAAATAAACTTTCGATAAAACGGCTTCGATGAAACGTCTGCCGATAAAACGGCGTTGATATAACGGCGTTCCATGAAACGGATTCGATAAAACGGCGTTCGATAAACTGTCCGGATTACACATCATCATCATCACCATCGTCATCATCATCACCAGCCTGCCTACGCCCACTCCAGGGCAAAGGCCTCTCCATTAATCTCCAATTGCCTCGGTCCTGCGCTAACTGCAACCAATTTATCCCCGCAAACGGCTTTATCTCATCTGCCCATCTGACTTTCTGCCGCCCCCTGCCACGCTTGCCTTCTCTAGGGATCCACTCTGTTACCCTTAATACCGAACAGTTATCTTGCTTCGCATTACATGCCCTGCCCACATCCATTTCTTCTTCTTAATTTCTAATAATATGTCCTTAACATGCATTTGTTCTCTGACCCCCTCTGCTCTCTTCTTGTCCCATAATGTCACACCTATCATCTTCCGTTCCATTGCTCGCTGAGTTGTTCTCAATTTAATTTGAACCCTCTTAGTGAGCCTCCAAGTTTCTTCCCCGTAGGTGAGTACCGGTAAGATGCAGCTGTCATACACTTTCTTCTTGCGGGACAACGGTAGACTGCCATTCTTTATCTGAGAATGTCTGCCGTATGCACTCCACCCCATTCATTACATACTCACCCAATTTCAAGGGCCCTAAGGCGGTTTCTTTGTTTCAGGTATAAAAAAAGGAGGTCCCAACAAAACCGTGGTGTTAATGTTATTTTTTCTGTGTGTTTGAGGCCCCTAGCGAGGTACGTAAGTACAGCGCAAGAAATGAAGCAAGCTAATACTAACTCGTGAGACATGGAGGGAGATAAGCTCTACTCAACCTTCACGACAATCATGATGGTCTAAAGCCCCCATTGCTGCCCGATTTGCTTCTTGTTCGCTGCCGCAACGACGTTTACTTCATCTCCGTGGCTAGAATGGTGAAGAAACAAATCTAGGAAACATAAGGAACGAACGCACGACGTGCACTCCTAAACTAGGCTCCCGCTTTCGCAACGTATTCCCAATCACATGTTCTGTGACGCACAGGTGGCGTTATTTCTGCCCCCCACAGCCACAGCCGAGTGAGTAAGCCGTTTGCCTCTCGCGTACCATCTCACGGTCACCACCGAGCGGGTACAACGACTGACACTGACTCCGTTGATATGTCGTCCAGTAGTTCGATTCCTACCGGTGGCGGTCATTTTCTTATACAGGGTTTTGTTAAACGCCGGAATAAACAAATTTATATCCAGCTTCGTTAGCAAAATATTACATTTTCACAAGAAAATCGAGTGATGACATTTTCAACGAATGTACATCTTTCTGCCACCACTGAAATTACAGATGTCTGCAAAAATTGCCTGCATGCAGATCCGTCCTAAAGAGGCGGCGACAAAGAAATACTAAGCACACCGTTACCCAGATGCAAAACTACTGAATCCCCCTCACCACGCATGCACAACCGCTGCCTTCATTGAAATGAACTTTACTAGCTTCCCGAATGTTTCAAGAATTGGTGGTAACGTATATAATATCAAGACAATCATCACTGTGTGGAAAGCTTGCGTTGGTAGGCACCAGAAAATCATAAAAAACTTTAGGAACGGAAAAAAAAACCACTGCCAAGGCGCACGTCCCGACAAATCCGGACAGTGATGAGAATGTTTTTGGAGCAGAATGATGTATGCACACTCAAAAAGAAGACAGATCAAGGGATGCAAGTGTAGGGGAGAAAATAAAATCCGGCTAGCACAGTCCAGCTTGCTTTTACCAATGCCATCCCACCTTGTTGGATGCGAAACAAGAACCACACTACGCCGATGCTCAGGAACGTCCCATAACTAAATCGACGCTTCAGAGGTTGTAAAACATTTTGTTTATGTTCCTTCCAAATAGCCCCTGGAATAATTCGCATTAATAGGTGTATCTTTTCCGCAAGTTTCACACCCTACCTATCGCTTCTCCATCCCTGATGTTGTCTATCCCTGTACACATCCCTGCTAACGTTCTTGATGTTTTTAAAATATTTACTTCGGAGGTTTAACCATCATTAGATTAGCTAAACTGTGGCGCGATATTAAGGATATGGTGTATGTCGGTTTCTAAATGTGATATCAATAGCATATAAATATTGCAAAGTAAAACTCCAAAATCGGGAATTGTAAAGCCAGAGACCGATGATACAATAAAATTTTCAACGTAATATTATCTTTACTTCAGTAATGGCGCAAAATCAGCCTTTGTATGTGTATTAGGGTGCCTAAGAGAGTACGTGAGTCGACGGGCTGCAAGGGTTTATAGCAGTGTTTTAAAGTAGAGATGGAGGGCACAAATAAAATGGTAGTCCGAAAGGTACACCACAATGTCCATTTTAAGAAGAAAATTACCGAGCACTAGTCAATTTTTAATCCCGTCTTTTTCTCCGATGGCCCTGCCAGCGAAAGGTTTTCTTGAGGATGAACACAGCGGCCAACATCTCGGATGCGCTCGTAATAAAATAATTTAAATTACAAAATTGAATTTATTTCAACATTCACAAAGGTCAGTAATGAGCTTGTGAGAATGTAAGCCTGCCTTATGTGGTATGAGACACATTCACATAAAACCCGGCAATACAACCAAATATAAGTAGTCAGAGAATCGAGAAACTTACCATCAGCTTTGACCTTTGCTGTTTCCATTAAAAATTCGCTGCCTTGTACCTAGGAGAACCGAACGAATAATTATTCTTGTTAGGGAGAGGTCCGCAAAAAGGATCTATTACACATCTGCTCACGACAGACTTTAACATTAGGCGTAAAGGACATGGACACTCTACCTGTCTTTTGTCTATGCTCTCATTGTAAGCTAGAACTCTGTTGCAATATAGAAGGTAGCGCGAGGACAAGCCAACCAAAATAGGCGTACCGAAACTCGATTAGAAAAAGCTCGAAACTCGAATCCCCACACAAGCCGCGTTTTAACACAACCAGACTCTTCTTCAAAGGTGTAAACAGTACTGCAAAAAAAAAAAAACCATTCAATATTGTTATTCAAAGTGACGGCTTAAAAACATATTCCTGGAACCACCACGCTTGCCTGTTTGCGCATGAAGAATCTGGGTGGGTTTAATTCTAACACGCACATCCACCGACCACAAATCTGAGGTTTCAGGCCTTCCTACAACTCGCCATGTCCCGTAGCCTAAAAATGATCACCACGCAGCGCGCTGCCAGGACGGCCTTCCTAACATTACGTAAATTTAGAGGTAGCCTTATTGGTGGAAATGCCAGCGCCGTATACCTTTTGGAGTGCGCAATCTGCGGTCAGTAATATTTCTGCAGAGTCGCAACTCCCCTTTGTATCCCGCTCAGTCCTCTCTTATGCCGAAATATTCTTGGTTTTTTGCCACTGTTAAGAAATGTGACTGCATCCGTTCGTTTGTTAGCATCTAAGGCCACAATTGTATAATCACCTTTTCAGACCCACCACGACAGCAAAATGTGGCAGTCGTATCCCATTGATAGGTTTAAGTTAGCTGAGTTTGATATCATGGGTCAGCGAAACCTAACCTGGCGATCTCGCGAATGAAGATTGACCTACATTTTCTCAGGTGATTTCACGGGATGTCTCAACCAGCTTAGATAAATGAACGCAAGACATACGCTGAGGTATTTAACAAAAACACATTCATTCCACACATTGCAAATACACTAACGCAAGTCACACAAGCAGTTAGCAGCTCAAAACTGATCCGAATATATTCCTTAGTTGATTACAACACAAGACAATCCAAACCAAAACCAAAAGTCACTACAATATAGTTCTTACACAAGCACTTCAACTCTACTCCTAGTCATCCTGGCCTCGGAAATGAATCAACAACGACTAGTCAGTAGCGTCCTTTAAGAACGTGTACCTATTGGACTGGCCTACCCCGGTCGCTCCTGTTCACGCTCCTCATGTTCATGCACCTCCGTGCGTGAACATGAGCAGCAGCCGGTGGATGCGGTGGCTCCAGCCGGTCGGAGTGCCCGCAGCTGGGATAAAGAGCGACCTCGGCAGGAAATTTTCGCTGCTCGCCAAATGCTTCTTGCCCCTCTGGCAACTTGTCTCTGTCGCTTTTCATGACTCGCTCCTATTTGAGTTGCTGGATATGTCAGATAGGTGAGTGAGCGGGACCAGGTATAATGGCATTTGGTGGCTGCTGCCTACTGCGCCAAGTCTCCTTACCGCATCTCTCCAGCATATAACTGAGATAAAAGTGAGTCATAGAACCAGACTTTCCAGATGGGCGAGAACGTTTTCCGCCCACACCGAAGGATTTTCCCACAAGGTGGGGATTATCTATACAACTTGAACAAATCGTACCGGGTCCCAGCCGCACCGCTCTCGAGGGTCTGCCGCGTGCGTTTGGGCCGGCTTCCTCACACGTGCACACATGGAGGCGTGATGTGTGGTCACGTGATACGCCACGCGTGGAGGGAGCACATAAATTTTATCTCGATGTGAATGCCCGCGCATGGTCGGCATACAAGCACAGATCTTCGCGGTCATCCATCGCTCGTTTCACGTATACGATTCGAAAGCAATTTTACACCTCCGTAACGCGCCTGCTTTGCCCTAGACAATGCTGTAACAAAAACCATAATTATTATGGTAGAATCTTTCACTGCCTATTCAAGCCACAAGCAAGAAGCCAGGTTTCATATTTCTGTATTCTTTAAAGGAATTCGGCAAGCACCACAAAATGTGCATTGGGCTACACATTTTTCTAATCAAAGCTATGCAACGAATGCATATTCCAGTGGTTACTTAGATAGCTGAAAATTTTCCAATCGTTCATCATCATAATAATAATAATAATACATCATTATCATAATCGACACCCTACTCGGTTCACTGCGGGCGAAATCCTCTCCCATCAACCTACAACCCCTCCTGTGCCGCGCTGCTCTAGTTCATTCGTTGCCACCAAAATTTGTTATTTCGCCCTTCAAATTCCTTCAACTTCTAGACCCATCTCATGGTATCCGCCCTGCCAACATAGTAGTCCACCGGTGTAACTTTCGCCCAACTACGGGTAAAGCTAAAGTTCATTTCTTTTTTGTTTGAACCTATTATATCTTCTACTCTTCTTTGTTCTCTGATCGAACAAGCCTGTTTCCTCTCCCTTAAAAGACTCTGAAACACTGTTTTCAACTGTTTTTGGAATCACAAATGCTTGCAGAATGTAGTCACCCAACACAACCAGTACTTAGTTTAGGGAGTCACAAAGTACCTTAGACAACAAACTGCTCTATGCTCATCAGATAACTTGGAAACTCGCTCAAAAGATTTCACTCTCTTTCCCGGTCTGCACGTTTTTCAACGGCTCTGATCACGTCATTAAGGCAATGTAGAGGGTGTTGGGCGGTTTTCTTTCAGTTGCCGAAATGAATGATTTTCCATAGCAACTTAAAACTAAAGCCACAAGAACAAAGCAGAACTGCAAGGCGTGTCCGGTGCGGCGAGCAAATCACTCAGTGCTGCTCAGTGGTGGCGATAACTATAGCTTTCGCAGTGGCTCCAGACGCGAAAAAAAGAATGAAAGTGCTTATCGAAAGTGTTGTAGGGTCTCTTTGACGTTACTACTATAATTTCTTGTGCATGACCCGCTGTACGGATCTTAAGGTTTCTTTCACGTTGTCTGGTAAGGCGTCACGTTTCCGCTCTGTTGTCATTACCGGATAGACGCACTGGTTGTATATTCTCCATGTCAGTGGTAAAGGTAGCTTAGTGTTTTTATTTGGGAGTGTTTGCCGAGTACACTTTAGCTTATATTAGTCATGCCCGTATTTCTTCTGGCTGGGGTCACCATAGACGACCTAATCGAGGTTGTTATATTCTTCTACTTGTTTTAGCGTATCGTTATATATGCTGAACAGGACGCTTTTATCATGACAAAATACTTTCGACAATAAAGCAGCGTCATCCAGGATACAACTTTTTGAAAAGAAATGTGCCTTTAGTCAGGGCCAATATGGTCACTTTAGCTCTCGTATATACGTTATATGTCACCTCGGTGAAGAGGACGCCGGTATAGCTGAAACATGAGGCTATGTTCTTAATAGAGAAGTTTCTTTTGGACAGAAATTCAATTTTTAGAGATGTGGCTTGCCGACCCAGTCCGTCAAGTCAGTTTCTCAGTCAATCACATCAGTGTGTCTGCACTTAGGAACTGATAGACGTTAAGTGCATTTAACCCTGCAGTTCGATCGAAAGCTTGCGTTTTTGTTTCAGTTCCCTTCCGTTGCCTCTTTATTATGCCTATAAAAAATATTTTGCACCATACACTTTACTCAATATTTTCAGAATATTCTCGGTATTGTCACTACTCCCACGGAAGCATACATATGGACTCACGGAGCCACATCTGAAGAGATAGCAATACTGAAAATGCAAAATTATTTGTAGCTGCAGGGTAGTCGCCGGACCCTTCACAAAATATTAGTTTTAGCTCAAGTGTACCAATGTCACCGCGCCTCTAGTACATAACAGCACGTCAGAAAGGCTGTTCCAAATAAGTAAAAAATCTGCCAAATCTTTCAGTGTTCAAAATGGTCAACACCGAGAAAAAAGGCATGCACCTCCGCACACACATTTATTTTGACTTTCCTGTTCTTGAAATGGGTGCTTATTGTAGACACTTAATCCACTCAAACGCATATCCAATTCATGAGGTTCATAATCTTGAGGTCCAAATCATGTTTTGAACGGCGTCCCACTTTGGCAGTCACCGTGTTGTAATGCACACAAACTGAGACGTTCGTTTTTGAACGCCTCGGGCTCGGTCGCCCTATCAGGCGCACACAATGTAACGCACTACGTCATAAATTCGCAGAGATATGTAGATTCTACTCGAACGGTGATGGACGTTTGCTTTGTTGTCTTTTTCACTATCAATGAATTCCTTCGTTCACACATTTTACTTTCTTTTCTTGCGTGAGCGGCGATATGGGCTTGCTTTAGCGAAATGCGTTTTGATTATGTTGGCTTTTATGAATTGCGCTTTGTCGAACGCCCTCACATGCCATAAAATACCCATCTAGGCGTAAAACGTTCCCTTAAAAACAGCCCGTACCATTTTCAGGTGTTGAGACAGCTTTACTTTGTGAAGTTCCTTTCGTATATCTTCTGCGGCCATTCCGGAAATCTGCAAAATTGGGGCACACATTTGCACACTCCTCCGCTTTACACGTAATTTTTAAAGACATCACAGCCAGAATGAAATGTCGTCATGTCCCTAACAGCGCCCTCATGAACAGTAAACTGTTCCCTTCCCTTCCCTCCATCCCTCCCTCCCTCAATCACTCACTCCTTCCCTCTCACCCAGGTACTCACTCACCCACTCCCTCTCCACCGATCAGTCAATCCGTAAGTCAGTAAGTTACGGCGTTTACTAAAAATAAGCTAGTAGTGGACAAGGTTATCTCTGCATAAACACACCATGGCGAATAGGAACTGCAGATACTTTAGTTCCAGGAAGCCTTGCTAATCCCTTGGAGCATCTTTCACCTCGTCTACAGTGTTTCCTCAGCGGCGAGTTTTATTTATTACTATCAACCTGGGACTTGTTATCCAAACCACACGCATTTTAACTAGAGGACTATTTTTCTGTGCAATTCCTTAGAAGCCAGATTTTATCATTGAGAATGTAAATAGGCATGATAAGTTGTAGTTTATGTGGTGGTAGAAGCAGTAGTATAAGTACTACTAGTAGTACTGCTTGCATTTATGTCCATAATTTGGAAACGTAATGCTGGTATTGGCATGGGGAATTGTAGGTTTCATGAATACAAAAATACCTGGGCTACCAGGTTGCACGTAATCACTTAGGAAGCTTTCAATAGAATACCTAAGATACAGCAAGTGGCATGAATATGAGTGTAAAACCCGGCAGACACTACTCGTGCCAGAAGGTCTGAAGGGAAGTGTCTAGCTCGGTGAGGCGTTGGGGTCTTGGTGTGGGTTATGAGGTAAGTCAGATGTCGAGGTTACTTAACACAGCCATCAACGGGGTTGGGGGTTGGGTTGTGGAGGGTCGGTCTTTTGTACAGCTCTACACTAAGCGTAAGTGTAAGTGTAACTGGGTAAGTGTAAGTGGCAAATGCGGCAATTAATAGGGTCGATAAAATTTCAGCTGGAAATTCATTGCCAGGCGCGGTTCTCGATGTCCGATGGTAGAGGTGGACGAGGAGGGCATGGTGTAGTAATGGGGCAAGAAGGCTCTGCCGAGACAAAACGAGGACATCGCCCAGACAGCGCAGGCCTTACGACGAAGCTTGCTAGCTACGTGCTACCCCGTGTACCTCTAATGCCTATGCTTTATGTGTCTCGGTATGCGTGACGGACGTGTCATTTTCAGAGAAGATATTGACCATAGCTTGAACCTTCTAAAGAGGAAAGTTGTCAGAGAATGCCGTGTAAAGTTTAGACCTTCATTTTGTGAAGTAATAATGATACCTAACCGAGCAAGAATCTGGCAGGGGCATCGTTGGCTAGATGAACAAGTGTACGGCCTACGCCATGGGCGTGTTCATCTAAAATCTTAAAGATTGGTTTTAACCCAAGACGAAGTGAAGTTAGGCTCCCCAACGGAACTGCCAAAGTCAATTCAGTTTTGGCGATGCCCAACGCTGTGCGTCCTGCATTGTTCGAGACTAGCATACGTAAAAATATTCATTTTAAGGTTGAGGAAGCTTCGTAACCAAAGCGTATTGTGGGGTCTTTGTCACGAAACAGACCCTGCCACGGAATACCAGGTAGCTACATAGGTGATGACAGAAATACTTTTCCCACGGCTGGGCGTTGCCTAATTGAGATATGGGGGCGACAGAGTGTCAGAACCCTAAGTAGACAGATACCCTCGTAGTTGGTTAGATATCGGCGTTGTTGGTGTTGCATGAAATTGCCTTTCCATAGTAAATCCAGAAAAGGTACTGTAAGGCCGCCATGCAACCAGTAATCCGCTGATTGTTTAAATAAAACAAACTGCTTATGAACCATAAATAATTTATAAAGGGGCACCGTACAGCATATAGCTGGCAGCGCAAGGTCACTCATTGTGAGAGTTTAATTATGATATGACGTATGAGTTTGCAGGCTCTTCGAAGCTCCTTGTTATGTTATCACCCATTCGCACTTTTGTGAAATTTAAAACGGAAATCTATAACGCTCATATAGTTACAGGCCCAGTACCTTACAGGACGCGTCCAAGAGATAGCGTCGCGCGTACCAGGAGTGATGTCACACCGTCGATGCCCAGCCAAGAAGAGTTTCGTCCGAAGTCAAGTTCAGCCAGAATGCCGGAAGGTTCGAGGTGAGGCGTTTCGAATCACGTGAGTGCCACTTCCAACAAACCCAACTAAGGGGAACCTACTGTTTAACGCCCGCGCCATGACTCAGTCTTCTAGACCTATTAAAACATCGTGGACTAACGGCTAACTCTTATTCTGGCCTTGGCAGGAAGCATGCACGAGCCGATTTCCTGACTATGCATGAAAGTAAGGTTACAAATTACAGGCTGGCTCCATAGAATCGAGAGGAAAGTCAGCAATCTTCGATGCCTAGGATTCCATTGCGCAGTACTCTTTCATTTTAACAAAGTTCACTATGTTTACACTTTTAGGGGAGAACCTAAACGCAGCAGAACCCACGCCTTCCATTAACGCGTCCGATGCCTACCGATTTGGCCATCTGGGCGGCTTTGTTCTCCATCACTTTCTGGGGCAGTTACTTTAATACCACTGCACTCATTTGAAACCCGTTTGGGAAAACGTCACCTCCCGAGCTGTCGGAGCACTCAAGTTGAATTAATCGGGCGCCACGACGCGGCAAAAGTAGCAAATACGCAGCCAACAAAACTACCCATCGTGGTAAACTCTCCCACTAGAGGGCAGCAGCAAGGAACAGCGACTCAATGTGCTGGAGACAAATTGAAGTCATTGTAAAGGGTTTCGGCGGATCGCGAAGCTGAGCGACTCATTCGTCAATATTCCGTTCTGATAATGCAGGACGCATGCGCGTTTGTTCTCCTGTACAGAAAAAGCAAACGCCTAAGCAAAGAGGACGTTGTTTTACGAAAATATTGCCCCGCGAAATTTCAAACTTTGCAAGAAACAAACAACCGTCTTTAACACTACTCCGTTTTTAAAAATTATTGGCATTCCCTGAACGCGTCCTAGCATTTGTATACCCGTCACGTCCTGTCACCAGAGGACGGGTTTACTTGGGGGTTTAAGATAAACACTTGTTACTTCTGTTCAGAACATTTCGAGTGAGAGAAGATGAAACTTTTAAAAATTTTCCCGGGTGAAATAATATTAAAGGAATTTCTAAGCCTGGGTGCACTTACTACATAATAAGCTTCTCCCGTTGACTGAACTCATTCTTGCGACGGCGCTTTTAGCTACAGTGGCAACATTATGGCGTAGTCTCCAACTAATATGCGCATTGCTATGTACGGACTAGGTACGTACGCCTAATAACTGGTCGAAGGCGTTCAGCTGCCCGACGAAGGTCTCTCTATCGTTTTCGACGCACCAGGTGTGATTAGAACACGTTTCATTTCCGGATTCCATCTGCCCCCGAGCATCCTTCACGTCCTTTTCTATATCTGACAACGCCCGCCCGAGAGAGTCGAGGCCACCTCCCAGTTCACCGACCCGTGACTCCAGGACCTGCAGTTCTGAATGCCGGAAAACGTCAATACGTGAGTACGTTAAAACATAAGGCAGGGCAGTGGCTTTTGTTACGCGAGGCTCCTCTGTTGATTCTGTCACAGGAGCTTCCTCACGTCGTTGCGACAATTAAATGACAGTGTGGGATATTTTTGGACGCAACGGTGTCAACACGTTGAGACATACCCCTTTCCTGCCCAACAAAAAGATTTTAGAAAAAAAAGGCCACAAGTACAATAAATTTTGTGTATTTACCACTTCTCCTAATCATGCTTCGACAAGTGAAAATAAAGCGCAGATTATTTCACACAGAAAACAAACCCACACATATGTGTGGGCTGGGCTTCTATTCGTATGATCTGTCGGGCAGTAAGAATACCTTAAAAATGGCACCAGGCGCAGAAAACCTGCATTTTTACGTTTTATTTACGAGTTTTACATTGTTTTGAGGAGTACTTACATTATACCATGGGATTTTTGGAAAATTATAATAGTGAAGTTTTAATTAATATAATTAAATAATTATAATTAATATTTTTCACAAGTAATTACGGAACTAGTTCAAGGTTAAAGGCGCCAGAAAACATTACCAACGAGCCAGCACAAAACCGCGAATAAATGAGACACGAAGAAAGGAAGAAAAAAATTTTATCGCTAGTGCTGCAGTGCACGAGCCCGCCACCCTGAAGTGCCCAGCAAAATTTTCGTGACGACAAAAGCCCAGCCCACACATATGTGTGGGTGCATTTTTCAAACCGTGATGACGGAACGAAGACGAAGGGAACGGGTGTATTTTTTAGCCAATCGCGTTTTTTCCAAGTCCTGCTTGTTATTCAGAAAATACGAGAATAGCAAGAGGAAATATCAGTTTTCATCTTGAAGGCGGCTAGCGTGATCGCGCTGGCTTGAGCGCCAGTTTTAATGTGCGATTTCTCAGCCCCCTGGTGGCGAATTGAGTGAACTAACGAAACCAATAGAGTCTCTAAAGCGTTCGCAGCGGCTACCAAGGGCTGTGAAACTGAAACTGAAACAGGTGCCACTTAGTAAACGATTGTTGACCCACACGTTTGTGTGGGCTGGGCCGTAAAGGGATACAAGCGTATAGGTATCACTTTCTGCGCTGTATTCACGTTCACTTGATGGCAAATGCCGACGTTTAACGGAAGGCCAAAAAAGAAGCATAGAAATCTCTGAGCTTCCAGGCAGCAGTGTCTCGCAACAGAGTCTTATACTGCAAGCTAGAGAGTTCGTGGCCAGTTTAGGGCTACATTTTTATCTATGCTGCACTTTATTGCTATTTGGGGCTTACGCAAAAAACACCTCATTCTACTTTGCCACTACTGTGATTACAAATTTCTTCTAAACACTCCCCGCGACGGACCATATATACACATTACTATACAATGGAACCTTGAGCAAAAATTTGTTGAGCAAAAGTAAAGTTCGAAAGGGACGAACGCTTCGCAGTAGTTTGTTTTCTATGAGAGCAGTGTACAACATATATCCGTAATCAAAACTTCATATGCTATGCACTCAGTACTCACACCAAAGAGGGCATGGGAACCCATTTCTTGTGTGCGCCACCCCCCTGTGCAACCAGCAGGGACTCAGCATATTAAGAATATTCTCACTTTTACTCGTCGGGTCAGCCCAGATATGTTTGAAGCTTACAAAATGCGTCTCATTCTCAGTGGAATCAGAATTTGCACTCAGTGGCCTCACTCACCTAGGTCCCCCTGCGTCAGTAATACACGAAAGGTATCCCACCTTTAAGCACTTCGACAGCAGGCATATACATGAAAGCTTGTTACTCTAGGGAGCCAGAGTTGAGAGCTTTATTACTGAATCTCGCCTCCGAAACGCGCCCACAATCTCCATGAGCTCCTGCGTTCACCGCCACTGCTCCTCCCAGCCTGCAAGAATGACTTGCGGGAAGTCATCCATGAAGACTTGGAATCTGTGACCGGCAGTCTTCCAACAGTTCCCAGTTGGTTTCCAAGGTATGTCTTATTAGAACATAATGTCACGACCACCACCCTTGCTATTGTATCTTCGCCGACTCGCCCGGTGTCAGAAAGTTACAATTCATCTCGTCACGACATCCCTCTTAAATTACCTATGCGACGTTCTGGCTGCGTCTCGATGCTAGGCCTAATCAACGTCATGTCTATTTCTTCGCTGGTATTTTACATCGCGAACGTTTGTCGACACCTCCTGCAAGACAAACGGAGCGGCTTCGTACCTTACGAAGACAACGTACTTAAAACTACTGCCTTCGAGTGCCTGCATACCTTTTGCGACAACAGTTTCCGTATCCTCAGGAAATAATTGACCCTTTGTTCAGTGATTGTGACCTAAGACACCATCCACTCTTTCTCTTCACGTCGCCTATTTTTAGTCGCCTATTGCCCCTGTGTAGCGTAACCTGAAGGTCCAAACAAAAAACTAGGGGCTGCAGTTTATTCTAGAAACTACATCATTCACTCGATTGGCACTTGAACCCCTGAAATGTGTTATCGCTTCAAGAGGAAGGAATTGTGTACAAGCTTTATTGGGATACCGCAGCCAGCCTTTATAGTGTGCATTCTAATTTGGCTGCTCAACTAGAAAAACTGTACCCCCCCCACCCTTCTCTGCCTTTGGCTGGTTATCGGAAACGTAGTTGTGGTAGAATATATCGCAAGGTGTACAGCACAGGTTCTTTGGGAAGATTGACTTCACAATCAGGTTGAAATTTCGTAATACTGCGCCCATAAAACTAATTTTGAGATAGGACAATTTTTTTATCTTCTGCCATTGTCTGCTGCCACGAATTAGGCATTCCAATTACCGATACAGAACGTTCATGATATTCAAACTTGCGAAATCATTCGTTCTTTTCGCGTGCTGCCTGCCAACCCCATTCTGCCACCTGATTGTGAACAGGTCTGAACGGTTTTGCCGAGCAACTATGTTGAAAGCGATGAGGTAGCTCTCTCTTCAATGTGATCGTTCCCCCACGGAATCGCAACGGTTAGTCGGAGTTCTAGGTATTCATCGGGGTTTCCATCCTAGGTTGTAAAATCAACAACTGTGAGCGAATCATTAAACACAAGGCCATAGCCGGTGGCTCTCAGTGTCCTTCAACATGCTTATATATTTTCGCATGCGTGGTGTGTTTCCTCGAATGGTTTGTCTGATCTTGCTGCCACTATTAGCCTAGACGTCCCAATAAGGACAGATGATACAAATGCTGAAGGTTTTGAAGAAGCACAGGACATCATTTGACGTGAATCCCACCACTCTCAATCGTACGCCATGGCGTTCTCCCCGTCGAATGGGATGGCTGAGCGATTTTACGGCGTTTAGCGTACTGAGTGTTCTCCGAAAAACGAGAAAATTATACAAGAACACGTGTCTGCAATCATCAAGTGCGATGTCATAAGCCCATTATCACGTTCATGGTCATCGTCGTTCGTGTGGTACCCCACAAGGATTGTACAGTTCAATTTTGTGTCGACTAACCAGCAGCCATAGCCAAATATCACCCGATCAATTGTTTCGACTGCACAACTCACACAGATGTTCTTAAATGACACAAATACTTCTACTGGCTTACGACCAACCTATCTGCAGAAGTAAAGGGCGCAAAGAAATTACCCAGGGAAACTCATTAACAAGTTGTCGATACCTATCCTGAGCTCGATAAATTCATTGCTAAGAAGTAGTATTTCCAAAGCTACGATAAAGCGAACGGCCTAGTACGACGCTGAAGTAAATTCTCCTTACTTGGCGTCATGGCCAGCAACGCTGCATACAGCGGGGCACGTGACAGGACGTCCTTGGAGATGGTTCCAATCTCTGTGGCGCAGCCTGAAATAATGTGGCAGTAAGAGGAGGTGACACGCTCTCAAAAACAAACATTCACCAACATGCACGTCCAGCTTTTACAGCACGGCTGTATCAGCCAATGTTTCATACATTTTCGATACCGGAGCAGTTGAGATAGAGCCTTTTTGGCCTTCTGTGGGAGGTAGTGCGTCACGCAGGTGTAGGAGCACGTTTGCATTCCCCCCGCCATCCGAACAGGTACTGGTTCCCATACCCACCGAGAGAGGGCTTAGTGGCCTTGCCTGTGCGGGCTATTCTCCCGCTAGGAAAGAGAGAGGGGAGGAAGCCTTCCGCCGCTGAGATCTAGGTGCGGATTACTATGCGCGAATTGTAGAATTTACACGGCGACAAAGCTGCCATTCTCAGACCAGTGCCCGTTGACGTACGAGGTGACACAATAGAACAACAGCTGCGTTGTTTCACCAGAATTCACAATGGGTGGAACTGGTTTTAACGCGAAAGCGTTTTATTCCGGTATTCACGCATACTACATTTGTAATATGCGTTCTTCTTACGATGCCAGTGCTTCATCCCTTCAAAACAAATCTGGACTGTCGAGTCTTTCCTTTCGCCGAAGAATTGCTCCTTTGTCACTCTGCCACAGGTTTTACCGCAGGTACCTCCACCAATACTTTATATTTCCTATGATGTTGCTAATATACCAGTCAAAGCAACCTTATCCTATAAGTACCTTGGTGTTAATTGTATTCCCCATCTGCCCCAGTTTGGGATAGTGAAAGGGGGCAACACTACCGCAGTGCAATGGCAGCATCTCACCATGTGGCTCAGCCTCGATGATCACGGATGCCCCGGTATTTCACTTCACATACGTCATCTAATCACGGAAATGACGTCAGTACAACGAAGCAAGCGGCTTGTAAAGGGTGCATCCCTGCATACAGGGTCTTCCTGCGGGGAAGCAACCTTTAGTACTAAAGAGTACGTTATACTTAGGGTTGTTCGTTTTCGGGTTTTATATTTTAACACGAAAGTATTTTATGCCGGAATACAACACTTCCCTGACGGCATATCCGCCACGCAAAATGACGCCAGTACACCTTTGCCGAAGTGACCCGCCAGCTGGACGTCGCTTGCCAAGCACACCCACAAGACAGCCGCCGACCCGCAAATCGTGCTCAGCTGCACATTTCGCTGCATATTTCGCTTTCGTGTTTTACCGACTCCTATGACACAAGAATCAACCACAGTTTCTTGGCTGAAAATCTAACCCCATATCCGCCGAGTTTTTACTTTTGCTGTTCTCCAGGTCACTGTCCTCAGGCATCGTGCCTTTCGACTCGAAGTGGGGGGAGGTCATTTCGGTGCACACGACAGGCAACACAGACTGCCCGTTAAATTATTGCATCTCATTAACCAATGTGTGGTGCAAAATCATGGAACATGACATAAGCACTCATTTAATAATTTTCTTGATTCTAACAATTTCTTTCATTCCTCTCAGCGCGGATTTTAAAAAAGCCGCTCATGTTAAACCCAACTAGCCCTTTTCTTTAACGACCTTAATGCTAACCTCGACAGTAACCTCAATCTGATGCAGTTTTTTTTACTTCACTAAGGCTTCGATAAAGTTCCACATCAACGCATACTAAAAAAACCTTTCACCATTAAATCTACCACCGGAGGTTCTTAAATTACTTGCTCAATTTTTTTACTAACCGCTCTCAGTTTGTTTTCGTTACAACTTCAAATCTAACTCACTTTCTCTTAGTTCTGAAGTGCCGCAGTGATGTGTCCTTGGCCCAATTTCGTTTCTAATCTTCATTAACGACTTACCTAACGACTTATCCTGCAATATTGGCATTTTTGCAGATGATTGCGCTATCTAACGCAAAACAACTAACACATTTCATCAAGTAGCACTATAGAAGTACCTTAATCAAGTATTAAACTGCCGTGATCATTGGCTTATGACCCTTAATCTTAACAAATGCAAATTAGTTTCCTCCCAACGCCGCGAAAATCTACTGCGATTTTCCTTATGAAATTGCCAATATACCAGTCGAAACAACAGTAGCCTATATGTACTTGGTGTAACGTTAACCCCTGATCTTTCCTGGCGAACGCCTATCACTAATATTTCATCAGCCAACCGATAATTACGATTTCTAAAACATCACCTACTTCACTCACCATATCACGTGCGTCTTTAGACTACCAGTCGCTAATCTAGTCCAAAATTGAATACGCTTCATCCATCTGGAGCCATCACCAAGTTTATTTGATCAACGCTATCGAAGTAGTGTGAAATCGCGCTGGTCGCTTCAGTCGTTCTCTTACTCTCACGATGTCAATGTTTTCATTCCATAAAATGATTCTGGTCTTTCCGGTCTTTCCTTTCACAGCATAATTGCTACTTTGTCACTCTACCACAGGTTTTGTCACAGCTCCCTCCGCCAACCGCCTTACATCTCTCCCGCCGCACGCATTTACCCCCGCAGAGGCCATCCACTTCAAGTTTTCCGACCCCGTTTTGGCACCTCAAACTTCTCTGCTTCATTTCTCTGTCGCACCGCCAAAGAATAGACTGACCTTCCCAACGATGTTGTTTCAATCACCTGTTCCATCACATTTTATTCAAACAGTGCCTCTGGATCTACAATGTTAACCTGTGGCTTATTGTATGTACGTTAGTAGAACCCACCTCTAATGTGACCCCCCTGTGGGGCCTTTAACAATATAAAGGGAAGTAAAGTTGTATCACATCAAAACTCCCCGGACTGCTGGTGTCGTATTACACAGGAGGCATTTTATAGTACGTGCTTTACCTTCCAAACTTAAGCCGCACTTATCATTAGTAGTAAGCCAGTCTCAAAATTTGTGCAGCCTTTTTTTTTAAACGCGGCGTTACCATTTGCCACGACTAAGGCGATAAGTTGGGCGAGTTGGTTACTAACTAAGAACATCATCGCACTAGCGAACGCTAAACAGAGACAATGTTAAAAGAGGCGTTTGAAAAAGCAGGGAACACAAGCAATATAAAATAAAATAGTATCGCACTCGTCACACTCCCTCATGTCACAAAGCCACCTCACAGTGCCCGCCAATATCACTCGCAAACATAAACCTACACGTGTGTGCGGCTATCACCCCTCACCCGTGCACAACCTGCTCCCCCTCTCCTAGAACCCGATTTCCTTTGCGTACAGTGCCAAGGATGGTAAACTGACGCATCTTTTCCCTTCACTGCCTATTATGAAGGCCTCAAAAATTTCTCGTTCTGTCTGCGAGGAAGATCTGTGCAGTATGCGCGTCTGCAGAAAATCTGGAGTGCAATACTTCCACCTCCGGCAATGATCAGCCAGGTGGCTAGCCCCGATGAGCGCGTTCACAGCCACTTGGTGCTCTTTCAGCCTTACATTTGGTCACCTGCCTTTTTGACCGACGTAGCCTTTTTTGCACGACAGAGGGATCCTGTAGTCTAGGTTTGTGGATTGTGCGACGGGCGTAGTCTACAAGATCCCCCTGTCGTGCAAAAAATGCTGCATCGGTCAAACAGGCAGGTACCTTAATGTAAGGCAAGCGGCTGTGAACGCGCAGATGGGGGCTGGCCACCGAGCTGATGATTGCCGGATGTGTAAGGATTGCCCTCCAGATTTTCTGCAGACGCGCATCCTCCACAGATCTTCCTCGCACACAGAACGAGAAATTTTCGAGGCCTTCATGATAGGCAGAGAAGGGAAAAGATGCGTCAGTTCAGCATCCTTGGCACTGTCCGCAAAGGAAATCGGTTTTTTGGAGAGGGGGAGCAAGTTGTGCACGTGTGAGGGGTGATAGCCGCACACACGTGTAGGTTTATGTTTCCGAGTGATATTGGCGGGCACTGTGAGGTGGCTTTGGCACATGAGCAAGTGTGACGAGTGCGATACTATTTTATTTTATTTTGTTTGTGTGTTCGCTGCTTTTTCACCCATTCCATGTTTATGTACCTTTAGCCCTTTTTTTGTGTTTCCGTTGCACAAACTGAGCGAAAATTCTGGCGTGTGTTTCGTCACTTCTATTATCTTTGTCTTTGTTTAGTGTTCGCTAGTACGATGATTTCCTTAGCATGTGCCACATTTACGTATTTTTCGGGCGTAGGGTCAACCTTAAAAATTCTCACGCAACTCGACCCAGAAACCTACTTAAGAGTCACTTGTTTACCGCGCTTCCGGCTAAACGGATACGAACAGAATATAAAAATATGGGACGATTTTAGCTGTATCAACTTTGTCTCCACAAGGATGTTTTTTGCGAGCTTGCCCGAGTGACAACAAATTGAAAACTCAGTCAATAAATATTTGTACAGTTCGTCATAAATGCGGCCCAGAAAATTCTAATTCGTTACAGTTTTAGTTACAGTTAGTCAATGCATCAAGGTACCCTTAAACCGGCGTACGAGTGAATTGAAAGGGGGCCCGCAAGTTGGCATTGTTTCTACGTACTTTATAAGCAACACTCCTACCGCGTATAAGCGTTCCCAGGCACTCCCTACACTGCGTACTAAACGCGTTCCACATAACTGCTACATTCGTTTTAGCAATGCAGCCAACATAACTTGGACGTTAAAGAAGGGCCTCCGAGTCGTTAACAATTACACTAGAGTAAACCGCTTAAACTTTCGTCTTCTCAAAGAAATACAAGAACACAAAATCACAAAATTATAAACGAAAGTTTTTTTTGTTAAAGGCGTTACTGTGCCTGCTAAAACTTCAGTAAAAGAGTTGCCTTACTTACTGTCAACTCTATCTGTGACAGCCTGAGAGAATTCGTCAAAGTTCGTGACTGTCACCCAGTGTAGGTCCTGCTGGTATAAAAGAATATTGACGCTTAACATCGTGACTGCAGGGGCGCATGTTTAACAACGGCAATACTAATTCCCTTAAGACATTTTTTGCAGATAGTATCGTTCGTTTTATTGATGTAACTATGCGCGTGCGTTAACAAAAAATCACAAACTCGGAAAAACAGCTATGAAGGTTGGAATCAGCTGCATTGTAACCTACCAAACATCACGGGCGTATGATTCCCTACTTTTCATCATGCGTCCTGTTAAACGCAGCAATGTGCATTTAATGGTCCGATTCTTTATAAGAGCTTCTAGGCGTAATCACCGTTTCGTTTCTTAAAAGACCCAAAAATTGATCCTTCGGCATGAAGTAAGCGTGAAAAATTGAAAAAAGAACCACTAATGTTTCACTTTCTGTTCTCAAAAATCGGCCAATTAAAAACTGTCGTTGGCGTGTTTGGTTCCCTCTATCGCTCGGTGGTAGTTATTCTTCTTCAATATTAAGCAGTAGACGGTTGCTGTTTGTTCTCAAAAAAGTTTTTTTTGGTCGAAACGGTTTGGAGACCTAGCTATTATTTAACTTGTACGTTTTTTTTTCTAGCTCAAATTTTGGTAAACTCTCTTTTAAATATGTATGTGTATGCTGCAGATCTTTGAAGGAGGCCTTCGTCCTGCGGCGGCATATAATCTGGCTTAAGATAAAGATAAAGACACGTTACTGCTAAAAAACCACTCCTTCTAGTGCCGGATTTACAGTTTTGTGCGAAACAAGAAATGTGTGAAGATAGTCACAGTGACAGAATCGAGCAAGAAGGGTTTGTTCCGCCAGCTCGCCGTTACAGTCAAAACGCTGTACTTTGAGATTTGCCATAAGCGCCGTGTATTTGGCTCATAAATGATCGAAGTTTTGGTCTAAAACTAAGGTTCGGTTGTCAACAAAACTAAAAGCCACGATTAAAGTGAAGCTTTGGCATCCTCACTGAGGCCGTTGTACGTAAATATGCCCTGCAGGAAAGCCTACTTTCTCTTTTGATGATGATGAATGATCGTAGGTGAAGTTAAAGAAAAAAACAAACGCTCTTTGTGACTGGAGTCGAACCTGCTCCCTCGCGTTATGAATCCGCCGCCTATCCGATTTCTCCATTTCGACATGATCTAAGCCGTTTTGGAAAAGTCAGACAGCCACAGAACCCGTCACGAGAAAAATGGCGTTGTCTTCATGCCGTGAAGCTGTTACCCACAAGACGTTAGGCTTAACTTCCCCTTTTGAGGTATATGACGTTGGGCCTGACGTCACTGCTTGGGGCTTGACACCTCCAACCGGCACCCACTCACAAATTTCTCACTGAAGGCCAAGCAGCAGGTACCGATTCGCGCCGTACACACTAACCCAAACAGTTGTCCTACGGAGTGCATATCTGAGAGCTTGTGTGGGTAATCCAGAAAAGTGGTGCGCACCCCCAGATTAGCACATCCTTGCCGTGTGGAAACGACCAACCAAAGCATCCATCATGAGACAGCTTCGCGTTCAACCATCGTCGTCGTAGGCGGAGGGGAGCACGTGTTTTTTTTTCAGTGACGAATTAACGTTCTTGTATACTTGACAAAAGGAATTCTAGTTATTGGACACCGTAGGAATAATTCTAGTGATGAACTCTTTTAGAAAGTTTAGGTGGTCTTCTGGATGTCATCATGTACTTGTGCGCGAAAGTGCAGGTATTTTTTTATATTAAAAAAACTAATGGTACCTTTCTGCTCCGGTGAATTTTTGGGACGTTGAAGGCAAGCTTTAGGTAAGAGTTCATTGACCCGTGCCTTCTTTCTTCCTCCGTGGGATCATTTGTCGTAATATGAACTGATTCACTTATTCACTCTTGACGAAGAGATAGGCTTCTGACGGCAAAAGCGGCTCCGTAAGCTGCACTGCAGGGCTATACTTTCTTGTACACAAACATAAAGACGCCATTAAATAAGCCCTTCTTATGTTTGTGACGAAGCGACGAACAGATGAACGAATGAATTAATGAAATAAGTAAGGATTGAATGAAGTAAATCATAAAAGATTAATGAATGATTCAGATAATTAACATAAAGAAATATATAAATAAGTATATAAATACATCAACAAATAAGGAAAGAACAAAGGAAAGAAAGGAAGAAAGAATGAAGGAAAGAAACAAAGAAAGAAAGAGAGAAAGGAAGACTGTAGTCCTGATTTATTTCAGGACTACATTTACATAAGGGCCTGACTTGGCGAGCCCCACTTTCTTTCAAGGATTTCACTGAAATGGTTACGTTCCCGAGATACTGTAATATCTATATTACCGAATTCCAAGCATTTACGTTAGAGACGGCTTCTGCTGAAGCACAAAATACAAATGAAGACCAAGAGAAGTCTGTAAAAACCAAGCTGCAGGTCGAACAAAGTTTTACTTAGGATTTAGAAACTTCTGTTAGGCCCACGAACAATATTGATGAGCTAATCCACACACAAATTAGTCAGTAATACCCGCTATTTTATTGCAAAGCTGCGAGATATTCGTACGTTTTACAACGCTACAACAAAACGCAACATTTGAACAAATGGGCAACAAAATTGGGAATACCTGAGACAAACTTTATGGCTGGTATTTTGTAAACACTAAGACACCATAAATAAATACGGAAACGTGAAATCCGTACAATCAGAACATTCGTGAAATATTTTGGCACCACCGAGACACTTCCAAGATACGGTAAGGAAGATCAAGCGACTCACGCTGAATGGCTTTTCCAGGACTGTGGGGGCGTTTTTGGCAAGAAACTGCGAGGTTGTCTTGAGGCTTTTGGCTGCAACGCTGGAGTGACCGATGCTGGAGAACATTGTCATCAGCAGCGCTCTGTGTAAGGAGCACAACGACAAAATATCTTATCACAACTCTACAATAAATGTTATATTTTATTTATAAGGTATTAAATTAATACGCTACTGAAAGCACTTTTTAATGCGAAGCTGTGCATACTACCTTTCTGCGGTTATTGACCTCCGCCCGTCTTCCCGCCGTGGCGACGCGAAAATATTTTCGCCTCCAGTTTTTCTGAATTTTCCTGTAGCTGCAAATCTAATGCAGAAACCTTCAAAAAACCCACACAACTTTCCCGCTAAGACGACTCTGTCATAACGCGAAGTTTTATTTACGCTTCATAAGTGGTCAGTTCGCAGTGAACTTGATACATAATAGTATTGCCGTCTGCTGTCAATATACGGCTGCCTGCGGATTGAGATGGTTACAGGAACAACTCTAACTTTTCTTTCATACAATCTATTCAAAAGGAATTTACAGAAAATGTACCGGTAAAACTTTAAAACTATGTGTTTTTCTTTCACATTTTATTCACTTTTTACGATTGCTTGTTTCACAAACGTTACGGAATTCCCATCTGCTGCCAGAATATGACTGCCTACGCAGGAAGTAGGGTTAAAAAAAACTGGTTTGAACCATTTTTATAGTTAGTATTGCGAACCTATGTGTATGGGAAATATTCAACAAACATGTAACGGCAGTTACGTGTATGGTTTTTTTTTTTCAAAGTATGTTGACAGTCACTATAAATAAACTGCCTGTTGTTATCCAACAATACAGATTCGCTGGACTTCCATCCCCATAGTGGATGGGCTCTAAATACTTTTTCTTAACGCTGATTACACGCATAGGCGTATCATTCAACTAATAAAACGACGTGATCACCATGCAATATGGTTGGTTGTTAATTATCCAAAAAACTTCATTTCCACCTGCTGCCGGTAATAGGGACTTCCTTTCTCCTCATATACAGTTTCCGCAGGTTACATGTGCTCGCAAAGAAATACATATTAGCCTACGAAATTGCCAGGGTGCCATCACCGCCGAAGTCTACAAATCGGCACAGAGGTTAGAGTGAACGAAACAACACTTTAGAAACACTTCCATCGCAAAAGACGCGTTTAGAACAGGAACTCCACGTTATAGCTTCGAACCTAGTGAAGTATTTACAGAACGTTTTCTTCTCGTATGTGTTCCTTTATGATGATCTGGGGTGTAGGATACCGCCCGTTGCACTCACACGAGCAGCGGCTGGAAGAGGTAGAATAGCTTGGTGAAGATGCTGCCGTAGTAGGCGTCCTGGGGCGTCACCGGCTGCCCTGTAGGGCCCCCTCCGCACCAGCCCGCTGCGGTTCGCAAGAAAAGGACCAGGAGGCCGATGATGGGCACAATCACCGTGATCGCAACACCCACGAACAGCAGCACGGCGAGAACGGTTGTTTTGAAGACGATGGCCTTCACCTGAGGAGCGAACGGTGGGAGATTCACAGGATGGAATAATACTGGGCGCATTCTGCGTAGCACAGTTGTCTTGTGGGCCTGAGAACAAAGACGTTGGCAAAGATTAAAAAAAACGAAGGAACTGTATCCAAAAAGTCCACAATTTTTAATTGGGGTGTTTTCGCTGTTTTCTCTTTAGGCTGATTGCCTTGATGCTGAGTGTCTGACTCTGAAACAAACCAATGAATCTGCTTCGCTTCATTTCTTTGTGCGCCCCTTACACTCAAATATAAACTGACCAACAACACAACCTTAGGACAGAGAGCCATGTGATTGTTTCCAACGTTCGTTGGTGATACAGCCACCGTTCCTCTGCTAACTTCCCGTAAAGGAAACCTTCTCTTTACCCCCTGTTGTCGTAACTCGAGCGTTTACGACCTGTCGGGAGTGGATAACCAGCGGGAAACGCTATTCAGCTACCTATGCCGCCATGACTGCCACAAGAGAAAGCCTCACTATGTTTTAGTGAAAGAGAATTGGAAATGAGTGGTTCGTGCAGTAAAGACAGAAAGGCTGGTCCCCCGAACGAAACGTCCCAACAAATTGTGTTGCAAAACGACTACTCAAACATCGACTTAGCCTAACAGCCAGAAAACATTTGTGTGAATTATACAGGGTGATCAAAATTAAGTCGACAACTTTTTTTTAATAGCCGCTTAGCTTTACGTGAACACGACCTCTACAGTGAGGTCATGCGCTCAGGGGGACACAAAACTAACTGGTAATTATTTATGTCGGTGGCAAAATTAACTAAATTTGATGAATTAACTTTTTTAGTGGATGCAGTAAGCAGGAATGTTTGTATTGAAAAGTTGGACGCAATCGTGTCTCTACCCATTTTTTTTTGGCAGAATTCTTCTAGCGCATCCGTACTCATAGATATTGAGCTGCAAAGTTTAATTGCATTTCGCATGATTACGCATGCTATACAGCGAAGACTGGCGCAAAGCTTCTCCCTTCTGTTCTGTGTACCGATAGCGGTTCCGCATAATGCAGATTCCGATAAGGCCAGCCAAGACTGAAACGGTGCCAGTTATCACTTTTGCCTACCCCTCCACCCCGTTGTCATTATAAGCACCGTTCAAAGAAGGCACGTCACAAAAGGGGGGAGCTTTGCGCCTGTCTTCACTGGTCCTGCATGCGAAATCATGGGAACGGCAATTAAACTTCGCCATTCGATATCTCGGAGTACAGATGCGTTAGAAACATTCTGCCTAATAAAACTGCGTAGAAATAAGATTGCGTCTAACTCTTCAATAGAAACGTGCCTGCTTACTGCAGCTGCTAAAAAGTTAATTATTCAATTTTAGTAATTAAGCCACCGACATCAATAGTTACCACCTCATTGTGTGTCCCCCGGGGCGAATAAAGTTGCTGTAGTGGTGGTCTTCATGTACATCTAAGCGCCTAATTTTTAAAAAATCCGCCGACATAACTTTGATCATTCTGTGTGTTTATACGTCTGTCTGTGTTTGTGTGCGTGTTTTCATGTGTGTTTGCTTCCGCGTGTGGGCGTTGTGTGCCTGTGTCGGGTGGTCCGTGCGTGTGTGTGTGGGTGTGTGTTGTGTATTTGTGTGTGTGTATGTGTGTGTGCAGTGTCCATGCATGTGGTTTAGTGCCCTTTTTATTCGTGTTCGCATTGTGTGGGTTGCGTTTGTGTGTGTGCCTGTGTTGTGTGTGTGTGTGTGTGTGTGTGTGTTTGCGTGTGCGTGTGCATGTTCCTGCGTGCGTGGCTGCGTTTGTGTGTGCGTGTGCACGTTTCTGTGTGTGCACGCGTGTGTGCGTATATGCGTGTTTCTGTGTGTGCGCGTGTCTGTGTGTGTGTATCTATGTGTGTGTTTTGTGTGTGCGTATGATTGCATGTGTGTGTGTGTTTTTCGGCGTTTGCACGTGTGTGTTTGTGTGAGCGCGAATGTTAGCGTCTTGTGTGTTCTATGTTCGTGTGTGGGCGTCTGTGTGGCTGTTGTAAGTGTGCGTGTGTGTGTTGTGTGTGTGCATGTGTGTGCGCGTGTGCGTGCGTGATTTTGTGCGTGCGTGTATGATCGTGTCTGTGCACACGCTGACTTGTATAATCATGCGTGTGTGCGCGTTGGCTGCATAATCATGCGTGCGTGCGCGTGCGCGCGTTCGTGTTCGCGTACCTGAGGGTGTGTGTGTTTTTGCTTTCGTGTGCCTTGTGTGTATCCGTGTGTGTATGTGCGTGCGCGCACGCACGTGCGCGTGTGTGCGCGTGTGCGTGCGTGCGTGCGCACGCGCTTTGCGGACGTATAACATCATGTTGAGGCACTACAGCCATACAGGTTATATCTGAGTTGGTTCTGCGTCTTGTGTAGAATGCAAGGTGGTTGCACACTTACCAGGGTGACAAGGAAGCTCTCGTCTTGTTTCTTTTCAACTGAAACAGGAAATCACATTTCCAGGGTAATTCCGAAAAGGCTCTGAGTACGACTTGCGAATGTGCAATTTATTTTTGCGCTCCCTAGAATATTCTCGCCAATCGTGATTTGCAAAAAAACAAATTTTATCAATTATTCATTTATTGTGCAAACACGATACCGTGCTTGCCCGGACACTGTAATAGATCCGTTTCCCCTGGTTACCCGAGAATACTGCCGGCCCCGCCTCCCGGTAAATGAATGCAACATGGTCGAATCACTAAAGATGTTTTCGGCAAAGCAGCATAGCCATATGTTTTAAAGGTCCCGCCATAATCATGATTGAACTACTTGAACGCTTCAGTGTGTTTTAAGGGGCTAATCTGTCCTGTTATATAGACAAGACAAAATGTATATAATAAACGTTTCATTGTCTTCTCCAACACTGCCGTGTTATATGTATGACAGTGATCGTAGGAGCGCTGAGAATAAGAGGGAAGCTTAAAAGAAATTAAGAGAAACTGGCGAATGGCAGACAGGACGTACGCACTCAGAGACGAGCAGGGCAAAATAACACACAATTTCGACGAGCTCCTGTTTTGGATCGAACTGTACGGATTTAAGATGTCCCAAGTTATAAACCCCCCCCCTTTTACTTCCGCTTCCCCCACCTGACGTAGAGTCTTCCTGCCACAATAAAGGCTACCTCCTCTTCCTCAATTTCGACGAGAATAATCATAGTAGCAGAACGATTCTACACGAGGCTGTATGCTACCGACGTTAAACCAGGGGAAATTACTCAGAGTACAAGCACAACTTGCGATGCCCCTCAAGATACTAAAGAGTAAGTTGGAAAGGCTCTCAAATGCATGAAAATATGAAAAGCTGCAGGTGACGACGGTATAACCGTGAGGCCTTTTGAAGGATGAGGAGATATTGTACTGTATCAGCTCGCTGTACTATTTTCAGAACGCTTGAAAACTCAAAAAGTGCCGATAGGGTAAAAAACGCCAATAATATTCTGATTGTGAAGGGAGATCCCTAACGAACTCAAGAATTACAGACCAATTAGCCTAATCTCGGTTATTTACAAGCTGTTTACCAAGGTTATGATTAAGCTGCATAGGTTTCAGCATGGATTCCCAACAACACAGACAGCAACCTAGGACTTGGAACGAGTGTTCAACCATAGATCGCGTCGATGTTGTCAACCAAGTGATACAAAAATCCGCAAGTAGCACTAAACCTATTTACATGCTTTTATATATTATGAGGACGCAGGTTAATTCCGTATTCACTGCAGCTGTGCTAGAAGCACTAATGACCAGGGAATAGAGGAAAGGCACATAATTCTTCTAGAATACATACAGAATGAATGCACGGACAGGATAACCCTCCACCAGCAAAGCGGTAAATTAACGATACGAAAGAGAGTAATACAGAGAAATACCATCTTCCCAAAACTATTCACGCGTATCTGCCGGTTTTTTACAAAACGTTACTCGGAAAACATAGAATAAAGGATAAACGTGGAATACTTTAGCCATTTGAGGTTTGCGGACGACACCCTTGATGATTGAGACTGCAGAACATATGCAAACAATGCTTCAGGAACTACAATCACAAAGCTTGGCCATTGTGCTAAAAATAAATACAAATATATCAAAACAAATGAGGAATAAGCATGCCAAGAACAATTTCTTCAGCTACGGAAACAAAACGTTAAAATAGGTCCAGCAATATTGTTGGAACTTTTTACGCTTCTCGCATCGCAGACGACGCTCATCATCATCAGGTTCCCTCTGGCAACGAAGCGGTGGCTCGCACTCGCGCTGCACCCTCGCGCTGCACCCTCAGCTAGTTCGAAATAAAGTCATCATTCGTACCTGATATTTGCTCTCCGTTTTGACACGGCAGCTTGGCAGCCGGAGGACCTCCAGGTTCATTACATGATGCCTGAATCCGGCATATCAAGACAAGCCCAACTTTATCGACGCATGGAGCCGCGCAAGCCTCTGTTCTGACGCGAGGCCTGCACACTTGGCCCCAGAATCCCAGACCGTCAGCTGAGTGCCATAGAATGGCTACTCCGACGTTTTCAGAGCCTCCGCTCGAAATTGGACGGCATCATATTCGAAACGGTAAGGGCACAGCGGGGCAACGAGGACTTTGGGCGTCTGAGGGGAGTGTCCTGCTTGAACGAATCGAGGAGTTTTCCCTACAGATAAAGAATGTAGACGAGAAGACATTTGAAGAGACGCGAGACTGCCGGCTCCACAGTGAGACCTCAGAAGCTGGAAAATAGTACGAAGAAGGTCACCAACAGGGCGGCATCTCTGCGGTACAGGTTGCAAGGCGCTTTGACGCTTTTCAGGTTACAAGAATGTGGCCACCAGTAAGGCTAAGTTGCCTCAGCTTGACCTCAGGAAACCACACGTGTTGGCACTTTTTCTGGATGCAGTTTGCGTCGGCTGTGCTTAACAACGACGACCTGAGCACGGCCAACTAATTTCAGTATACGAACAATCTCGTGACCGGAGCTGGCCGCACCGCCCATCTATGGACTCCAGACCAGCGAGGAATGTTACAAAGGCGCCATCGTCATCCTAAAGGAGCGCTTCGGTAATGATAGAATAATATTTTAGCGCCACCTCGGAAGAACTTGAATGTAAAACTGGTTTCGTCGTCTTCCAGCGCAGAACTAAATTCGACGACTTTACGATGCGGTCCAGGTGCATGTACGAAACCCGAAGGCACTTGGCAATAATCCCACCAGTTACTCCTCCATGCTGCGGGAGATCCAGTGCAGGATGCTGCTGCCCGTGATGGTGTAAAAGTTACGTGAACGCTTGCGCCCAATCAAGGCGGTAAGCAAGTACATCCATGTAGGCTCAAGCTATAGGCGATCCACTGCCCCCAATGACACAGGCCGAACAAGTCGCTTTGGTAGCTTCTCAGGTTCATTGACCAAAAAGTAGTGTTGAGAAGCCTTGGAGCCACATACAGGAGCAAGACTTCCGGTAGTCGGTGTTTCACCAGAAGAGTAACTGAGAAAACAACGACCTCGGAACGCCCACACCGTGTCGTCTCTTCAAAACTCAGTGAACAGCGTTTAACGGTGCTTGTTCTGCCAGACCAGGAAGCACTGTTCTGAGGCATGTTACTACGAAGAATGGAGCCCGTCCCGCCAGAAGGAGCTGCTCTCCAAGAAGGCCGATGCTTTAGATGTCTCAAGCAAGGTCACGTGGCGTAGAAGTGCCGAGGTCGACAGCGGTGGGACAAAGGGGCATGAAAGCACGCAATCACCATGTGCATGTCAGGGGCCCGAGCAGCAACACTGTGACTCCTACACCCGTCAGCCTCCTTTCCCGACGAACTGGCCCAACGTTCTGGCTCCAATCTTTCACCGCACAGTCGCAGGCTATGCTTCCTTATGACGCCACGGAATTATTCCAGGCGATGGCTACCAATGCAGTTTCATCACTGCAGAGACGTCGGAGAAACTAGGATGCGAGTTTTTAGAAGACCAGGTTTTATAATCGCTGACTGTGAGTGTTTTCGAAGGGCACAAAACGACACAGGCCCTAAAAAAAGTGCCTGCCTTCGTAGTTACCGCACTAAAGTGAAGGCCCATGCAGCTCGAAGCATTAGAAATCGAAGAGACATGCAACGAGCATATCACCATTCCAGACGTACAAGTCATTAGGAAGATGAAACAGATGAGCCTTAGACACACAGGGAACTCACCGCAGAATGACTTGGCGAAACCGAAATAAATGTCTTGATTGGCTCAGATCGCTATTGGAATCTCGGGATCGGCAACGTGAAGCCAATGACAAGGATTCTAAAGGCAGTGGAACCTTGATAGGGTGGACTGTTCTATGCCCGTTGCCTTTATGACCTAATGTCACTCACTGTGCTAGAGTTATCGTGCAATGACCATCTGTTGAAGTCAACAAGGCTTCCAAGGCTCTTAACCATTTCTGGGACTTTGAAACCATTGGTGTAACATGCGAGGACGAAGAAAGCCCAAGCGTTGAACTGCTGATGCCTCGGCTTGTAGTTGCAATAAAAAAGACGAACGCGCGATTTGAGGCTACGCCCTCATGGAAAGCAAGGGTTCACCTTGCGGGTGATCTTGATGTTGCTTCAAAGCGGCTACTCAGGATAACGAAAAAACGTTGAAAGGATGACAGCCTCATGGAGAGATCTGGCGCGACAATCAGAACCTACCTGGAATGAGGATCCGCCAAAAAGATACCACCGGACAACAACGCACCTCGCGGTCGGCTGTATTACATGCCTCACGGAACAGTAATACGAGACGATCGGTCGAGGACAAAAGTGCGGGTAGTGTTTGACGCGTCATCAGGTCAATATGACGCCAAGTCGCTTAACGAAAAATTAGAAGCTGGCCTGAACCTGAACCCTGACATTCGCGACCCTCCTCCTGCGCTTTCACAGGTTTCGGTCAGTAAAAGGCAGCGTCCAACACAAATGTGGATACTTGGAATAATTCAAGAACTCAATCGCGGACGGGATGGCAAAGTTTGTTCCTGTTCACTACGATGACCTTGCCAAAAACTGTTGACTGGCCTGTTCAACTGTTGTGCCCTTACAGTCCACCTAGCGGCATCTGTCGGCGAAAGAGAATGTTGGAACTTGTTCGTCTTCACGCATGGCAGGCGACGCTCATCATCACCAGCTTCACCTCTAGCAACGAAGCGGTGGCTCTGCTCTCGCGCTGCACCCTCACGCTGCATTCTCAGCCACTTCGATTAAAGCCCTCATTTATGTCTGACGTTTGGCTACAACTTCCTCACGACAGCTTGGCAGCCAGATGACCTTGAGGGTTTTCAAATATAGCTACCTCGGACGATGGTTAGTGCTCACCGCAACCGCGAGTGAAAAATTCGGCGCAGAATAGGTATGGGATCAGGAACACTCGGTAACCGTTCCCAAATAATGAACACTAAGCTACCTCTGACACTCAAACAAAAAATCTACAACCAGCGGATACTGCCGGTGATGACAGACGGAGCTCAAACTTAGTGCCTTTCTAAACAACTAAAAATCAATCTTAGGTCGGCTTAGCGGGCCATGCGAAGAAATAAACATCTGCAAGGTGAGGAATCGGGGAAGTTGGTTTTGCATGTTCGAAAACTGCGCTTGAGGTTACTAAGAACACACTTTTAAAGAATAGAAACGAACGATGTGGACAGCACGAGTGCAAACTAACAACTTAGTTATTAGAGGTGAAAAATCAAAACATTTAGGAAAGGTTACAAAATACGAGGGGAAAAGGTGGGGAGGGCGAAATGGAACCACATTCTTGATAAAAACAGGCACTAAACATCGTAATTTGTTCAATGGCTCTTTATCTTTGCTTATAGAACGGAGCTACGGCGTTATCTGCGCTTGACGCTTTTGTTTACCAAGCCTACTTGCTATGAACTGCTCTTCACCAATTCTATTTCAGGCGGGGCCAGCACGGTTGAGCATGAGCTGACGCATTCGGTCTGCTGTGTAAATATGTGAAAGGCTACCCATATTTCGCGTGTCGTCTTGTTCAGTAATCTTGCCAGAACTCAAGTTTCCTGAAACAGTGGGTTGCACTGACATTTTTTGCAGTAGGTCGCCAAATTGCCTGAGGGGGCCGTTTGCTGACATGCGTACCGGTGCTCTCTAAGCCATTCATTCAGACATCTCCCTGTCTGGACCGCGTATGCTCTGCCGCAGTCTAGATAAATGTTGTACACTACCCCTAGTTGACAGCTGCACGTATTTTCATGCTGGGTTTTGCTTTTTGGTGGCATCCCGTACAGCGTGTACTTTTTGGCACATCCCTTTAAAGCAGCCATGATGAGAAACTACAACTTCGTTTAATTTGAAATAACTAGAACTCAGTATCTCACTCAGCTCCATTGCAGCCACAAATCATGTTTTTAACGGAAGAAAAGAAGAAGTATTTAAAAACTTTCAAATTTTGCGCCACAGTGACGTGTTACGAGCAAGAATGACGTCATACGGGCCAACAATAAAACATAATTTTCAGCGCGTTAATTGCACGTTAGCATTCAAGTGATGCGGTGAAATAGAACAGAGGCTCATTACAGACGTGCAGTCATGTGTCGTCGGGACAGGTTTGTTAGGCGCACGCCAATCGCACAAACAAGGTTCCGTGACGTCATAGAAAATTTGCGGGAAATTGGCTAGGGGGTCGCGACTGCTTCACACGTTTTCTTTCATATCTCCGTTATTTTTTTGAAGAGTGCGATGATATAGGTATCATTGTTATCGGTACTAAGCAGTCTTTCTAATAAACCCTATTTGTATTTTTTATTCATGGCTCCTTTAAGTTTGACTGGTGCAGAAAACATTACATTGAGATCATGGCGCGCGCCTATCTTCTTTAATTTATGTGAGGCCTTGTGTATGTACGAAACAAAAACGCCTTTCTTGTTATGGCTCCTGGGTTCTGGCTGTTTCTTTCTTTTCATGTTGCTCAAAATTTTGTCGGCAACTGATACTAGTGTGCTGTCTGGGTAGCCGCATGCTTTTAGACAGTCCTACCTGGAGTTTGAAGCTTTCATCGCACCTGTGCGCACACGACCGTTTAAGCGCTTCATCATGCACGCATTTGCGATGGCTCTTTTCAATAGCTTGGTGTGCGCCGACTCGTGACGAAGCAGTCCTTTCTCGCCTCTGGTTCGGTACATGTAGCAAGTATGGCTTTTCTCTGCCTTGATGCTTAGGTCCAAGTAATGTATTGTGCCCTCGTTCGGTATTTCATGAGTGAATTCTGCACCTTCGTGCGCGTTCCCTAAACACCATTATTAATATTGTTTACATCAGCAGTGTCGCGCTGCTGCCTAGACATACCAGATAGTCGCCGACATACCTAAAGCATTTCACTACGGTAGTCCCTCGGAACTTCTGTTCAAGGTTCCTATTTCCTACTGCAAACAACATATCTGACAGTGTAGGCGCCAAGCACGACCCGATGCATATCTCATCGACTTGTCTGCATACTGCGCCTGGGTAGTCTACATACAGTGAACTGAGGTACACTTCCAAAAGCTTAACTGAAGTTCGCGACGCTAATCCCGCCCTGATTTTGGAATTTTACATTTCCTTATGTATCGATGCAGTCTCAACCGCTCTGAGAGCCAATTTCTGTGGAATATTGTAGTAAAAGTCCCGGACATACCACTGAAAAAAAATGAAGAGCAGCAGTCCGTTTTGAGGAATTCAACGACACTTTTAGAGCTTGTGATGATAAAAGGGTCGTTGATGGGAAGCGTTTTTAGATGGGCCTGGATGAAGCACGCCAAGTTGTTCTGCCATGTCGAACGGGCTTCCACAATAAGCCTGAACGGGGTATATTCCTTGTGGGTCTCTACACTAAAAACGGGCGCAAACTCTCTCGTTCACTCTTCTTAATACTCGTCGCCAGTCTCTCGAGTCCTATTTCGTTGCACTCTCGTTCCGCCTCAGAGCGATGCTTTTTCAGAACCTTCCGGCTCATCTGCTTATCTTCCACGAAGTGTTTTTTTAGGGCCTCTATTGCGTTTTTGTTGGGCATGCCCTCACTGGTGATTACAAACTCCCCCGTTTTTTTTAGAGAAGTAAGTTTAGGTCGTGCTTCCTGCAGTAGGTGACCACTGTTTTTATTTCGGCTGTTTTTTTCTATTTCCGGCGACCTTCTTTTTGCGTCAATGCCTTTCATACCGTCCATAATTCCTGCCAACCTAGCTTCTTCGGGAAATGTACTGGTGACGGTGTGCACCATTCCTACATACCCCGCTGCATTCAGTCTTGGTTGCAGCGCAAATTTAGGATCCTTGTTAAGAGTCGCTTCAATTACCGGTGGTATCCGATAACCAGAGGGGCTTATGGTCTCTTTCGATTTCTTTGCTTCGGTGTTCGAGGCTCCTGCTCTCCTGTGCTTGCGAGACAAACGAGAAAAAGTTGTTTTCCATAGTTGTTCAGCTTTATCTACAGCTAGCTCAGCAAACTATTTTGGTCATATCCTTGCACGGGCCTGGGTTTAAGGAGCTCGCACAAGTAGTGGCTACGTGGTCTTTAAAAAGGCGCACTTGCCTCCAGCTCTCTTGGCGAAGAATTTTCAGAGTCTCCGCGCGGTGTTCTTTGTTGGAGTCATTCCTCCAAACATTGCTGAGATTACCGGTGACGTCAAGCCGTTCGCCAAGCCGTGGGTGCAGAGCCTAGTACGTTGTCTTGCTGCCTCGATGGCATCGATGCAGAAACATATCCGGTTGATTGGAGGAATAGGAGGAATAGGAGGAACAGTTTTCCGCGCCAGTAAAACTTAAAGGGATGTGCTAAAAAGTAAACGCTGTACTGGATTCCACCAAAAAAGCCTGCAAAACCCGGCATGAAAATAATTTCGTCGACTCTCGAGTAGGGGTAGTGCACAACATTCCTCTGGACTGCGGCAGACCGTACGTGGGCCAGACAGGGACATGTCTGAATGAAAGCCTTAGAGAGCACGGGTACGCAGTCAGCAAATGGCCCCCTCAGGCAATTTGGTGACCCACTGCCAAAAATGTGAGTGGAAACAATTGTTTCAGGAAACTTCAGTTCTGGTAAGATCACGCAACAAGACGACACGCGAAATATGGGAAGTCGTTCACATTTCAACTCAGCAGACCGAATGCGTTAGTTCATGCTCAATTGTGCTGGCCCCGCCTGGAATAGAATTCATGAAGGGCAGTTCATAGCAAGTAGGCTTGGTAAACAAAAGCGCCAAGCGCAGATAACACTGTAGCTCAGTTCTATAAGCAAAGATAAAGAGCCATTGAACAGATTACGATTTTTATCGCGTATTTTTATCAAGAAGGTGCTTTCATTTCCCCCTCCCCACCTTTTCCGCTCGTACTTTGTAACCCTGCCTAAATGATTTCATTTTTCACTTCTAATCAATCAGTAGTTAGTTTGCACTCATGCTGTCCACGTCGTTCGTTTGTATTCCTTAAAAGTGTGTCCTTAGTAACCTCAAGCGCAGTTTTCGAACATTGGACGAATAATGTTAGCAGTAACACTGGGGGGCCAGAAACAAGCTACCTAGACCTGAGAACAATCTATAACAAAAGATATCATAGCTCAAATTAAGTAAAACATATGGGGTTGGGCTGGCCATGTGGTGAGACGAACTGACGACCGGTGAACAATTAGCGTAACAGAGTGGATACCCACAGATTGATCTAGAAGAGAGAAAAAGGCTATTACCCTAATGGAGGGATGAAATAAAGACATTCGGGGGTAACCTGGGGGACTTGAGCAGCGCAGGAAAGAAGCGGTTTGGGGTCAATGGGAGAGGCGTTCGTACTACAGTAAACCTGAGTAGGCTGATGATGAAGGTGTTGAGTCTTTCTTGTGCGAACTACATGCGATAATTTTGGCCTTTTGGTCTGTTCGTTTATCTAACACTGGATTAATCCAACAGGCCAAAGCGAAGGATTACTTCACCTAAATGTTTATATAGACAGCACCGTTCGAAAATTCTAAAACTGCTGGTTCGGTCGTACAAGTCTGCATAATTTAGCGCAAAGTAGCCTCAGGCCAATTTGAGGCAAAGTGTAATGGCATACTTGTCATGCCCCGCGGTCTATTAATTGAAAATATGCGCTGTGTTTGTAGGAGGTAAAAGAATGGGTAAAAACCGATCCGAACGTGGGAGATTCAACAAAACCCAAACAGAACAGGGATGAAGCTTGTGCTGTCGTATACAGAATAAGAACCAAATTTGCGAAATTCTCATGTGTGTGAAATGAACTGTGATTGGGCATGTCGGTAAGCGGTGAAGGTTTGGTTCATACGAAGCACAAAAACTGATGTTCTGACCATAAAGATATTGGTGTCATTTCGGAATACACGAGTTGATCATAAACTGTCTCGCCGTAGTGTTGTCCGCAGCTTGACACACGGAACGAAATTCACTCATATTCTGTTTAGCCGCGCATTTAGCAACACGGAAAAAGGAATTGCGTCAAGCATCCCACCTGTAGGAAAGGAAGGCGACGGTAGTACGAGCGCGGCGAAGCGCCCATTCAGCCAAGCGATGGGCCCGGCACTGGTGGAGGGTACCTCGAAACTGATTGGCTGCGCCGCGGGAGGTGGGTTGAAGCTGATGTTGTTCTTCTGCAAGCAGGCTGCGAGTAATTGGATGATCAGTCAAACTGCCCGTTACCCGTGAGCTTCCACGCCGTATGAACATTCATATATATTTCCCAGCTTGTAAACTACCGCGACTCAAGGAGCCTGCTAACACACATTTCCAGAACACATCGAGTCTTCATATAAGGTGCGTACGTCAAACCCGCCACCTTATTTGTCCTCACCTCCTCTCTATGTGTGTCAAGGGTGTACGTATTATACAGTAAAAAAAGTCAGTCGAGTTTCTTTTCAACAGTATAATTTTGATTCCCCCCCTTGTCATAAAAGCTACTAGACGCAGCTCTATGAGGCCAGGGGACCTAAATAACAGACTTGACGACACCCAGGCACAATCGTCAGGTTGAAACACTAAAATCTTAACTATTATTCAGTACAGTAACTTTGTGTTTAGAAGAAATATGTGTCAAGTTTACAAGACGCACCATCCTGGTTTTACAACGCTAAAAAAATATAGCAGGCAATGACAAACCGTAACTTTACCACCCTTCACATGTCTTACGGAAAAACATACAAGCAAAGCGAACCAAAGTGGGGCTGATATCAATTTATTGGCTTATAGTTACATAGCACAGAACACATTCAATATCGGGGGTACAAAAAAAAGCAAAAAGTTTTTTCACTAGACAAAGTACCCCCTTTTTTGGTGGCTGTTTGATTGTTTGTAAATTTTTGAATTCCTGTGGAAATATTATTCAGCGGTTATACACCTATGCTAGTTTAAACGACTGGCGACATATGGCCGAAAGACACACACGCCCGTCATCACAGCGGGAGGAATCGGGGAAACCGTTTTCGGTGGTGAAAATCTACTCTGCGTGTGTGAAGATATACGATAACGTGTAGGCGGAGTCATTGCTTGCAAGCGGGGTGTGAAAAACATGAGAATTTGCCGCTGGGATGCAAGCACCCCCATTTCGACAGTATTCGCCGCTGACGCGTTCGATGAGTGGCTATGAAGGAACAAGGCTTTGTTCGTCTCCATTGCTACCTGAGCGCAGTCGCCGACGACGCCACTCCCAAACACATGATTGCGAAATCGTTCTGTGAAGTGATACAGCAGGGAAAGTATGGGAGTGGCCTTTCAAGGTGACGCTGTTGAGGTGACGATAACCAGCTATTAACAAGAAATGCAGGACTCTCACACTAACGCGTAAGGCTCGAATGTAGTGAAACTCTTGGCAACTTTCAAGTCAACGATTGCAGCCGATTTGCTTCTTATTCGCTGCCGCCATGACCTTTTCTCCATCATGGTCGCTATAAGTGTGAGCTTCCTTAATATTTTAAGGTGATAATTCATTGGACAGCACCTTGGAAGGCCCTACGCTATAAGGCTGTCGTTCTCGTTCTCGGCAAGCGGTGCCTTGATTGCGGCGAGCGCTGGAGCATTTTTTGGCCAATGTTGGCTAATCTCCCTGACAAGTACGGTTGGCTTGAAAACGTGCACCGAGGACTGCCTGCTGGTCGCCGCGAGGGACGCACACACGAGAGCTCTGCATTTCTTGTTTTTTTAAAGCCGTGCGGTCGCCGCACACTTGGCCAATATGTCTAAGTGGGTAGCTTTGGCTTTGGCTTTGGCTTGACAAAGAAGCACCGGGGACGCTGGGTGGTCGCTGCGAGGCACGCGCAAACGAGCGCTGGGTATTTTCCTGCTTTATTAACTACCGGGCGGTTGACGCAATGCATGCGCTCACGTACGCTCGGTATTTTCTTGTATTTTTAACCTGCAGACACAAAACTCTAAGCGATCTCCTACACAGCTTCGCTGTTGAAAATTGCGCCCTTGCCGTCCATAGAAATGGTAAATTAACGAACCCTGTAACGTGCGGCAAGCCTTATACCCCTGTGTTACTCATTGTGGTTAGTTGAATTCTTTCTCATAAGTTGCGTGTTTGTAAAATAATCTTTCGTTTTCATTCCTGCTAGAGGCGTCGCTGACCATCTGCTGCCTACTCTTCGGAAGTATTTATTTTGCGTGGCCAAGTTATTTCAAAGTTACGTGCAGCTGGCGTTTCCCATTGGCCATATTGACGCTACTCCGGCCGCAGGTTCTCCACCCCTGCTATCCATTGTCGCTTGAATTGAGCTTGACGCCGTAGCATGCTACTGGGCACGCCGGGCTGCGAGAGAGAGAGACTTCGTCGCTTCCTGCGATGCGACGTTCCCATTAACTAGAGCCGATATAGGCGAGAACGTAGCTACGTCAGCTATAAACCACGCCAATCTCTCTCCCCTTAAATTCTAACTCCTGACCCACTTGTTTCTTTGCGCATGCGAATGGGTGCGTAAAGGAGGGGCTGTTTCCGTACACGGAAGCGTCTGAACTTTCTTTCGGCCAGCTATATACCTAAAGCTTCGCTTAAAAAAGTTACAGGCCCTCATTCTGAGCAACACAGTTGACTCGGCAAAAGCAAGCGATTCCCAATCGATGACTTATTCAATTAGAATTCTTATACACCCTCAAACAAGCAAGAACCATGTTCTCGTCCCACCCTTCCCACTATGCGACTGACTTATTACAATTAATAGAATTCGCCCCCCCCCTCTTCGACAAATGTAACCTGTTTCTTCGCTTCCTCAACCCCCGTCGACCATTCGGCCATCCTGTCCAGTTACTTAAGACATTCATGACGAAGTGCATGGACATCGGCAGCAGGTGTTTGCGAAATGACAGTACCGCTCATAGGCCTGTAACACAACAACGTTACACAATCAATTAACCTACACAAAGTCAATGCAGCAAAGCCCACAATGATTGGCGATGTGTGCAGGGTATTAAACGCCTGTCAGCAATATATCCGGACCACTAAAGTTCTGTAGATACTGTGAACACCATCTAGCGGCTTTCGCGGTTTCCAGAACCGTACAACACAGAACTGCACTTCCCTCTATGTCTCGGATGGTGGCGCCCGATATCGGACCGAGTCAAGACCATTCCTGACAAGATATTAGGACGTCCGAAACAGCCTAATAAACAATCTTTAAATGGGCACGCAATGTTGAGATGGTGAACCTGGAATGTCTACCGTTTTTCGGGTTTCAGTATAGCCGAGAGACCATTATTTAACAGCAAGAACTACTTTCCAACTCACACATTTTCTTCACCACCCTCTTCGAACATAGCCATAACTCCGCACATTTCTTCAATATATTCATTAATTAATTCATTCATTCATTCGTTCATTCATTTTTCTATTTCACTATAAAATAATTAAGCAGTAAATTTATTAGAACGAATGTTTAATATTCCGCCGCATCGCAGCAATGATTGTCAGCAACACGAAGCGGTGAAATTCAGCCTGTCCCATGGCGAAGACCGCTAATCGCGCAGCATGGAGAAGCACTGTTTTTATGATAAGTCACGGGCTCCAAATTTCCTTAATTTATTTTCCCAAAGCACACCCACGGCTCCCTTATTTTACGTTCGCCTAATCACAGCCGTATATTTGATGTGAGGCACTGGCTCAACGCCCTGTGTTGCATAAAACACAAGAATCAGCACCCCATGTTCGGAGAATCTCAAGAGCAAACGTAGTTCAAGAAAGGCAAACTGTGTCCTGAATTGTTTGCACCACAAAAAAAGAAGCTTTAAACATGCTGTCCGAGAATCTTTGTTTTCTTTCCACTTATTCGACTGTCCCTTATGTATGCCGTGGTTCCGAGGTTCCGGCTCTTTCGACAGGTTCTGGTTAACACACACTGGCGGCAATTTCAAACCAAGTCAGTTCGCGGCAATATAACACATCGTATTTACCGAAAAACTGCGCACAGCCGGTGCAATACACTATATTTCTATGCAAGCATGCGCGGTTCGGCTTTTCTGCCCGCACTTTGTTAACACTTAAGTTTCCTGCCTAGTTTACACATTGTGCGTTGCAGACAACACACATGTCTCGTCAGGGTTCTACAAACAGTTACTTATTCCCTCCATTGATCTATGTCAGTGCCGGTTAGCCTTAAGCGATGCGGAAATGTGATTGGAATGAGTCAAACGACCGACAACGGATACGTGATGAATAGGCACGTGACCGTAACGATGGATTGCGTAGGCAACATAACCTTCAAGTGGGGTCTCACCTGCATTCATGGGATCTTGGAGGAGACCAGTCGCCTGGTGCAGTAATGTCACCATGAGTACCGCGTTCTTCCAGAGCGGATGGCCGCTGTCTCGGCTCATGAGTGACGGGGAAGGTAGTGCCTGTGTTCACGGAAGGTGGAAAAAAGGCGAACTAGCACCAAATTTACATGCACAAAACCCACAGCTCCGAGCGCTGAGAAAACCTAACAATTCTTTCTTAGTTTTCTTTTTATGCTTGCTTCTTTACAAAATCTCTTCAGGAGCAGGTATCCTTCTCCTAGTGGGAAGAGGACGCGGAGAAGATAAAGTACTAAAGCGGATTTACTATCTGGAAAAGTAGTCACGATGAACAAAAGTTTTAGAATGTTTGACAAGTGCCTCAAAATTATACCAATGTACTCATAATGAACGAATGCACGTCTCGGTTTAATGTAGTATTCCATGCGTTCTAGTACCGGACTTTCTCGACCCAAACACGGAAATGTAAACCGTGTGTTTAGAAACCCGCAAACGAAGATCTTCAGCGCTTGTTCAAAACACTTTACGGCCCAGCCCACACAAACGTGTGGGTAACAAATTCGTTTACTTAGTGGTGCCTGTTTTGGTTTCGGTTTCACAGCCCTGGGTTGCCGCTGCGAACGCTTCCGGGACTTTATTGTTTTCGGTAGTGCAACCATTTTTCAACCAGGGAAAAGAAATCGCTCACTAAAAAACGGCGACCCAGCAGGCGCGATCACGCTAGTCTCCTTCAAGATGAAAACTGTTATTTCTTCTTGCTATTCTCGTATTTTCTGAATAGCAAGTGTAAGACACGACTTGCAGGACTTGGAAAACACGATCGGCTAAAAATATACCCGTTCCCTTCGTGTGCCTTCCGTTATCGCGCTTGAAAAATGCCACCCACACATGTGTAGGGGCTGGGCTGTCATCGTTACGAAACTTTTGCTGGGTGGTATAGGCTGGTGGGCTCGTGCACTGCAGCGCTAGCGATAAATAATTTTTTTCTGGCTTTCTTGGGGGAGAGCGTCTATTTTAATTCCCTGTGCCCGCTGTAGCCGGAGGTACGGAGTGGCGTACGTCACCCGACTTACTACAAAGGCCTGTACGATGCGTAGGACGTTAGCTTCTTTCATCCCGTGGTTGCCACCAGCTATCCTGGGTATTAGCCTGGTTGTTTGGTGCACAACTTTTTCGAGCGCTAACAAGGATTCGGAATTATGTTCATTCGCTTGTATTGGACGTTTACGAACGCGAATACTCGAGACGATTTGAATCCGGTGCGAACTGGAGACAAAAAGTTGGACTTAAGGGTGCGTGGAAGTAGATTTCTTCCCTCTACTGATGGGACGGTAGATAAGAAGCTCTGATTTCCTAAGTGAGCAGCTTAGGCCCCGGGGTGCAACGTATTTTTTCGACTGTGTTTATGGCTTGCTGGAGCGGGCCTTCGATCTCCAACTAAACACGTCCACCCAGCGATTTGACGCCCTGGGCCTGACAATAGTCTGGACGAACTCGTCGAGGCTCAACGGCTAGGGCAACTCGTACGGCTGACCTACAGCACAACGGGCGCCACATACTCGACTCACTGGTTATAGCTTACCCCCAAAGCGCGCCTTCTAGTTTCGCGATCCCGTCAACAATAAAGGAAAATATTCAGGTCTCTCCGCTACTGCGTAACATGCATCCTACAATAACAAGGAGCGGCGAGAGGCCAGAGCCCGTGTCCTGCAAAGACGCTTTGCGAAAGTCGAAAACGTTGCCTACGCGGACGCGGCGGTTTACGCTGGTCGCGAGGCAATGGCCATACGGTGGTCAACAATCAGGGTGAACCATCGCCCTCCTGCTCTATCCGCACGAGAGACTCGGTGGTTGGAGAAGAGGCAGCCATTGCCTCTAGCCATGCTTGCCTCCGCAAAAATCAAGACAATCATCAGCGACTCCAAATCAGCAATTCTAAATTTCTCGCGACGACACATATCAAGGGAGGCGTCCGAAATCCTCATTTCTGGTCTCCACCTTGAAAACCGGACAGGCAAGTTCTAACTTAATTTGGTCCCCCGCCCACTCCGGCCTTGCAGGGACCGAGTCTGCGCACGAAGCCGCTCGAGACTTTACCGACCGAGCAGACGGGCACTTCCTGATGGCGGAACTCGTCCCCATGTCAGGCAGGGACAGGCTATTGTCGTACAGTGATATCATCGGTCATTATCGTTTAGGCCGGGCCCGCTTCCCACACCCATGCTTTAGTAAGCGGCATTCGGTGTCTGGCGACTGCTACAGACCCACTCGTTTCCAAACCCACTTGTGTATAACTATTGCTACCCAGGGCGCTACTCCCCCCAGTGTCATAGATGTCAGGAACGAGCGAACCTGGCGCACATGTTAAGGCAGTGTCCGCAGCCTGAGGCGATCACAAATGGCCGCACAATCACTAACAGTGAGCAGTGGGAGACCGTGCTGCTCAGCTCCAGCCCGGAAGATCAACTCTGGGCCGTCCAGCTGGCTGAGGACGCTGCCAGAGCCCAAGGGGTCACGGCCGACGACTAAGAAACACAGCTGGCAAATTGAATAAAGTTCGCTCTCTCTCTCTCTCTCTTGCTTTCTTGGTCTCATTTATTCGCGGTTTTGGCTGGCTCGTTGGTAATGTTTTCTTGCGGCTTAACATTGAACTAGTTTCGTCATTACTTGTGATAATAATATTAATTATAATTATAAGAGTAATAAAAACTTCATAATTATTAACTTGCACAAAATCCTATTTTTAATATAAGTACTCCTGAAAACAATATAAAAGGTTTGAATAATACGTAAAAATGCAGTTTTTCTGCGCCTAATAGTTTTTAAAATATTCCTTACTATGCGCAGATCATACCAATAGAAGCCAGCCCACACATGTGTGGGTTTGTTTTCTGTGTGAAATACTCTGAGCTTTCCATTTTCACTTGTCGAAGCATCGTTATGGAAGGGAAATACATAAAATGTTATTACTTGTGGCCATTTTTCTAAAATATTTTTCTTGGCCAGGAAAGGGTTAAACGCACTAAGGGCGTACACAGTTGGGAGGCGTGCAGTCAGACGCAAGATTGAAATTCTGGTGATGTTACGGCCGCATGTGCTGGAAATTGTATGTTGTGCTTGGAATGTTTGGTACACAAGAAATTGTTTGAAATAATTTGCAACCTGTCACTATAAGGAGTGCACGTTTCACACGAGATTTGAAAAACATAAGTTTTAGATAAACCATTACGATGTAATCGAGCGATACGATTACGATGTAATCGAGGCTGATCTGCCACTTTCGGTAAGTTTCAGCAGCGACGCCACTAGCTCAAGCCCGAAAGCAATCCTGCCTGCTATTTTGATAGCGTAGGCATGCTTAAACTTAAAGTTCCATCCATGCCGGCGACCCACACAAATTGACTTAGACAACGTGGAGAGGAGGGAAAGGAAATGCTACGCGAAGAAGTATGGACGGGAGGATAGTGGCAGCCGAGGCAAGGAGCCGACAAGTCCATGTGGGAGTAGCACTGCCTTGCTGCGCAGATGTTCGAGTGGGAGGATGCACGCATCGGGCATTGGCTGCGCCTAGGATCACTGAGTGTGAACTCTGACGTGCAGTGTTCTCCTAGTTTGAAGATGGAGACGACTGAAAAAAGGTTCCGCTGTTTCCTCAGCCTCCTCATCTCAATTGCGAAGTTGGCCAAATTTTCGTGTTACCGCTACAGCAGGCTGTTGTAGTGGCAACCTTAATCTCATTGTGCAAATGGGCACTCTCCTTAGCAACGTTTAGTTCCTAATTTGCACTAATGACCTGCCTAACGTTTCTTTTTTTGTCGGTTACTATGTTTTGCACTGCCGCAAAACCAACCGCGCTTGGGAATAAATCCTCCATTATAATATCGTTATTAAACAGGGATGACTTTTGTTTCGTAATATTGACGGAACTTCTCGAATTCTCCTTCGTCACCGTTGCAACTAAGCACCTCCTGTAACGTTGGTAGGCGCTTATTCATAAGGTCCTCTCGCGGTATCTTTAGTCTCTGCACGCGATGTGAACAGGGACAGTTCACTGCAGACAATTCTGTAGCGAGGAAAAAGTACAGTGTAAAAACTAGGGAGTGGGCGAATATCACTTTTTTCGAATACGAATCGAATACAAATATCTATCTTCGAATATCGAATCGAATATCAAATAAATAAGGGGGCCGTGGCTTTCAAAACCACCTTTTCTATTTCTTTGTGAATTTTCATGATAATTCTGAATTTATTGCTGGCTTCGTTTGAGCATCTGCATTTTCCTTTCATTCGTGCATCTGTTAAAGAATGAAGATAAAAGAGATGGCTGGGACCGGAAAAGGGATCGCTTGGCCGATCCAATGGTACCAAAATGGCTTCGCCCGGTGGCACCGTTGCGGAGATACAGCGCTCCAAAAACTGCCGTGTCTTCACCCTTTTCCGCTAACATTTTGACACTTCAGCCAGGAACACCTTTTTTATGCAACTTTGCGATTGTTTTAGGAGGGAAAACTTCGCAAACGCACAGGATAGAAAACATAGATAGCGAATGTGTTCCTTTCAAATAAACGATGTTTTTTCATTTTTTTTCGATGTTGAAAGCCGCGTCCCCCCATTCAAATTAATCCGAATATTGGATAATAGCCGATTATTCAAACCTTTTGTAATATTCGAAATGTTTCGATTACATAGTCTTTGCAGCGAATATGAATATGACATAATTAATATTAGAGTAATACACAAAATTTTCGAACGTTCGCACACCCCAAGGAAAAACTAATAATTTACAAAGCAGCTCATGAACCCTGCTTGTGTAATTCGCATCCTGCCCATCTCAATATCCTTTAATCACAGTGTACCGCACCTTGCAGTTTGTATTCCCTTCCCACGATGCACCCCAGCAGCCTACTTCCCCTAACGTCTACACAAATACTTACCACTTCCCTTGCTTCAAGAGTACAACTCCAAGAATTCTCTCCAAAAATTTCCCGAACACCATGCTCATTTGTATTTACCCGTACTCAGTAAGCCACTACCCTCTGCGGGAACCATAACACAATTGCAATTGACCTGCCGGAATGTGGCTGTCGAAGCACCTAGAAGTACCAAGTACCTTAGAACGCAAGGCAAATGAGTCTGATAATGCCTTTACAGCCTATTTTGACCTATTTTGTACGTTTACACAACCGGGGGAAACTGTGTTTGCATAGATTACAACTGTGGGCAATCTCAATCAAGATAAATATATTCTTCGCAGCATCGCAAACGCGCAAAATGTGAACAAGGGGCCGACAGCCGACACTACGGTCATGTGCAGCGTACCCTCCGGACACTGCACCCTGAAAGCGGCGTCTGACAATTGTGGGAACGGGGGCCATGTTTCCTGTACGTAAAATTGGGTGAAGACAGGTCGTGAGGCGATAATTTGCACTAGTTGTGCACCAAATTTTAACTATACTTCCCCGCTCATGACAAAACCAGTACATGAACAACAAAGTAAAACTGGAAAATTAAAAGGCTCAAACACTACGCCGACGTATTTACATCAGCAATAAAACAATCAAAATTTCAAAGTGTTCATTAAGGAGAATATGTAATTAGTGATGCGAAGTATATGTAAGAAGTAGTTCACTAGAGTCGATCTATGCCGCAAATATGTAAGTTGAAACCTCACATGCAACAGAATCATCTAGGCCCAAAAAGCACATTATAGCAGATTACAGCTGTTTCGCTTGTTACTGAAGCACACCCGAGCGAAAGATACCAAACCACCCTTATTTCCAAAAATAGAAGGTATAACTTCCTGAAAAGGGCAGTTTACAGTGAAAAATTGATTTTCCGAAGAAACCTTTGCAATTACTGGAGCTCAAACCGAGACCTGGAGTGCTAAAGCTTGACCGTATACCCCTACACTCCGGAAGCCGACAAGTAGGGCCCTTATAGCAGTAGCTGAAAGAGAAAGCGCTCCTTGCGGCCTCCCACACATCGTAAACTCAACATTATGCTGTGTTCTGGTCCCTAGAATAGGCAGTGCATTGTAGCATTGTGAATGTATTCCAACTTGCCTTTTTCTCTACCCTTTTTAACACTCGCGAAGCAGCAAAGGTTGCACCGCCAGCTACTACGTCGGAACCATATTACAAGCAACTCGAAGCCTCTATCTTCTGTCTTAACCGGGGTCCGCTTACCTTTCGCGCAGGTGGTGACAGCGAATCTGTTCGGCGCAGGGCCGGGCTAAGGATCGACGATTCCGTACTGCGAAGAACCCGAGTGCAGGAGGCTTGCGTTGTTTGTTTTGTGAGCCAGAACAAGGGAGGCGGTTGGGTAGGTTCCAAGAGGGCAGGGCAGCGTAGATGGAGTGCCGGCCTTCTTCTTGGAGTCTTCTTTGTCTTCTTCTGCCCACTAGTGGTAGCCAGATTCGCCCTGTGGGTACAACCCAGCGCCATCTGCTGCTTGTCTTCGAATCTCCTTTCGTTGATCAAGGGCTCCACTAATTTTCGTTGGTCAGCTGCTGAACAGAGAGTGATCGCGGATATTCGAAGCCTTTGTCAAACACCATAAAATACTTAAACAATTGGAAGAACTGAAGTACGTTGTTGAATAACAAAGAAGTTGTGTTATAGGAGAGGCAGTGGGCGTGGAAGGCACTCATAGTAGCGATCATACACCTAGGATCTTTTTGAGGGAAGCCCGGCATGGCTGGGCTAGCACGGAGACGGCCAGATTCCGAATGAATATGTGCAGCGGAGCAAGATCTGCGCGGCTAACCCAGTGCCTTCGCCCCGAACGATAGATCTGAGGAACAGACGTGGAAGGCCAATTTGTTAAAGCTGTTTCCAAGTATCTTTTTCGTATGGAGGAGTACCGTCGGCAGGAGAGGAAAAATGTTCAGCTGTTTCTATTCGTTAAAAATGCACAAGTGGTGAAGGGGCCAGATTGCAGCGATAAAGTAATAATTTAAGTTGGGACACCACACCGAAAGCTGGTGAGGGTAACTTCACAAGCTCGTGACTGACTAATCCGGCACTTCCATGAGTGCCGAAGGTGCTCGAGGTCAAACTTGCGTACGCAGATCCTCCATGCTTTGTAGCAGGCCTAATCTTCGAAAGCGTGCCGAGGTGACAAAATTTATGGGTGGTAGAACCTCCATCACTGGGCCATCCACTGCAATGCCCGCCAGAGTGTCGGCCGCTTCGTTGAGCCAGATACCTGCGCCGGCCGTCTTCTTGGACGTCTTCTTTGTCTTCTTCTGCCTTTTTCCGGTAGTGCCGTAGCCAGATTCGGTTCCCTGTGGGTACAACCCAGCGCCATCTCCTGCTTGTCTTCGAATGCTCCTCTTCGTTTGATCAAGGGCTCCACTGTTCTTCGTTGGTCAGCTGCTGTAACCGAGAGGTGGGATCGCGGTATTTTATTCGAACGCCTTTGTCAGAACACCATAAAATACTTCTTCGAAGACCTGGGTTTTTGTTGTTCTAAAATGTTTTTGTTTACTTTGGGCATTCGTTTTGTAAATAAAATGAGTTATTATATTTATAGCGATTTTGAGGTGAGAGGTGGGGCGCGGCTTATCACCGCGTAGAATTAATGTTTTGCATTGCAACAAAACTACCGGGTTTGTACATATCCTGGCACGGAATATCGCGATACCGTAGGCGAATCAAGCACTGCTTCGTTCGCACCATGGGTAATTTCCGATGAAGCTCACAATGAGGCAAAGACCGACAGACAGTCATTTTGTCTGATAAACTGACTAACCGATTGATTGATTTGAATTTGATTGATTGGAGACCTGTTTTGGCTCTGAACGTACGATGTGGTACTTGTAAGGAAGCCTGGAAAGTCTTTCAGCAAGTTTTTCTAATAAGCTTCTTGTATAGCATTGTTCAGTTCGCGATATTGATAGGCTTAAGTCCTGCTCCACTCAGCATGGCCAACAGTGCGTAAAGGTCAGTGCAAAACAGTAACAACAGGCCTAAAAGGGACATCTTTGAGCATTCGCGTGTCCACGTGCGAGTTAGAGCGTCCAATTAGTTCTCTTACGGAACACTTGGTTGAGCAGTTGTAATTCTCTTGAAGCAAAGCAAGTGTAGCTTAGCCTTGTTTCCTCCATTGCTAGATTACAGCTCCTGTGTAACAATCCTTGCCGGGAACCATTAAGGAAATAAAATACAACTGGACCTATTTTAGTGTCCCAGGGTTTAGATGTGGCTTGTATTTACATAACTGCATTTGAAATCAGTAAGCCGTTGCTTCTTGACGGAGCTAGAAATAGAGAGAGAGAGAGAAAAAAAAGTTATTTAAGATAATATCACGGGGCTTGCTTAGCGCTGAATGTCATGTGGTGTGTCTCGATGGCTCAGAAAGATGGATGAGTGAGACTTGTTTATTGGTTTAACAGAACGCACATTTATTCCACATGAGGAAAACCCTCAATAAATCACACTATAAATAAGCAGCACAACACCGATAAGCAATGAATGCACTGATTAATATTGCAAATCACAATCACAACCGAAACCAAAACCTACTACAAGTGATCCACAGTCAAATAAAAGAACCCCTATTAAATCATGAATGTGCCCTCATCTCCTCGGTACAGTCTCTGTAACGCCTTATGTAAGGAGTCTTCAGTTATGCCTTACCACCTGTGTCCCTATTGGGCTGACCTACCCCGGTCGCCGGCTCTGACGTGGCGAAGACATTGCGGTGCCGCAACGCTGTGGCTCCCGTCATTGTCCTGTGTGGTAGTGGTCGTGGCGGCGTCGCCGCGTGCGGCCGTTGTATGGACAGCATTGGCGCCGCGCCTACCAACATGGTTCCACTCTGGCTATCCTTGTGGCAGCCGCCGCAGCAGGAGGGAGTCCATTTCCTCGGAACCGTCGCTACCGTAGCAGGAGGCACCCGGGAGGATCCGGAAGCGCTGTAGTATGAGCATCGTCAGAGCGTATGATTGCGGGCGTTCATCGTGGACGTAGATGCTAGACGCAGGCGACCGATCGTCAGCGCTGGGGCCACCAATGCATAGGTTGGAGCTGCGACTCAGCGGCTTTGACCTATGCGCTGTAGGGCCGCTCCATTCCAGTCTTGCGACGCATTGTCGAGGCCGGGCCACGACACCCTGGCTCCTTCTTCTCAGAGCGTCAGCATCTCGTTCGTCTTGCTTCTTCTGTCTTGCGTCCTCCGAGCCCTCTTGTCCAGGTTTAAGTGCATTTTACATGCAATCGCGGCATTCTTCCATTAGCTGTCTGCGTCAACCGCACTGGTTACTAAGCGATTTGCCGCTGCTTCGCCTTTGTCCTTTGCGGCGTTCCCAGGTTAGTTCCTCTCTTGCCAGCAAATTTAAAATTAGTTATCATTTTCTTCCTCTTTTCATACTCAGCCATTTGTTTGCATATAACTCAACATCATTATCCCCTTTGGAAATAGTGGCCTGCACCACGACATTCAAATTCCAGAGGACCTCTGGTGACGTCTTCAAGCCGCTGCCTGATGATGATGCCTGATGATGAACGCTGCAGTTTGCCTTTGTTCTTCGGTGGTGCATGTTTTGGTCATCCATCCTTTGTGGAATGTGTTCGTAGTGATGTGTATGTTTTTTGGATACAGAGGGTGTGATCTTTGTCTAGGATGACGTTACATGTGGTATAAGTAGGCTGTGGTGAATCAAGACCTCCGCATATCTTGCGTCGTCTAGCTGGAGTATCGAATGGTTCTGCTTCGGCTTGCTTTATTAAGGTAGCTTGGTGTCTTTTTAGCGTGTCATAGGGCTGTAGGAGTTCCCTCCTTCCCGTAGAGTAGACCTTCAGGTTAGGTTCTGCCGAGGTAGGAGCTTCAGCTGTTCGAAATACTAGCCTTTGCGGCCTCAAAGCGCAACATAGTTCCTTTCGCAGAAGCTCTAACTGACATTCACCTTTCCATCATAGTGCGTTTAACGTTAATATGATAACCACACACGCAAAAATATTCGTAGCACCGCTGCGAGTTTGGTGTCGGTGAATGTCGCCAACTTTTCATTACCTCATCGTCGTGCTTCGTTGGCAACTTAGTAACACACCTGTTGTTTATTGCCTACGGCCCATTCAATGAAAAACAGGTGCGCGAGCTGCTTAAACACTCTTCACGCTATCATGAAAACGACAATGCCGCACGAGCAGTATATAACGTGCGTTACAGCCTCCTAGCGGGCAGAAATTCTTCTCGAGCTTTGTTCGCCGGTAACTGGCGCGTTTGACGCAAGGGTTTTAAATGCAGAGCATTTCAGTAACTCACGATGTCACCCACGTTGGCGTCCGTAGTCCGCATCGCTCTCCCTACACTATATAAAGAAATAATGCTTACCGGCGCCAGGTTTCGATCCCACGACTCTGCGGGCGGAACGCAAGGTGCACGTCGCTCTAACCACTGCGCCACAAAGCCGACACAGAGTAGAAGGTTACGAATGCGCCTTATATCCTTGACTCATTCAACCGTCGGCCACAGGTGCGCCCTCTCCCCCGCGTCCTCCTCACCTTCTCTGCGCTCGCAACACCCTCTCTCGCCGCGTTCGGTTCGCGCGCAAGAACAGGTGGGGGCGCTCGCATCGCGCTCTCTCGCCGCGGTAGGTTCGCGCTTAAACCACATATGTCGTTCGTGCGCTCTCAGGTCGCTAACATCTGTGGCGTGATCGTGACGTCAACATCACGCGTTCGTGTGGTGGCGCGATGTCGGCGCTATAACACTCTCTCGCGAGGGGCATTGGATTGGATTCGATTGGATTGGCTTGGATTGGCTTGGCTTGGATTGGTTTGGATTTGGATTGGATTAAAGTGGATTGTGTTGGATTGTGTTGCGTCATAGCCGCTCCACGTTGCGTCATAGCCGCGGCAGGGGATTCACGGCACGTTTCACGTTTCACCATCGACTTCATCGACAATGTCTACGCTGGAAGACAACAATTACAACGACAACAACAACCAATACGTAATCCATACGACTTGCAGGCGCGCACCCCGCGGAAATGCTGTGCATTTGATCGTGCCCCTCGCGAGGGGGATGTTTGCATAATGCGTCGACGCGGGCGACGACTGGATGGGAAACTTTTTTTCGAAGTAGCGATGCAATAAATCGAGCGCAGAAACGATTAAAAGCGAGTGATCAAGACACATGATCAGGAGGATAACTACAGCGCAGTGACGGGGCAGCGGCAACCCCCATTGCCGGTCGTAGAAAGCAGGTCTGTCAAGCAAAAAGACGTAATATAAAGGAAGAAACGTGGAAAAACGGATATCAAAGACATAAGATCCAAGAATGGGCCGGAACTCTGTAATGAACGGAAGATGAGGAAGAAAAAGAAAAGCAAGATGACCAAAGAGGAAGAAAGGTGTACTGACTTCAGCGAAAACAAAATAATGTGAACTTGCGAACCATTGTTGTTCTCGTAACAATAAAATGCATTCCTTTTTGTGAAATAATATGAAGTAACAAATATGTCTCGAGAGAAAGCATTAGCGGCATTTCTCAGAGTCAATCAGTGATGGAACGTGTCATGCGAGAAGGGTATTTGGGGTATAACAACTGCAGAGAATTAGGCGTTTATCGGGATGCCTGCAAAAAATATGTGTTTATTTCTTCGGGAGGAAGTCAGAACTAATCGCGTTCCGCTATGATTACCACCAATAATGTGATAAGAAATCCGGGTTAGTAGAAGCTACCTCCAGCGGCCAGGTCATTGACAGGCATCTGATGATTGTGCGGAAAAAGCAAACTCCTATTCTACTCCCCTTCTGTTTGAGGTTCCTATTTCCTTGAAAGCGAGGAATAGTACAGAATTCAATTCATTTGTGTTACCCTCTATTGGATATCGCTGTTTATTGAACACCCACTCTCACGAGGCTCATTTCCTGCTATGAGGTACTCTTACTGCACGCCGAGTCTCAAACGAAACCGACTCATTTCAAGATTCTGATGTGGCCTCTCAGCGCATCGGAAATACGTTTGAAATGCGGAACACAGAGACGGAAACACGAATTCTCTCCGCATTTTATGCGCTTGTGTTGTCAGTGCAGACATATTCCGAAGTAAGCAAATAAAAAGAAAACTAGATCTTCAAAAAGCGCCTTCTCGATAAAATATAAAAGGTTGCGTCGGGGCATCATGTCTGCGCCCTATTTCTTTGGAAGGACGATAAAAACTTCGTTTCATTAACCGCGGTATCAAAATTCGGAGCTTATGTGCTCGTCCGATGGGTGCTACATAGCGACCGTATTTATAGCTGCGGCGAATGCTTCGGCTAATGCCACAGATGTTTACCGGGCGTGCAGTGCGCGACCACAACTATGAAAGATAAGATACTGCTGTGCCACGGAATCTATAAATCACATGTTGTCGGTGCTAGCATACAAGGAGCTTCGCAGTAAAGGCCGTGAAGGGTATTTGATAATGCAAAAACATGAACAGAAAAAAACTTAATGGCGTATCGCTAAGTTGAATGGATGGTTGGCGCAAGGAATCATAGTTGACAGAGTTTTGGCTTTTGTTCTGTCTCGTTGTTCGCCTTAAACGAAACTTCTCTAAAGGAACCATGCAGCAGTTCTTTCTATTTTTTGTAATCCTAAATACCTCGCAGAACGTAGTCAAGCAACACGTCCATCACTTAGAGTAGCAGGTCATGAAGTACCTCTTCCAGAAATTACTGCTCTATTCACATCAGAAAACCAAAAAACTCACTCAAAATATTGTTTTCTCTTATCCGGTGTTGGCGTTCTTTGACAGCATGTGTTACGTCATTAATGCAATATAGCGGCTATTGACTTATTTTGTTTGACTCGCTGCAACGAATGCATTCCACAGCAACTTTAACAAGAAAGACACGAAAGCAAAGCAGAAATGGAAAGCTTGTATGCTGCAACGAGCAAACAACGCAGTGCCGCTCTGTGCCTGCGATAATTATGGGTTTGACAGCGCATCCTGACAAGAAGGAAAGAGGGAAAGCGTTTATCGAAGTGTTGCAAAGTCCCTTTAAACAAAATAAAGCCAGGACTTAATGCAAGCAGCCGAAGCGGTGAAACAAAAGACATCATGATTATCATCGGCCTATCTACGCCCAGTGCACGGCAACGGCCTCTCCCATAGATCTCATATTATCCCGCTCCTGTGCTAACTGCCACCAATTTATACCCGCAAACTTCTTAAATCTCATCTGCCTGTCTAACTTTCTCCCTCCAACAACCACGCTTGCATTCTCTAGGAATCCACTCTGTACCCATAATAACTAACGGTTACCTTGCCTTTGCATTACATGCCCTGCAAACACCATTGTCTTAATTTCTACTATGTCCTAACGCGCGTTTGTCCCAAACCCACTCCGGTGACTTCCTGTTTCTTAATGTTAAATCTATCATCTTCCGCTCCATTGCTCGCGTAGTCGTCCTCAATTTAGGTTGAACCTTTTTAATCAGCTTCCAAGTTTCTGCCCCGTACGTCAGTACCGGTAAGATGTAGCTGTCATGCACTTTCTTCGCCAGTGATAAGCTAGGCTGCCGTTCATTATGAGATCGAGAATGCCTGCCGAATGCACTCCATTCCATTCTTATCCCTCTAATTATATCTGCCTTATGGTTGGAACCCTGCGTAACTACTTCACCTAAGTATATATATTGGGTTACCACTTCCACCTCCTCGCTACCTAGCTGGCACCGCTGGGCTCTCCCGAGGTTATTGAGCATTGCTTTAGTTTGATGCAAAACAATTTTAAGACCCATGATTCTAATGTGCCTGTCCAGTGCGGTAATCCTGCTTTGAAATTCACCCCTAGAGTTACTTATCAAGGCAACGCCATCAGAAAAGCTGGGTTACTGAGATATTCTCTATCAACTGTTACTCCCAATTATTTCCAATTCACTGTTCTGAATAATTCTTGTAAACATGCTGTCAATAACATCGGACTGTGTCTTCCTGTCTGACACCCTTCTTTACGAGTATTTTACTGCTCTCCCTATGAAGGACTACGATATGGGGTGGACTATGTGTAGATATCCTCCAGTATTCCTACTTAATGCTCGTCTACACCCTGGTTCCGCAATGCCTGAATGACTGCTGACGTTTCGACCGAGTCAAAAGTTTTCTCATAACCTAAAAACGCTATATACTCCGCGCATTTCTCTATCTCCAAATTGATCATAGGAATATGGTCCATTGTTAAATAGCCTCTAGGAAACTATGCTTGTTCATTAAATTGACTGCAATCTAACGTGTCAGAAATTTCGTTTGCGATTGCCTTCGTAAGTACCTTGTAGAGGACTGACAGTAAGCTGATCGGCCTGTAATTTTTGAAGTCCTTCATGTCACCTTTCTTATGGAACAATATGTTCCCATTTTTCCAAGATTCCGGTGCACTAACGGTCTTTAGGCATTGCGTGTACAGGTTTCCCAGATTTGTAGTACAATTTGCCCGCCATCCTGTATGAGGTCTGCTGTTATTTCAGCCTCACCAGGTTCAATGCCCGCTTGCATTTATTTCAAAGCCTTCTTTACTTCATCTGTCGTTCCTGGTGGGATTTCAATCTCCAGACCTACTTCCTCGTTCGGTATTAACCTGAGCGCCGTGGTTGCTGTACAGATTTCCATTATATTTTCTTCCTTGTCTCATACATCTCATTTTCCCCAGTCCAAGACGCCTCTTCACTGCTTTCAGGCTGTGCTTTACAGCATGCTCTATCCTCTCCATAATATACTTCCGTATGTCAGCTGTCCTACGCCTATTGAATTATTTCCAAATCTCCGCTAGTTCTTTTCTGTCTTCTTGGGTGTAGACTGTCAGGCTCTGCCCTTTACTAATAAAATCTCTTGTCTTCTCGGAAAGTTTACCATTATACTGTCTAGCGATTGTACCTCCGACTTCCACTAACACACTATGATGGTAATGCGTGTAAGATTGTGGCTGACTTCCTGTGTCGTAAACGATGCTTCTTTAGTTAGAGCCGAATATCGGTTCTGCAGCACGATCCTTAATTTTTTCACTTTCCGTCTTACTGTTAACTTATTTATCCGCTTCTTTCAGATTAGCTTGCAATGGTCCCTTCTAAAAAATCTAGCGTAATTCCAACGTCTTACCGTACGGTGGTCATTACACCGCACGCTTCCGAGCACTTCCGCATCCTCCACAACGCCAGGGTTCTCGCATGGTATGAACTATATACCACTTTTGTGCTCCCCATACGGCCTCCTCCACGGCCACTTCCGGCTCTCCCGTTTGCAGAAGGTATTCATCATTCGTAGATTATTCCTTTGTGCGAACTATACTAATAAGTCTTCTCTAGTATTTCTACAACCCAGACTATAGTTCCCAACTGCCTTATCTCCAGACTTCCTTCTTGCGTACGTTAGTAACGAGTCTCCCATAACTGCGGTCGACTGTGTTTGTGCTTTAGCCATTGCCGACTCTACAACGTTCAACTAGCTGGCAATAATATATATGCAAACAAAAGTAGCCGCTGAGTGCCTGCAAGCTAATTTCACGTTATTGATTAATTATTTCTTTGATTGATTGATGGATTAATTGTATGATTGATTGATTGATTGATTGATTGATTGATTGATTGATTGATTGATTGATTGATTGATTGATTGATTGATTGTGATGTTTGACGCGCCGACGCTACTCTGGCGATGAGGCACGCCGTAGTAGAGGGCTCCGGATTTATTTTGACCGCCATGGGATTTTTAACGTCCGCAGATATCTCGAACACATGGGCGTTTTCGCTTTTCGCGTCTAGAAGGAAAGCAGCCACCACGACCAGCAATCGAAGCCGCGTCCTTGGGCTCAGCACTTCTCAGATTATTGTTCTATTTTCCTCGTAGGTGACGAGAGGCTCAGGTGTCTAATTTTTTGTAAAAATTCACCATCTTTGCGGTAACATGGCTTCCCAGTGCCTTCGTGAGCGCCACCTTGTTGATGAGACCGAATATGCAGTTCATACTACAGCCATGTCTAATAAGAAATGAACTAGCTTTCCCGAGGAGATGCTAGGGAACCATAGCGGATAATGAATAAAAAAACAACTCCTAACCATACTTACTATAATCATTGAGTTACGGATGAACAAGAATAACTAAAACAGACACGGCACAGCACGTTTGCTTAGGTGCATAAATTGAGGCTACATCAGAAATTCTTAAACGAAAGACCGCATTTTCTATGCCACGGACGTATTATTTGTAGAAAAAAGACCTAACCATGGCTGCAACAAGTAAGCAGCGTCGATTGTTGCGAAAAGAACAAAATTCTGAAAAACCGCATTTGCAGTTTTATTGGTTCATTTATCAGCCTTGTGAATTGTTCTGAGATGCTCCCGCAGAAACAGCACAAAAAATCATACAGTAAACGAGAAAAATCTCGAACGCGAAATATTATATTCTTCCGAGCCACTCTCAGGTAACTGTAACTTAGTTACTACATACAACCAGACCTATCGTAACAATATATTACAACGACTGGCTCCTTCACACACAGGAGACAAGGAATATAGGGCACAGACGCCGTGAACTAGACCTCCATGCAATACTCTATTCGGCACACAGGCAACGTGCAAAATACAATGCCATCACGCGCTTTTTGCTTCTAAGTACAAAGCACGAAAAGAAAACAAAGGCGTTGAAAGAAGGCACGGGTTTTTACTGAAAAAAAAAACTGCGAAAAAACACTTTTCAGTTTTTTGCTTGAATAAAGCAGACAAAATTTACAGACCTAACACGGTTTTTTATATCCACTCATATAGTTTACAGTAAGTGACTCTTTTACGATTTGCCAATGTCACTGAAAATCGGTTTTTATTATCCTGGTCGTTTCAGTAACAAGAAAAAATTACAAGTGTTTTATTTGGAGAAATCCTTGAAAAATCATGGAAGTTTTAACTGCATTAGTGATGTAAGAACCTATAACGGTTGTGGTATCGGTGGTTTAACAGTGTAATACAGGGGTATCGAAACCACTGTTGAATTTGGTAAAAGCCTTAATTCAGAAGTATTCCACCACTGACATGTATCGACGTGTTCTTTTACACAGTGCTAAGTGTTTTCAGGAATACAGTTTCCCCTAACCTAGACAGTTGTGGAAGCGCGAATGGACAGATTCCCTACAGGAACCTTATAACAGGGAAGGCACTGCTTTAACATGGCAAAGAGGAAGGATGTGACACGAAAATTTAAATAATGGAACGCAAGAAGACCATTTCATAAAAAAACAACTGGTCATGTCCCCACACCCATAATAATGTAAAAAAAATCCCAAGTGTTCCATTGCGTTCATCGTAACATTTCTTTTGCACAATGATGTGGAGCCTTCTGCACTGAGTTTATATGAACAGAAGTTTTTTTTGCAGCGTGATGTTCAAGCGTAAATGGGATGTAAAAGAGTCAAGATTCGTTGAATTCCAAACAACAACTATTTCTTGCTCAGCGTCCCAGTGCAGTTGCACTTCACGAGAGCTTTGGACGGCTCCGTCAATACAAAAATGACATAAGGGTAATAAAACGAAATGAATGCAATGCTAGTTAGAATGTCCTTTTCACCTAACTGGGTCGAACGTGGGGCAGTCCACATGGGCCACACCAAGAGAAGTTACATCACATGAAAAGTATAATGCATACTTCAGTTTGCAGTTTTGCATTTTGCGAAGCAACCACTCATTATGCGGACTGGGCCTTTGCTGTGCCATCGCTCTTTTTCTCTGGTCTCGTTCTCCTTCTCGCCTTTTCTGGTTTGTGAGCATCTTCGCTACAACGCATGCAAGCAGGCATGGCGAAACTGGACACTCCGCCATCCACGGCAATGAAGCGGCTAATGCCACGGCTCACGATTTGATACACCGAGCTATTGCCGACGGTGGCCAATGTCTACTCCCGCAAGATCAACCCCACCCACTGAGCGGCTACACAAAGATTCTCTCCCATTACAAGCAAACTATCCGCAGCCTCCCACCACCACACTGGCGCCTCTACAGAGAGGAAGCTACATACAACTTGGAGGCGTCTCCAGACAAATACCTACCCATATCCCACCCTTCTCCACCTCATCTTCCCCACCCAACAACCTTCCCTCTGCGCTTACTGCCCGCAGCCTGGCATCCTCTACTACATCAAATGGGAGTGCCAATGAACTCCAGACTTGCCCACACTTCCCAACCACACCTTCGAGCAGTGGAGGGCTTCCCTGGGCAGCACGGAACCGGAAATCCAGCTTAAGCTGGTGACCCGAGCACGGATGGCCAGCCGAAGTCAAGGCATCCCGGACTAGGGACGCCTTCCACGGGGCGAGGCCCACACATCAGCGTCTGCTGGATAAATAAAAACATTCTATTCTCTCTCTCTCTGTTCGCCCTAGAAGAAAGCCATTAAATCTTTCCAGCAGATTCTTAAGATGTTTTCATTCCCCTATACAATCATGCTGTGTGTGTTTTTCTTTTTTGCGCCAAGCTGACAACTCCATCGCTCTTATTTTTTTACATCTGCAAGGATAATCAGCCCGCCAGAGCCACCCGGTAAATTCCGAAACAGGCCTCTCGGACACTGCACGTAGCTCCAGACCACATGCACTCAATCACGCGGTTCACTCCAAACCGTCTGGGTTCCTTGATCTTGCTGGAACCAGCATTCTCAAGCAAGTTTTTCGCATCGTACGTCGCTACGAGATTGCAACGCCGACTTGTGGACGAATTGTATCTAATTTCTTCCGCTACTTGCCAACTGTTTCTTCGTGCATTCCTCCGTTATCAGTACTATTAGTGTTGCTGCTGTCGGTTATTTCTTCTTTTCTGATATTGTTCCCATATTTGTAGTTCTGTTTTCGCGGCACCATTAACTTCGCCCATCAAGCGGATCCCATGCTTCTTATGTGAAACTGGTTATTAGTTTGAAAAATCCGTGTTTTGTTAATAAAACTCCACCCTAAGTCCATGCGGAACAAGCATCTACCAATCAGGAGTCTCAACGGCACTACTGGAAGGTTTTCTTAGTTTTCAGGTCGCCGGCGTTTTCATGATGATCAGAGATCACTATCACCATCACTACTATCACCATCATCGTTATCATCATATTTGCGACTACTGGGGAACGTACGCCTCTCCTCATTTACTTCCAAGCACTCCTGTATTGCGATATCCGATTCGATCCTCACGCCCCAAGGTTTTTATTTAATGCACCGTGGACTAACAAAACCTATGTTCTGGATTGTGCCCTAACACAATGCTTCGACTAGAATCAAGGAAGTATATCACGTTGAATACCTACCTCATGTTCGCTGCCGTTAACTACTTCGTCTACAATTCTAAAATTTTCGGAAATGTACGAAATGTGTGCTTGCCGTTTTTCCGAACTTTTTCCAACTTTCCCGAACTATTTTACTGCTGATTGTTTTTTCAAACCTAACTTGGTTTTTGAATGCGCTAGCAGAATCAGTGTAATTTCGCCGAAACCCATCGTATTCATTGTAGACGATTTAAAGATTGGGTGGAAGTTGAAACGAGGACGAAGAACTAGAACATACAAGAAGAGAGACTGGTAGGGCGGAGTCCAAAGAGGGGAGGGAGAGGAGGTGTAGTGGAACTAGATTCGTCAAGATAAACTCGCACAAAAGCGAAATCGGAAAGCGAGCGTAGACTGCAAGGCCTACATCGGGGTGATTGCGCGTGAACAAATGGTGTTTAACAAAATGTGTTGGAACAAGAAACAGTAAACTATCTTTATTACAAGATTACTTTATTGCAGATCTCACTTCATGCAAAGTGTTTTATGGTTCGAACTGGTGTAGAAACAGAGTACAACAAAGCCGCTTTTAACGAAGCCACGCTGTTAAAAAAGACCGTTGCTAGTTGCGGAGTACTTTCTTACAACGGGCCCAGTATTTATTAACGCGGGAAAAATATTCATGCTCCTGTGGAACTGGTATTTTATGACATGGTTTTTGCAAATACTCCTAAGTTAATAAAATTTTGATTCCCCCCAAACTCAACCGCAGGCAAAATGCAATCTGATTTTGCGAAGTCAAGTCCCCTTTTGAACTAAATAAACTTTGTGTCCCGGCGCCTTTGTTCAATCAATATTCAGCCTTGTTCAATCCAGATTCAAACGGATTACTACCTGTAAATGTTTTCGACGCGAATGCAGTTTTCTTTAGGTCTGCCTCAAGGCATTGCGAACAAATAGATGTAAGGGGAGACATCTTAACCATAGAAAAAACATTATTAGGTGGTATGAAAGACAGCAGGTAATTCTTCAAGGTCACGGTTCTCCATCAGCGTAGGACAGGACCGCGTTTCCACATGGAGCATGCATGATTCCTCGCGCGTTTCAAAACTTTTATGAGGGCACTGCACGCCTAAAAAATCTAAACAGCTCTGTCCTCGTTGAGAAGCGATTAAACACGCAGGTGCTAAATGCCGCCCCTTTCAAAACGTGCGTGACTTGCATTGTTTCAGAAAACAGTGTACTCGGGATTAGATTCACCATCTAACACTGCACTTAAAAGGTGCTAAATGGAAGCTGCGGCACATACGCGGGGCATATATAGAAAATACTCGAGCAGTGATGAACGTGGTGTCAAACACACACCATCAAGGCATACGCCCTAATATCCTTTACAAGCGTGCCACACTTATTGAGGCTTGACACGTCGGAAACTCAGTTTTTCAGGTTTTAAAACGACGGTTTCGTTCAAATACAGCACTTCTTCTGTGACACCTGATCATATTATGTGAGTGACGCCATTTGAATAACTTCTGCCGAGTTTTTACGAGCTCTTGGTGGCACGACTACGTTATCGTGTGTGCAATGCGCTGCTTCTCGCTTTCGTCGTGCACCGTTAGGCAACGTTCATTTATAGGGAAAAAGCGTGTTGCACATCCAGTCGTCGCCCGCGTCGACGCATTATGCAAACATCCCCCTCGCGAGGGGCACGATCAAATGCAGAGCATTTCCGCGGTGTGCGTGCCTGCAAGACGTATGGATTACGTATTGGTTGTTGTTGTTGTTGTAATTGTTGTCTTCCAGCATAGACATTGTCGATGAAGTCGATGGTGAAACGTGAAACGTGCCTGAACCCCCTGCCGCGGCTATGACGCAACTTGGAGCGGTATGACGCAACACAATCCAACACAATCCACTTAATCCAATCCGAATTAAAACCCAAATCCAAGCCAAGCCAATCCAAGCCAATCCAATCGAATCCAATCCAATGCCCCTCGCGAGAGAGTGTTATAGCGCCGAAATCACGCCACCAACGAACGCGTGAGCGTTAAACGTCACGATCACGCCACGATGTTAGCGACCGGAGAGCGCACGAACGACATATGTGGTTTAAGCGCGAACTACCGCGGCGAGAGAGCGCGATGCGAGCGCACCACCTGTTCTTGCGCGCGAACCGAACGCGGCGAGAGAGGGAGTACGAGCGAGAGAGGCGAGGGGCGAGGGAGAGGCGCACTGGGCCTAGGTCTTGAAGTCAAGGATATAAGGCGCGTTCGTAACCTTCTACTCTGTGTCGGCTTTGTGGCGCATGGTTAGTCGAAGTGCACCTTGCGTTCGCCCGAATATTCGTGGGATCAAACCTGGTGCCGGTAGTATATTTCCTTATATAGTGTAGGGGGATGCGAGCGGACTACGACGATGCGGACTACGGACGCCAACGCGGGTGACATCGTGAGTTACTGAATGCTCTGCATTTAAAAAAGGCGTGTTGCACTGGATTTCTTAGATTTCTATGACATGATCGACCATTTTCTTCATTGTACTTGTGGAAAAGAGTGGCGGTTGGGACGGAAGGCAAAGCAAATAGACGGTATAGAGCGCAATTTCACCTCTACCTGCTATGTGCTTCGTCTCTCCAACGCTTGTGTTCACAGATGAATCACCAACTCGCCCAGGAAACCACACTTCTAAGATTTATTTCATTGCGTGTTTTTTAAAGAAATGCCCTGTACCCAATATGAGTCGAAGGAGCGTCTCGGAATGAATTCATTCAGTGACTCCTTAATTATCACATCGCTTGTTTTGACTGCTTCTCATACGTCCTTTGATTACAGTTCACTCGTTAGATATCCGTGCGTCACGACGAGCCCAGAAGGCAATTCGAAGGCATATGGTTAAGCTCGCCAAGCGTGAGTGGGAACCCTCCTGCTCCAAGCTGGACCCCCGGAAACCGCTCTCCCGATAATGGTTCTTGCTCCTAAGTTTGCAGACCCCGCAAATTCAACTGCACCCATTCAAATACATCTCACTGAGCATGAACACCAGTGACCTCCAAGTCGCTGACGCCTTCTGCAGGAGAATTACTGCAGCGCAAGCAGCTCTTTTTCCGCCACATTCTCCCGCCAACGAGGGATGCTCAGGCCCGGTGTCCCCAATGGACGAGCCATTCTCTATGGCAGAGTTGCTCGCTGCACTGGCTTCTGTCAAGAAATCCAGCTGCCCAGGCTCGGATGACATCACCTACACAACCATCTCGCATTTAGGTGAAAAGGGAAGAAGTTGCCTCCTGCATGCCTTCAATCTTTCGTGGGAAGCTGGTCGTCTAGAGCCAAGGTGGAAACACGCTCGCCTTGTCCCAGTCCTAGAGCCAGGTAAAGTTCCAACCGCCATCGAGTCCTACCGACCCATAGCGCTCCTGAGTTGTGTCGGGAAACTGATGGAAAAGATGGTTCTGCTCCGCTTGGACTGGGATTTGACCATCCGAAATATATACCCGGCACAGATGTCTGGTTTCCGCAAGGGTCGTAGCAGCCTCGACAACGTCATCGCCCTTGTAAATAGCATAAGAGAAGCAAAGTGTCGGCGGAACATTGCTGTTGCCGTGTTCCTCGACATCAAGTCAGCGTATGACTGCGTCGAGCATGAAGCCATCCGCTCGGCGCTGAAGTCTTTAGGCATCAGGGGCCGCATGTACGCATGGCTATCGGTACCTCTAGAATAGGTATGTGTACATGTCTACCGACATGGGCGACTCATCGCTACATAGGTGACCCGAGGTGTTCCCCAGGGCGGGGTGCTTAGCCCTACACTCTTCAACATTGCCATAGTTGGCCTGGAAAATTTGCGTGCCACAGTCGGTAGAAATCTCTCTGTACGCCGACGACATCTGCATATGGAAATCTGGCCGCAATAGCGAGTGTTACGGTCAAGACTGCAGCGAGCAATTGACTCTATTGCGGCATTTCTGGCAACTAGAGGATTAGCGATTTCAGGGAACAAGTGTGCTGCGATAGCCTTCACAAATCGTGACCTTACGCGTTATGGCCTCACTGTTGGGGGGACCGCAATTCCATACGTCCCGACCCACAAGTTCTTGGGAGTGACATTTGATAGTAATCTCACCTGTCGCCACATGTTCGCCACCTCAAGGACAAGATTACTCCCTTCGGCCGCATGTTCCGCATGCTCTCCACCAAACTGGCGGTGTTCAGTCAATTCTCTTCTACGGGATACAAAGCGCTTTGCGTTGGCCTGATGAGTTACAGCATCCCTGTTTGGGTCCCTCTATCAAAAGGAACTGTCAAAGCGCTAGAGAGCATGCAAGCACAAATCCTGCGGGTCTGCATTGGCGTTCCAAAGACAACCTCTACCATCGGAACGCTGACAGAATGCAGGCAGCTCTCACCACTCGCTCTAAGCACGCAGGAGTTGCTTCGTGCGCGTCTGCGGATTGTGGCAAGACAGCGGGGCCATCCTCTAGCGACAAGCTGGGCCAAAGAAGTGCGTGAATTTCTGCCGAGGGTGTATCAAGAGCCTTCTCCTCCTGAGCACCCGCCCTGGATGTTCCGGCCCATAACAGTCACGACTACTGTGCCCGGTATCACGAGGAAGGAGTATATTCCGGTCCCGCACTAAAGTTCCTCGCCCTGGACTACATGTCGCGGATATACAGAGACCACACTCATGTGTACACTGATGGGTCGGTGTCGTCAACATCATCCACTATCGGGGTGTGGATACCGTCATCCCGTACTACCATCAGTGTCATGCTCAGCCACAGAACGTCAACTACGGCTACCGAACTTGCAGCTCTGAGGGTGGCTTTCGCTCATATCGTCAAGCAACCCACTCGAGAGTGGGCCATCTTCACAGACTCAAGGGCTGCCCTTCAATGTCTAGCATCTTTTCCAAAAGACCAGCTTGTGTGTGACATACACGCTTTACATCTACAAGCTCTCCAAGAGCACCATCACATTGCACTTCAGTGGATTCCAGCCCATTGTGGGATAACTGGCAATGTGAAGGCGGACATTGCTGCCTCCGTTGCGCATAAGCATAATCGATCGGCAATAGCTATACCATTCTCCAGGAAAGATGCATCTATACTTGCATCCAGCGTGGCATGGAACATGCAGCGTGCAGCCTGGGATGACGTATCACGTCATTACCCGCCGTTATATTTCATAGATCCCAAATGCAAATTTAAAATGCCACCAGGACTCTCCAAGCGGGTACAAGCAATTCTACATCGCATGCGGTTGAATGTCGCATACACGGGAAACTTCCTCTTCAAGATTAAACTGGCTACGTCGCCACTCTGCCCACACTGTGATGTGCCAGAAACCCTGCAGCACCTGCTCTGTGAATGTGCTCGGTTCAGTGCTCAAAGAGTATCCCTCGCAGTGACTTTGGGACTGCGACTTTCCGGGGACATGCAGCTAAAGGACGTTTTAGGACCATGGGCTTGTCCCAAACGTGCTTTAGGGGCTACCAATGCTCTGATAGAGTATCTGCAACACACAGGTCTAGACCAGTCGCTGTGACTAACTCGCGGTATCTGTACGCATCAACTTCTTGAACATCATCGCCATCATCTTCATCACGTGATCAACTGGCGTAGCAAGTTAGGCATTTTAGCCCAGCTAACATCGCCAACTTCATTAAAGATCGCTCTCTCTCTCTCTCTCTTCACTTGTTAGAGAGCTGTAGTGATTTTCATTAGGTAGACACGCGTTTTGCTATTCCTTTGCAATACGCGGCAGCCAAGCTCGAAAAATTATGCAGCTTCTCGCATGCACAGTTCACTCTTTTACAAGTATGCAAACATTCCTAATTCACAGAACTGCAACATTTTACGGGCCACCGACGGCAACTGAAATGTCATTGTCAAGTGCTCTTGTAATCGCAATTGATGAATAAAAATGCCCCAGAACTTTTCATGTGTGGCGGAGAACTCAGCGAATTCGTTTTTGGTTTATTGGGACGCGGTCATTTTCAGAAAACTACAGATAGGCACATGCCGTTTACGGGAGTGCATGAAACTGCTGCGTTTTGTCAACCATCGGTGCCAAGGTTATCGACGGTGCAAAATGCTTCCCCACGTGTCTGCATCTGGGCTGCGCCATCTCCCCCTCTACACAGCTGATATGAAGTGCCGAGGCACAACGTCACATTCTCTCCACCTTCTCCTGCGCTTCGGACGCGCTTCCGTGCTTCGTTCTTTCCATCCGGATGTCTTTCCTCAGGCGTGTTCTGTTCCGGGAGTTTTATTGCTACTGAACCACCCTTTAAAGGCAACCGGGGGATGCATACAGGAGCTAGAGATAAACAGTTTCACGGCAGAATGGCCAACTCCTAATCCCCAAGCCACAGTTTCCAACGGTTAGTCCCTACTTCACATGTCAATATAGCCTACGTGCCTTCATCTAGTCCGAAATGCATCCCCCAACCGCTCAAAAACTATGTGATTCACTTGCTTTGAGTTGTATGGAAATGCTCGGTTGGTACGTAACCGTCTGTGTGTGAAACCTTTTCTCAAAAACTCAATACAAATCTCTTACCGCTGCCTACAAACATCATACGGCCTGGTTTCTCGATTCATTTATTTACAAAAGCCATTCGGAGCCCTTTGCCGCTATCATGGCCACCTAAACTCCTGGCCCACTCTTTTTCCTTGTATCATTTTCCTCGCCTCATCCCTCTCGTTACTTATCATCCTTTGGCCACGACGTCACTGATGACGTCATGGCCAGGTGGAAGCACCCATCGACGACCACATAAAGGGTTGGCCATCCGCTACAGGCGCTCCAACGATATTTCAACTGCGCCCACATCACCATCCGACCCTTGATATGTCTGCTATGCATGTGGGCAGAAGTCGATGCCCGCCATACATCACCTTGTATGATACTGCATAGGTCTCATGGGGTCACGCTCGACATATCGGTCTGCCGGGTTCCTTCCTGACGAAGTCTGGATCTGTTCAAAGCGCCGGATCAAACAGGAATTATACTCTCCATGTTAGGACAATATTGACGACTTCCTCTTTCCTCCCACTCCTTTCTCCCATGCGGCCTCGAACCATTCCTCCCAAGAAATGTTCGTTTCTTGTTGTTGTACCTTTGTATTCACTCCCGTGCCCGTATAACGATAACCAAAATTAGCCTTTTGGTACGTGTTTTGTTTGTTTTAATAACGTCGGAACAATCTTACCTGCGTCTATCTTATTCTATCAGACGTATTTCGGGCTGCATATTCAATGTCAGGAGCAACACCGTCGGGCCCAATTCACCTCCTCAGACACAATACGGTTCCGAAAGCTCTCTTGCAGTGTTCGTATCTTTGCACACAGAGTTTTTGGGCTTGGTCAGATATGCAATCTCTCGCGTCCCGTCACCAATTGTACACCGTGTTAGAAATACCAACCTCCGGAGCGATATTCGGCGGCACCTACACTCTTTAACCGGGATCTACGCATACCCGATAATTGGGCCCCTGGTTTGCTATTTCTGGAGGCGCTTGTTCGCACTCACAAATACAGATGAAGACGGCCTGCCCAGCCAGAACATCTAATCTACTTGGCCTATCAGACCCACATACAAAGGACGCACTTCCACATTGCCGCGTTGAGCAGGTGAATTCGTTCCGTAATCACATCTCCCCGTGCCGGGAATGTTTCCTTGTTCTCACCGCGCCTTTTGTTTTGTTTCGAGAACAATTCTAGTGTTATGAATGGTTTTCGGTGGTTGCGTCATTCGTGCTTAGAAGGGGATGTTCTCCGTGTCTTGCAGTTTCGCGGCTGCCTTGGAGTTGCCCTGAAAGGAAAGTTTCCGGAACTGCTAATGTACGTGCAAACCCTTTTACCGCAGAAGCTGTTGATTTGAAAGGGGAGTCAGCTCCATTAACGAAAACAAGGTGTAAGGGAAAATAAAGGCACCGAAGTATACGTTACGGTGCAGCCGTCTTTTCTACCGTTTATTGGTTGTCGCTTTTTGAGGAGTCAAAACAGACGGCAAAGATAAGGGGAAGGCCAAGAGAAGTGCGAGTCGCATTGGGGCCTATCTAAAGTTTCATTCTAAGTTTACCTAAACTAAAAAGAGGTGGTTCACCAATACTTTTAACGTTAAAAGCAAAACCAGATAAAGCTTTCCATGAATCCTTCACGTTTTCGAAAAATCGGCGGGCTAACACATTGAGGGCCACATCGTCAGCATTGTTCAATTTATTCATTGACTTTATAATGATTTTCTTGCGCGTCCGGTATTAAAAACACTGCCAGTCATACACTTGAACTGCTAAAGACAGCTTATTTTAGCAGTGCAATTTGACTTCGTACTAGGCGCCCAACGTATGCTTGAAGTGTTTATTTAGAAACTCATACCTGCGCTTTCTAGGATCACGTAAAACCGTACGCCAATAATTTCATTCATTCTAAATTGAAGCGGTAAGAGTTATAAATCAATAGCTAGCTACAATTGTCAGTGACGTGTATGAGGCTGGAATCGTGTCTCCAGGTCTTCCTGTGCTGACCTGAATACGAAGGTCGCGTACAAAAGGAAGACGTCAATATCATTCGTAAGAATTTCCAGGCAACATAGGATTCTTAAAAAGCTGAAATATTATTCTGGGTCTAGTCTTTTCTCTGAAATAGTGATCACAGGTTTCGAATAATTGTTTCTCTCTTTAGTCAGAAAAAAACACAATTTTTACCAAAAAAACGTTATTTTGTACTCATCTCGCAGAGAATCGGGGATATTCAAGCCTCCTCTTTCAATGTACTTCAAACAAATAAATATTAAATTTAATTAGGTAAACATGTTCTTCCTGGTTATCAAAGCACAACGAAACGCACTTCTTCCTTGGTTCCTGCAAAGGTCAGAGAAACCGCGTACCAAAAATTGCACGGGTCATCAGGCGCATTTGAGCAGAACATATTCTTTCGGTTTGTGAGCGCGTGCAATGAACATTTCCCGTAGTTTCCTAGGGCAGTGCAACCTAATATCCACTCGCTCGGGATTTTTGATACTATTTTGGTAATATTTGTTTGCATACAGAAACATAGCAGTAACGGACAGAAGACTGCAAAGCTTTTGCGAGTTAAAGGGACACTAAAGTGAATTTGTCAAGCTGCCGTTTTTGGTTGACCTGTGCTTGACAGCATGCGAGAACTCGCTAGCGCGTCAGTGTCAGCCTGCGTGCGTTCTTTGAACTAGTTCGTGGAGCAGTGAAGGTTACAGCCCAAACATGTTGAACGCAGAAGTAAAGAGATCGGCCGAAAACAACAAAACCAACTTACAAAAAAAAACTACACCATCTTCCCGTAGGGGAACCCTGAGTAGTATGCGAAACAGCCATGGGGTCGACTGAAGTTCCCATTAGTTTTCAGTTTGTTGTTTTCGTTGACGTTTAGCTTCGCGTGCCTTTGTTGTAGCAGTAGCTGCTTGACGTAGTTTGAATGAGTGAAGGACATAAGGCGCGTTCGTAGCACATGCTCCAGTCTCGGTTTAGCGCATGGGAAGAGCGTCACGTACCTCCGTTGCGGCCAGAGAGTCGTGGGATCGAAACCGGGCGACGCCTATTTCTTTTATAGTGGACTGCGCTGACGTCAGCCCAAAGGCTGACGGGGCTGAAGAGACTCGCATGCGCAGTAGAGTGCAGACGGCGGACAAGGACAACAACAAGAAGGGAGGGAGGGAGGGTACCCTCTTTTGTAGATGCTTTGCGTCTACAAAAGAAGGTACCCTCGGGGATTCGAACTTGTGACTTGGAAAATAACATACCTAACCCTTCAGATCACTGGGCCATGGGCCAGCGCGTCCAGCGTTGGAAATATAAGGTATATATTGTATAACCTGTTTACACTTTTATGTAGTGTTAGCATTTGAAGCAGCTTAGGTGACTATTTGTTGTATAGCGCTCGTGCAATGAACGTCCCCCAAATTTCCACAATATCTCACGTCTAGCAATTGCATTTCTTGGAAAAGCGTTCGCAGATATGTGGTCATGCTGCTGACTGCTGTTCATCTTCACCCAGCAAAAAAACTGCATCCTGCTCCCTAGTTTTACGCTGTACAGTAAAGTTTCAATTGATTTTTATTTCCTGAGTGCATATATTGACTTCGCTGACTCTTCTCCTACGTTAAAGTGGCCTTAGATTCCCTATAAATCCATAATTATCGAATGCACTTTACATTCAATAATATTAGGAAGGGCTACGCAATCGTTTTTTCTGTGTAAGACATTCGCCATTTGGAAGGCTATCCTTCCAACACTCTACCATATGTCCCCAAGATTGATGCCACCCCTCTTCCACGTAAGGCCTTGCTGCGCGTCCTCAGCTTTGACCTGTAGGATGATGGGAAGTCCTCACAGTCGCTCAATCGATGTAAGGTTCAAATTACCCAACTCATAATCGGCCGGCTGACCCGGCGTTGCCAAAGCCTACGAGAACACGATATTACGTGACTTGTGAACTCTCTAATATATACTGGCATCATTTACACCATGCCACACGTTAAATAAACGTCACCCCAGCGATCCCAGCTTTAGCGGCTCCTCAGGCCTTCCACCCGCCTGGCTCTAGGGGTACCTAGATACGCTCCCCTCGCAAAATTGGAGGCTGCTCAACCGTTCGCCTCACGGGGAGATCAGGTTGATATTCATTTCGCGGCCCAACACACTCGTCTCCAGCTTACTCGGCATGGCCGTCTTCTGCTATCCTCACTGCTCTACGAGGTATCATGCTTACCCGACATTACACCGACATACCCCCCTTGGCATTCTCTCCCTCGCATAACATTTCCTACCATTCCAATCAACGTATCAACAAACCGTTACCAGGACGTCGTCGAGCAAGAATATGCACTCTTCGCTACCGCTACGGTGATCTAGCAACAGTTACGTACACAGATGCCTCCTTCTCCACCAAAGACACACGCGGGGTCACAGTAGTTGTTCGTCCTGCCCACCCGACCTTGCAGAAAAGATAATCACGCGTTCCTTCCGTGCCGTAAATCGAGGCTAAAGCAATCATTGACACCATCTCGTCCTTAGACACTACGGTAACCACGTGATTCTCAGCGACAGTCAGGATGCTCTCCGCTTGTTCCAGGAGCAGTTGCTTCCCATCAATATGATTCGTACACTCCACACTCACCTGGCCGTACACACTGGTACTAGTTACGTGCTGGACTGTGTTCCTGGTCACGCTGGCGTCCCGGGCAACAACGAGCTGGCGCATCAGCTCTCACGTGCTCCGTCCCAACCGGGAGACTCGGGGACGCCCTGGCCAAGCCCTTTTCACCCACCCACGCCGGTGTGACAAGCCTGTCTTCTTGCCTGTCTACTGTGCACGAGTTAGTAAGTAATAAGCAGACTCTACCGTCTCCATCTCACCTGTTACCCCCGACAGGTGCTTGTCTTATCCAGCAAGCGCAAACGGATAGCCTTCCAACCCCACACATAATACATCGATTAGAAGGCCATCGCAGCCCTGCACGGTGCTCCAAGTGTTCTGGCTTGCCCAATGCGCCGCATGTTCTTTGGGAATGTTCTGCTTCGCAACCATCACTATCAACTCTTCTTAAATCCCTTTTACTTCCTCCCTCCTCTCTCTAAGACTGGCTCGCGCCGCAGGGGGGACCGGACCGAGCGGCCTGGTGGCGAGCTCTGGTGGCTCACGTTCGTCAGGTCCTCCCGTCTGTATAGATGTTTTTTTCCCGTTCACACCCCCGGACTTTGGGCGTCTTTGTTGTGTGTCTGTGACAATATAGTTTATCAACGAACCAACCCATTTGTTTTTACTGAAATAGAGGCAATTTACCGTGCGGTTAACCTTTATTACACTTGACTGGAGGGTATCGATTTTTTTTCCTTCGAGATTATCGACCGGTCTAGCCGTACTGCTATTTGTGTGCACGCTGTCCTAATCTTTTCTGAGTGTTGCCTCGGCATGAGGAAGTATGTAAAGCGAAGCTTTCAGCCCCTCACCTATGTCATCTACAGTCCACTCAAAATGCACTGCAGGAAATACAGCTTTATCTAGCAATGACGATGATTGCGGGTAAAGTGAAACAAAATAAAACGCCTCCTTTGGTCCCAGTCACACCTGGATTCCTCGGGTAATGAATCCGATGTCAATCCGGATGCTTCACTCTGGCATGGTTAATGCACTTTATATTTGTAAACCGGTACACGGACGTAGAAATTAGACATTAAATACACTCTTACATCTACCTACGGCAGTGAATGAACGCTAGGGAAAGCCAGAGGATGTCTGCATCTGTAAAGCATTGGAGAGCACAATCGCCGTGCGCTAGACCGTCCGGATAAGAAATAGACGCTCGCTTCTCGGCTGGTTTGTTTGGTGTTGTAGGTGATTTCAGAAAGATTATGGTTGCCCATCGTTACAGTTTCGACAGAAGGGTAGTTGATTTTTCTATCCTCGTGTCTGCGGTATGGAATGCTTGCCTAGCGGCACCCGCATAACGTCAGGTGCATGGCGTGACGCGCGGGAAAAGAGCGCTTTATTCTCTTCACTCTGCTACAGGTGCGGGTGCAGCATATTGTCCCACAGTGCCTACGATGAAGTCCCTTCTGTGAACTGAGTTGGTGTCATGGCAGGATCGCCAAGCCAGAGGTCAAGCAGGGACTGAGGTAAGGAAACTCACTACGCAGTATATCGTGTTCAGCCGCTCCCGTAATCAACTCTCTACAGATTGGCTGCAGAAACACAATAAATCTGTAAGTTACAAAAAACTTCATTTTTCTAACTTACTGGACATCATACAATAAAAGCTCTTAAATTCGAACTCAAAGAGGGCTCACAAATTGCTCGAATTAAGCGGAGTTCTAATTAGCAGGCGGGCGCTAGGATAAATGGAAATCGCACCACAGTACGCGGGCAGAACACAAAGCTACTCTGTACCAGTTATCACGAAGTAGGTGCTATTACACGTTTGTGGTTCGTGATTTTGTAAATAATGTTTCGTGAATAATAATGACATGCGCCGGAGCACTGGCGCCGGTGGCGCGGCGGGCTCTGTAGATGCGAAATAATCTGTTGCAGGAGCGTAGCACGCCCGCCACGCTGTTGTTTTCCTGTTTCTCTGTTTTGCACCTCTAGTAAAATTGATTGGGTTGGGATTTGCGACACACTGTAACCACTCTGGGCCGACTTCTTCTGCGAAAAGCGATAGAAACTCTGGGACTCTAGTTTGAATAAACCGTTCTGGATACCGAGGTGTTCGAAATTTTGGGACTTCCCCCCCATTTAAATATAAAGGGCTCTGCTGGGACCAGGTTGTAAGATCGAATGAACCGGAAGTTCGAATTAACTGAGTTAGAATTAACGAGCTTTTATTGTACCAGCCTCGAGAAGGTTTTTCTACCAAAAAACAGGAAATATTTGATGACCGTAAACTTTCACGCCACATGACAACAGCAGTGACGTAATAGAGCACTAAAACAAAGTACAAAATGTTTTACTGTTCGTTATTTATCGAGTGGGGGTGTTAAGCCGACCCAGAGGCACAAATAAAAGAGCACACTCATTTTCCTTAGCGGTCCCTTCGGTCGGCGGCCTTAGATAGCACAAACAAACGTATGTGACGTCATAACACTTCTGTGAAGAAGCTGATAAGAGGTCGCCACAACTTCACCTGTTTTTGGAAGTATTCTAATTTGATGTTCCAAGTTCCAGTCAAACTAGTGTCATTATATTGGAAGACACGTGCTATTTAATGAACCAAACTTGCCCTTCTCTTTTTGAACCTGTAGTAGTTATTTGCGAAAATTGAACATTACTGATCGAAGGTACCGCTCAAAGCCAAAGGTAAACAGTAGTTTGTGTTCAGTATTGCGCATAAAGAATGCCTGTAAGAGGTGGTAGTTAAATGAAATTGTTTTCCCGTGATTGTAGAGCCAGCTGCTTTTTATAACTATTTACAAACCTTCTCGGAATGCCACAAATATATATAGCCCAGTTACCTGTTACAACGAACGTGTTCTGAATGCTGCATATTTGTTTATGAAATGCGTTGGCCGAGTTTTCAAAACCAAAATGCTCAATCCCAAATTGCCTGGTTCCTGTCACTGGATTTTTAGAGGGGACGGAAAGAGTCAAACATTTCAGTATAGGAGTTGCACCCTGATAATTAATGCCAGTATCGCGACAATGAAGGAGAGCATAGATTATGAGCTAAAATGATCTAAAACAAAGCTCAGTATATAGCGTCTAATAAGAGGAATTTTCAAATTAATGTTTGATATTCTCGCAGTTGTGCCTTCGCCGCAAGCTCTGTTTCCCAAATGAGGGGGGGCGCCACGCGGACGGAGATATGACACGTAAAAGTGGTTGGCATGGCTATAGAGTAAAGCGGGAGAGCTAATCTTACAATCACCAAAATAGACAAATAATCAATTGCTTATATTTTAAAACGACATTCTAACAGAAGAGCACAAAAAAGCGAAGAAAAAACGATGTCTCACGCTGTGACTGTTCATTAGCCGGATATCGTCGAACTTACCGTAACACAAACTTACCAAGCCGAAGAACACCAAATAAACACCATGACCAGGATCATACTACGAATACAACGACAAGAAGAGCGCCCACCTATTGAGCAACACGTGGCCTGCTCCGGGCACTGTAGTAGCTTTTCCGCAATGTTCTAAGCTTTTACGTTACACAACCACTCTAAAACCCTTAAGAACATAGTGGAACCAATATACTAAAGCCATATTTTATATACGGGTAGTTTGCACTCCACGACAACACGATGAGAAAATATCGCAAAAAACACGGAAATTAACTGAAATTTTGCTTAAAAGTTCGCCGCTCTTAGAGTTACGCTTGTTCCTGAGCGCCTGGTGGGCGATGGCTGAGCAAGGTGTGAGGCGGAAGGCTGCAGGTGTTCATGCTACCAGCGAATGTATGACGTCTTTAGACTCTGGGCACGCTTAGCTGCTTGCGGATGAGCCATAACTGCAATCAACAGTATTGGACACTATTGCGATCTAAACCTTCGATGACCACAGGGTCAAAATATTGCTCTTCTGATTTTGTGCCTCCTCTCGAAGTGTATGGGACGATTTTTTGGTATAAAATTTCACAACGTATGGCCAATCGCAGAGCAAATAAATATCCACGGCATATTTTGCCTTAGAGGTTCGCTCTGAACGAACCAGTCCGGATGAAACGAAGTTAAGGAAAATAAGTCCTTCGCCGGTGTTGCCCGTACGGCATGACACCATTCCCTTCCGGTACATGCAGAAAAAGCCAAAATATTACATTGGCGGCAGCTGAGAGCACGGGCAGTTAACTCAAACTACACCCAATTATTAATTTCAAAAGTTGCACTTTTGGCGAAAACAAAGCAACAACTTGCTAAAAAGAGGGGATAAGTGTGTGATATTTGTGCTATGTATATTTATGTAAGGTGATAGGCAAAGCGGCTATCAAATATGCACCTTGATCGTACTTCCAAACTTACCTAGGCCGAAAGACAAGGTTGCTCTCAACGCTTTGGAACCAACGCTATAACATCCACTTCATATTTGTGTGCGTAGTAGGAATCCAACCACGTGTCCTAACTCGAATAGGGCCGCGCTCAGCTAATTACGTAGCGGGTGCAGCCTGACAGAAATATTTTATGCTGCCATGAATCAGAGCGTCATGCGGCTGCTTGTGGTGCAAAAGCTTTCATTCCTGTTTTGATCGCGGATACAAAGCTTCCATGAGAGTTAAAATACGTTATTAGAGGCGGCTGGATTGCAGGCGTCCTAAAAGATACCTCCACATAAGCAGGAATGCATTTAAATCAGCTTCGAAGTTCCCTGCTAGAACAATTTTAGAAAACTTTCGTTTCTGACAGGCAAAATAGAGTATAATTTTCTATTTGGCAAATTTAAATAGCACTTTTACCATGTGGTTTTCTGGGCCGTTTCTTTCGACTGGCCGAACAGAGTTTCAGTGCTCTGTGTTTTTTTATACCAGTCGAGTAGAGTTGCGTTAATATTATCATAGCCAAAACCCTATTCATACTAGTTGTGACTTCCTTTTTATCTCCCCTTGCTGCAGACTACGGTAACAATCACCATTTCAATCATTGCCTCTAGAGCTGTCGCATAGTCGCGTGACTTCTCCAGCTGGCCCTGCTTATTTTAGGACAATCCATTAAAGCCATATCCTTGACAAGACGTGTGTCTCCGTTCTCAGAATTGGCGCCGATGTTGAGAGACACGGAAATCTAACAATAGTTTTCACTCTAATAACTGCACCTTAGCATTCAAGGTTTACGATAAAGCTGAACTAGATGTCTTACCACAATCGGTATGTCATGTTTTTGGCGGTGGTTTACTGCGGCGGGCGCCAATCGCACTAGCGAGGTTCTGTGAGGCACGTAGAAATCACTAGAAAGTGGTTGGTAATCACGAATGCTTCATGTGTTTTTCTTATTCATATCTGTATTATTTTTGCAGTGTGGCACATAACTGCTGAAATTGTTATCGGCACAAACCAGCCTTTAATAAACGGAACAAACACTTTGTCTTCATCGGTCCTCTAAAGGGGCCACCAACACAATAGACAGCGTTGAATTTAGCGCAAGCATATTTTAGTGGCTTATTTAGTTAGATCCTACCCCGGAAGAGTTTTAGAAGAACGCAAATACCGAAAGAGTTTGTTTTGAATCGAACGTGGACAGAAATTCAGGGAACTAGCAACAACTGCGCCAGCATCTTACGCAGCCTCTTTTCATTTTTACTTTGATATAATAGTATTTACATAGGAGACCACAGCTAGGTTCTATTTCATGTTGTTATAGTTTCCTCTGTTTCTTTCTGCCGATATTAGAGCGATTGTACCTTCACTTCACCAATAATTGATTCTTCGCAGGTGCGGGATACTACACGGGTGGCGCACTGTGAGGATATTGATTTGTGTTTGCGTATGTCTTTTCGTGAACCTTTTATTTTTGCTTTCATTTTGATGTTCTGGTGTACAAGACATATGGTTTATTTAAGTGGTTGATGTTGAAAACATATAGGATTTCCTACTCTTTTGAATTTTTGTTTATTTTATCATTTTTGCTACCCGCCGTGGTGGCTCAGTGGCTAAGGTGTTGCGCTGCTCAGCACGAGGTCGCGGGTTTGATTCCCGGCCACGGCAGCCGCTTTTCCGATGGAGGCGAAAAGCAAAAACGCCCGTGTGTGCGAGATTTCGGCGCACGTTACAGATCCCCAGGTGGTCAAAATTAATTCGTAGCCCTCCACTACGACGCGCCTCATCGCCTGCGTTGCGTCGGCGCGTTAAACCCTACAATCAAATAATCAATATTTTTTCCAATATATTCAACTAACGCTATTATGAGGATTTGATGTTCTGCTTTGCCAATGCGAAGTTTATGAGGAAATGCAAGGTGTTACAAATTCGGTCCGTTTTTATGATATCTTTACATTTGCTTGCTTTTGCATATGGGAGGATTTTTGTGTTCGCATTGTATGGGCTTCGTTTGAGAAGACATTCTGGTTGCGCTAAAGTTCTGTGTTTTTATATTTGCCGTTAAAGAATTTGATAAATTCTCAACGAATCATCAGCATTTACGCTATTCCAACGACGAACAGTGTTATCTTAGCGAGTGTGGCATTTTTGTTGCAAATAAAAGCGTTAAGCCCTTTTTGCCTGCTGTGATTTCGCCCGAAGAACTTCGGCCTGCGGCAGATGTGAACAGTTCGCAGCGCTTGCTCTTCACCCGTGAAATGCCTGAAATCCTATGGTGAAATGCATCAGTACTTTGACAGGATGCCATCGCTCCCACCAAGAAACCTTTCGCTTTACTTATACTTTTATAAATATATCTAGCACAACTAAATCGCTGACGAACTGCCGGTTTGTTGTCAAGCAAGCACATCCCGGCGGCTGCTTCCGCTGGTCGAAGTCGATCGGCCAAATTCCCACCATATGCAATGTTGTTTACAAGGTTATTTTTGTTTTTACAAACATTCAAATCGTATATTTCTTACTCTTTTCGCGTATTTTAATTTTCGTCTTTGGCTTTAAAATTTGATATTGTTGTTGTGGAAACCAAACCTAAATTTCATCCGATAAAAAAATGTGGTTGATCGTTCCTTGCATGGGAATCCGTAAAGTACGAAAGAGAAATGTGCCTTCACAGGAGCATTTGAATGTATATTGTGCATTGATATCAAATTGCACTTCGCTGTTTATATTTCGTCGGTATAGCACCATTACACGCATCAACATTGAACACTAGATTACACGTGCCGGAGCACTGCGTAAATCTCATTGAAACCCCAAGTGCTCGCAAACCGTACGAACGAAATAGAACGGGCTCTTAGCAAATCGTTTGGTGGCGTGACGGTTCGTTTAAGGGAAAGGAGCATGATTTGTGGGTTGGCAGCAGTCCTGTGGGTGTGCTTGGCGAGCGACGTCCTGCTGGCGAGTGACGTCCTGCTTTCGCTCGGTTCTGCAAAGTACGACCACATCAGTTTTGCTTCGTGGCGTGTACGCCAGACGCTTGCGTTTTGACGAGGTAGATTTTGGAACGCGGCTGTGGCGTTGCACAAGCTGAGCGGCGTTCCACATAGGAATCGGACGTATCAACACAGCAGCTTCGGCGCTGCCCTGTCGAGAAGACAACTGTCGGCGCTCATTATAGTGTCATGACGCACTACTTCGCTTCACCTCTCCTAGACGGCACGCACCAGCTGGATGGAGAAATAAGAAAGAAGAACATAAGGCGCGTTCGCCCAGCCATCCGGGCATGACTTCATGGGTCAGTTGGCAAAGAGTTACACACCTCCAGTTGCGGCCAGACTGATCATGATTGATTTGATTGATTGTCGGGTTTAACGCGCCGACGCAACGCAGGCGATGAGGCGCGCCGTAGTGGAGGGCTCCGGATTAATTTCGACCACCTGGGGATCTTTTACGTGCGCCGAAATCTCGTACACACGGGCGTTTTGCTTTTCGCCTCCATCAGACAGACTGATCATGTGCTCGATTCCTAGCACCACCGCGCCAGTTGAACTTTTTCTGGTGATGTCATTTCCGTGACGGATACGGCGTCGGTGAGGTTTGTGTACCCGGCATAAAACGCGTTCTTGTAACAAAATAAAAAAAAATCTTTGTTTTCTGCAAAAAATGTATCATCACAATCCTACTCTAAACGACCAACTTCTCACTCCCTCCCGTTACGTGTCATCTCGAATTGACCATTTCAGCAAAGTTGGTGTACCCTCTTGTCGTCCTGATATGTATAATGAATCGTTTTTCCCCAAAACCAGCGTAGAACGAAACAACCTCCATCCCAGCATAACTGCCACCGCTAATGCCGCTCTCTTTAGAGCAGCCATTCCTAACGTTCCTTGTTCAATCACTCCTTTGTAATTTGTTCTTGGTTTCTGTTCGTATGCTATTTTTTGGAAAACAACTGTACCTCATGTATGCATTTAACTACTCCTTTCTAATATGTCATATGGGCCGTGAAAGTATTTTCAATAAATAAATAAATAAATAAATATTTAAATAAATAAATAGATAAATAAATGTATAAAAAAATAATTCAAAGAAACTTTATTGACACAAGGATGGTGAGTCGGCCTATGTGGGGGCGGGTAGGGAGGGTGGTGTCAATTCTGGAAAACTTTACATTCTCAGATGAACGCCAGTAGCGAGAGCGAAGTCCCACAAGGAGGCAAACACCTGCTTGGCTGTGGTGCGGGTGGGTAGAGCCAGTCCGTCAAACACGTAACGCTGCTGTGTTTGCAAGACGTGCGCTCCGCGTGCAGTCCTGGACACGTCCAGAGGAGATGTTCAACGGTCGGTGTGGCTCCTAAAGAGCACGTCACGCACGTGGGTGGTGTCATGGCCGGCGGAGGTGAATTGCTTGCGGTAGCGCCTGGGAGAACGGGTGGCCGCCGTTTTTTTTGGTATGTAAGAACGCCACTTGAAAAGGATGTCCTCTGTAAGCGCGCCCTAGCACGAGCCTTATGAACCAGAATCTGAAGGCCACGTGGCCTGAATATAGCTGAATATAACTGCAATACGTGAATGAAATATGGTTAAATAAATAATTAAAAAAATATTTCACGAACAATTAATACATAATTATGAAAAATAATAAATAAATAAACAAATAAATAAATAAATAAATAAATAAATAAACATCATATTTCAGGAAGCCACGAGTTACCGCTCCTGCTGTATTCCGGGAGATCAGGCTTTCCTCTGCCTCGAGCTAGCTGAGAGCTGGTGAGACCGCAGTCCAACTGCTCCAGGGTGGAGTAAGAGAGAATATTCGGCTGGCTGCATCATGCCCATATGACATGGTAGATCCATAGGGAGTTGGAAAGTTCGGAAAATTACAAGGGTATGCTGTTGGAGATAAGTGCAGAACACTGGGGGTTGAAATGTGCCAGGAGTCTGTGCCACAGCAGGGAGTCGCAGATGTTGAGTGACCAGTTTGGGGGTGAGTAATGAACGACGGCTTTGAAGGCACAGTTGCAAGCTATCAGTTTAACGACTGGGAATTTGTTTCTTGGAATGGGTGGCGCGCCATCGCCAGTCCTGGGCCGCAATGTTTGCAGTTGCAAATCGAAGCCAGTGATGTGAGCCGCCTCATTTCCCTGCAGTGAGGCATGAAAGCGAGCCCGTCCGACTGAAATGTGTGGTAGGGTCTTGGCCGAATGAAGAAGCATGCGGACGGGGAACAGGAAAGTGGCAGAAACCATGCTGCGAGTGGTGGGGATGGTTCCATAGCCAGTGAAAAAGGATGGCAGCGAAATACACCGCTGCCTCCTAGATGGTAGCAAACGCAACCTCCTGACACTACTGTAGCATGAAGACCTCTGGAGGTGAATCGCACATGGTCCAATACCAGGGAACTCCACAAGGGCTGCCTGCAGGCCTCGTTCAAATGAGGAGGCGGTGCCCACGGCTGACAGCATGCATAAGTTGGCGGGGAAATGCATACCCCGACAATCCACTCACAGCCTCCTTCTTGTCCCCCAGACCTCAATAAACGTTAACGAAAACACCGAAAGAGCAAAGGATAAAGCACAGCCGCGGGCCTTCCCCACACAGGTCACCCTCTGCCACCTGCAAAGAGGCTACAAGAAGGGCTGTAAAAAATTAGCAGTGGCTTAGCTCTGCTATGCCAGGATATACGTAGTGTGAGCTAAGGTTCAGCTGCTCTTGGTTGTCTAGGGTTAGCTTGGTTATCATTCTTACTGCTGCTTCAATGACACATACAGGGTATACGCATTGTGTGGCACATGTATATTATTCAAGCAATTACGGCGCAGCGTCACCAATCGCCCCAGATCCAAGCTGGTTCCACAGGCGCACCCCGCTGTTGCTGCGACGCACGAGCAATCGGTTGCACATCCCGCCACCCCTCGCATGGTCATCAAGTGGACCGGGCCGCCACGTTTGGAATGGAGGTCGGCGAAGACACTTGGCGCGTGGGGTGTGTGAGACGCCGGGCAGCGAGCAACGTTCTGTGCGTCGTGTGACGCCACTGCTCCACGCGCATGCGCAGCACGGCTCTCGAGGAGCCACGCGAAACTTCTAAACCTCGGCCAGTGCAGCTCATGCTACAAAACAAGATGAGCCTCTTGTGATTGTGTCACTTTCGGGCAACCACCACGCGCACCGGCTAAAGTAGTGGAGATCGCGCGCCGACCGTCATGAACAGTATTGAGAGAACTGGACGGTATCAGGCAACGCCCCTCAAGATCTTGCGGAACGCGAATTCTGCCGCACTTTAACTTACGGCTAAGCCTAAACGGACGCAAGCACCTCAACAACCAACCTTCACAGCTGCCTTCTACATGCTGAACTCACTTGCGCAGCAACCATGTAACACAGGCAAGGAACGAAAAACAAGGGGGCCCACCTATAGACTTGCGGAAGCAGTTCTAGCACAAAAATATCGCATTGCGATCTCCAAACGGTCCGCTTAAAAGACAATCTCCCACCTTTAATGTAAGAATCACGAAGTGTACTTTGTATCAACGTTGCGGAATGGGCATCTCCGTTTTGCAACTAGCAATGATTCCATTCCTTCAAATTCCTTGGAATGACAGAAGTTACCCCATTCTCAGTCCTGAAACGTAAAAACTGCCTCAGACGCTCTGTCGAGTTATAGAGGAACGCAACATCAATCTAACGTTATCAACAGGTTGAAAACTGCGAAAGTATGAAAAATGTGTCACTTGTCACCGAAGTTGTGAGATGGTAGAAGGTTGGTTACACATCTCGGGCAGAACAACAAACCAATTCACAAAAAATTACCGTCCATTCTTAACGAAAGCTAAGAGAAGCGCGATAGCCAAAACTGCGTCCAACGTTCGCTTAAAGTGCGTCGAAGAGATCGTCCAGCCTTTAAAATCTAAAACCGTCACTTAAACCGAAACGATGCGACAGTTTTTCGCGCACTAAGTAAAGAAAACTAATAATGATCTGAACACCGTTACCTGATTTACGAGATAAAGGTATACCATTGTGCTCTTTTTTCATGATCAGCGCGCGTGTTGTCTTTAGAACCGTTCGTCATTTCCGATTTTAAGTAAGCATTTTCACACAATGGAAGCTCAGTTTCACAAAGAGACAGAGAGAGAGAAAAAGAGACACACTTAATTCGTGGTCCCCGGTTTCCCGCACGCGCCGTGTGTTTAGAGACCTTAACAGAGCTTTACGGTCGAACAAGCGGTCTGAGAAAAAATGTAATATGTTTTTGACAGAATGCGATCGGTCCACTAAAAAATCTTTCACTTTACTAAGGCACAGTGTCACAATGCCCCTTTTTACATGATAAGTAGCGGGATCACATCACGTATTATAGTATTGCATGTTAGCATGTTTTAACGGTTTTTTCTTGCGCAACGCGAGGTGAAGCACCGTTGACGTTGTTGTTTGATTTTCCGTTCTGTTGCAGAGTCAGTGGCGTGCTATCTTGCTAGCTGCTTTGCGTACCATCATACCAGCGTAATTAGTATGCGCGTGGATGACTCACAGGCATGCCGCGCGGAGCTCGCTCACGTGTAAACGCATTCGACATGCTTACTTGAACAACTTAACTGAGTTTACACATTTTACCACTAATGCTACTGTACCAATGTGAGAGACGGGCGGGCAGCTTCGCAAAACACCAGCACCCGTTTTTGCATTCACCGTAGGGAAAGTCGCCACCACTTCGCGTTGACCTCCATTGCGCTTGTTTATTGCCCTGGCATTACCTCAGCCCAACCCGCTCAATACAGGACATTATTTATGATCCCCTCATTTAAAGTGACGGAACCATATAGTAACGGACCCATTTCCAAAAAAAAAAGTATGGTGAGGCAGTTTGTTTCCAAGAACGCCAACCAATATGCACGAGTACCTGATCAAAACTTTGAAATGAGCCCTTTCTACCTGAATAGTGGCGGTGCTCCAGCTTTGAAACCGACGACTTAGGTTTCAGTAATCACGTACGTTTGTACTCTGACGCAAAAGCCACGTACTCAGAAGCACAGCAACCAAACGCGAATAGGTTTGGCAAGAACTGGGGGAGAAGGCCACACATTCATATCGAAGCAAACTACGCTGTTGCGCTGCTGAGAGCTGTCACAGCACTCGCAAAAAGGGCGCTATTGGAGCCGGAACTGTTAAAAAGAAACGCCTTTCGCCAGCTGTGTGTTCTGCATTGTCTTATATATTATCTAGTGTAATGGTATATCCCAGCTGCCTCTTACCGTAGCCGCCATAGCAGAGCGTGGAGGTAGAAAGCTCAGTAACATATCCGAAGCTCGCTTCTTACGCTTATGGCGGGTGCCGGGCATGCAAGTCCCTCACCGACAATCTTGTTTTTGTTTCCTTGATTTTGATTTTCTGGAGCCCAGGATACCCGCTGCTACACAAAGACACGCGGTCGACAGGTTGGCGCCGTATTCCTGCGAGATGTCTACCAGGTCGGCTTACAAGGAAATATGTTGCGTGTCGTGTACAAAAGGTGGGAGGAGAATGCCAAGCGACTCGTTGTTTCATGTTTCATGACCAAACGCTTTACATTGTTAGCTCCAACATTTCGAAGCATCAGCTTGCGGTGAGAAGCACCGCTGCTTCGGATGCGTGCTGTTCGTATCCCTCCCCCTTCCCCCATGCTTTTTTTATGCCATTCACCGCCTGCTGGCATAGCCACACGGCGCCTGCCACTGAGAGAGACGCCGGTCTGCCATTGGTGCCACAGACAGTTGTACAGAAAAAGCTATTCCTCAAAAGGCCTGTCGAAGCATGAAGAGCCGTCCTAATGGCTGCAACGGCCCGGTGCACTTGCGCCCGCTCGAAGTTCACTTCCACTTGCACTGTACACGCTGCGCGGATTCACTTACTCCAGCTGGCGGGTATACGTTCTCGTTTTCGTAGCCGGTGCTCCCTTCGAGATACACCGACGCAGTTATTGCGACAGACTAATTTAGTACCGGAGACGCCCAGCAATGGTGACGTCGTCGTCTCAAAGTCCCGATTTCATTCCCGGGTAAAAGGCGCCTTATTTGGAATTCCATATTCCATTCCTTCAAGCGCTGTCCTTCCCTCCATTTCCCATTCTATTCTGGCAATCTCCAGGAAAGTTGAATGAATCCAGAGTCATTCCAATTCCTGAATGGTTAACTCCACCACACTGGCTTTGTATACACCCATTGGCTATGTACCGCTACTTAATATCCCGTATACAGCTTTACACTCGTAAATTCCAAATAAAACACGACATTCCGACTGCACTCTGGTTTTCTGAGGACTACTAAAGTTTCGTTGTTCATTTAGAAAGCGCGCGTGATGCCGGCTTTCCGTTCGACCAACTCGCCAACGCTACCCTTCACATATGACGGCTGAGGTCATAGCTCTTCCTGCTAGGCGTACGTTGTACGGAACCACGCTGGTTTAACCATCCGGGGCATTGCGTCGCTCTTTATATAAAAAATAGAGAAATAGAGACCCCATCACCTGACCCTGCTTTATTTTCAAATTCCAAATATTTTGACTTTCAAAGAGATATTCTTGACCACCTTTATGATTTTTATTTAGAAAACAGAAGAAAATCATGTTCGCCGTTCAGTCAGTGATACTATTCCAGTGCCAGAAATATTACGTCAGGGGGCCGCATGGATACATTGTTAACAGCATCAGCGGAGTCGACACATACCCCCCTATCACTCCAGTAACCGTAGACACAGGTGCAGTGTTTTGGGCACATGTCCTTTTTGCACGGTTCGCACTGGAGCAAAAGCACAATTTTATGTAACGCCGCATATAAAGATCCCCTATTTTGTCAGAATATTTAGTGCACATGAGAAATGTAGAGCAAAAATGTTGCATGCAGATCGAAAGGTGGTTAACAATAAGCACTTGATTTGATGTACTATTGATCCATTTTGCGTTAAGAAAACGGCTTAAGAAATTGGTTAAGAAATGGGTTAAGAAGAAACACATTTTCGTTAGGGCAGTATAGTTGACATGGCCTTAAATCCGGTTAATCCTAGCCACCGACATCTTCGGAACTTAGAGTTTAAACCACGACAGCACGCACTTCTCGGTTTTTTTTATTGATATATAATATATATATATATATATATATATATATATATATATATATATATATATATAATATTTTAATTTGCACTGGTCCCTAGAGAAACGTTTCGTGAATACGGAATATAAACAATGTAGAATTTACAGTGAGCATTACTGCCCTAGGTCGAAATAAGGCAGAGAATTTATCGGGGCAAAGCATAAAAAAAATTTCGCACACTAGACTATTTTTACGCAGACGTCGCGTTTTTTTATAATCAAAGCTCGAAATATGGCACCATATGGGTTCCCTACGGATCCAAATATTTGCCTTTCACAGGAACACAATTTGGCTTCATGGCAGTCTTGCACAAATAAAAACGGTCTCAGACCTAATACCACATTGCTTATTCTTGTACATTTAAACGTGGATGTAACGAACTTCTAACAAATTCCTGCATTTAACGTACACACTAATCGTTTTTGCACCCTTAAGGGTGCGAAAAGGGTGCAGTCAACATTTTACACCGTTTTTTCACCTTTTAAGGAGCATAATTTAGCTGAGGCACCCTAATATGAGGGTGCTTAAAAATAAAGGGTGTAAACAGCCGCTAAAGGGTGCAACAGCAACCGAAAATGGTTCTGATTGGTATTTATGGCCAATTAGGCTGTTCACCACAGCACCCTTGTTTTGGCTATTAAAACAAAGGGTGCGAATATGCTGGTAGGAGGTGCAAAATTGCACAAAACATGCTTAATGTTTATATTCCACTCTGCACTACATAACAATGTTTATTTGCATCACAAAATGTATTTTGATATCTGGGTATACGGGAAGAGAACGCTATTAAATGCATCTTGTAGTCCTATAAATAAAATGTTTATGCCAGGCATCGACGTCTTCAACGAAATTGAATTTACCTAAGAATCAGTTCTTGTAATATTATGCAGTAACACTGCTGACGCGAATCTGCGCAGTTTTCGAATGACGGTTTCGCATTTTATGATAAACACAGAAACATCGAATCATTCTTTAACTGTTCAATAAAATCTTGTTTCACCGATGAAAAATAAAAAAAAAACAAATGTAACAGTACAAAACCGAAAATGAAGGCGTTTACGACAAGATGTCTATTTCCTAAATTCAATAAAAACCGGTAGCACCGACGTTGAAACAGAAAAAAAATATCAGCCCTTGCTTATTACGAACATCGACACAATAACACTCCCCCTAAAACTTTTTTTCTACTGCCTTGCACGGAGGACCGCACAACCTTGAAGTGTGACATCTGTATCATCATTCCGTCGTTCCCTGTTCCTCTCCAGCCCCACCAGCCCAGCCATACCCTCCCTGACAACAGTCATTCTCGTCGCTCAGTGGAGTTATAACGTACTAGCAATCCCAATTTAATTCCATTATTATTGTTAGCGACCGTCAATAACGTGTACAAATGCAATAAACAGACGACCTAGTTTCTCCTGCACAAACAACGCTGGAGAACAAGGCAGATATCAAAAGAAAATAAAAGTTGGGGAGAGAGGGGACACGAATTCGGGTGCTAAATAAACAGACGCCAAATAATAATACGATCAGTTACACTACAACAGTGCCAAATTTCATTGCGCAGTGTTATCTTACCACGTGCTGCTTTTTTAACCTTCAAATCAAGCCCCAGAAAACTTCAGTTCGCGTTTTGTGTTTGTAAACTTTAAAAATCGAAGCTTCTTTATTATAATACACACAATAAATGATAAACTAAAGTTACTGTTATATTCAGTAAAAGGGGCGCCTATTTATTGTGGTCGTTTTAATTTGTTTACGCAACTCCCTGCCAACGGCCGATACCCTGAGTACGGCGTGCGGCGGCGTGGCCGGATTCCGGAACAGTTATTTTGAAATTCGCCCCGTGACCCATCTTTCGTCGATTGTGGACTGAGGGTTGCCGTTAAACAAGCGCAGTTATTATGATTATTTGGGCCCCTCGTCGTCTTCGGTTATGTGTTTCGTGATCGACTTCGCGATGAAGTATTTGAGAACAACTTTTCCACCTGAGGACGGCTAATTTCGTTTGGCGCTTGCCCCTGAACGACGCTTTCTCTTCTGCGTCATTTCCTGTGAGGTAAGCTGTCTCGTCACATTTGCCGCTTTTCTTGTCGCTGGATGTAGTTTGTTGATGTCATCGCCGCTTTAATGATTCGTTAACAGGAGCCCGCGTGTGTGAATTGCTTAACTTAACAGGCTAGGTTGAACCTAGAAGGCTCGTCTCTAGAAAGGCGATGTGCGAAAGAAAATTGTGGTGCTTGCATTGAGCGCTAAACACACTGGCGCTCAGTAACGTAGTGGCGCTCAGTAACTCAGTAACGTTTTTCATTCCGCAGCACTATATTGAACAGATTCAGAGTTCACCACTGCGAACCACGTCTAACGTGTTGTTTATGAGAACACGGGTGGCTACTCCTCTAAACTGTGCTGCGGAGCGTTTAGGGCTTTGTTAATCACCGCTGTCGTTCGTGCCGTGTTGGGAATGGCGAGGGAGAATCGTTTGCGAGCGAATGTGCGTGCCTCGCAATCTTCGTTGCGTTTGCGGCGAGACACCTCACCATGTGTACGGTGCCGCTGTTCGCGGGCATTTATTTTGGCTTAATGTTGTGTTGCCCGAGTTGTAACAATCGTGTGCCCAATCATTTCCATTCTTGCATGTGTGGTAATCTTGTGTCATCCAGTTTTAGACCTCTGGACGATCTGAGGACATCACGTCCCTCCATGCAACCGGACAAGAGCCACAAGCATCGTCAACAGTGTTTGGCCGCCAGAACATAAGTTTTCAAACACAGTTTTGGTAGCCCAGTGGGCAATCATACTTGAAGAATGTTCGGTCACTTGAATGTACAAGTTGTCTCCTCAGTAACAACTATTGGTGTTTCATGCATAACGTCACATGTAGCCGCTGAATGGGAACCTTTTTTGTTAATTTTGGAAAACTCGAAAGTTTCGGCCAAAATTATAATAAGGACGTAGGAGTTAATCACCATGTATATCGAATTTCCACGTTAGTAATGTAAAGTCACAAAAACAGTAAAAAGTAAAGCCACAAAAACAAAGCAGAAACGGAAGGCGTATCTGCTGCGACGAACAAATCACTCAGTGCCGCTGCGTGTTGGCGATAACTATAGATTTCGCAGTGCTTCCTGACGCGAAGGAATGAGTGAAAGCTTTTATCGAAAGTGTTTCAGGGTCCCTTTACAAACAAGAGGTGTCGGAATAATGCCATCGACTACACGTCATCTTCATGACGTGAGGATTTGTGGTTAGATTCCAACCACGGGAACCGGTTTTTGGCGCGTAGCTCTTGTGCGCCTGATATAGGGGTGTTGCGGCGGCGAAGGCGGTGGTGCTCCTGGCCAGCGAGTGAGCGAACCAGCACCCTAGGCAGAAAGACAACTGAGCAGATGCGTCTGTTTAGGAGAAAGCGGCACACGCTGCTAAGGCGTCATCTGCCAGCGCGTCGCCACGGCTTAGGATGACTTACTGCCTCCCTCTTATACTTTCGACGGCCCTTCACCTCCTTTGGTGCTCCTCATAACCACGTGAACTCTGTGCGTGAAGTTTAAACACGCTTTGACACAACCTCCATAGCGGAAGCGGAGCACTGCGAGATAACTGAGGAGAAGCGCCTTCCTCCGGGCGTTCGGTGATCACGCGATCACTTTTGACACGGAGAACATGTGCGCCGTGACAGAATACGACTGTAGATCGCGCTGCGCAGGGTGCACAGTAAACGTCATGTTATTTGTTTCTTCGACCACTTGATGCGCTCTCGTTTTTTCTCATCATTATTGTTTTGTGGAACCCACTGTACACACTTGGCTGTGCTGCAATTCGTTTCGGCTCGACATCCAAAGTTACCGGTAGGGCGTGGGAATCTTCGCTACAAAACTATTCGCCTCAGCGCTGCCGAAGGCGGCTGTACGGTGAGTGGTTGTTCACCACATCAGACACAGACCCAGGTGCCCAAGCCAGGAGCAGAAGGTTCATATGGAGACGGTGTTGCATTGACCTGCGTGAAGTTTAGGCTGTCCAAACATGGGACCTACCCGGCAATATTCAGATTTTTAGGGCCCCCATATGGGGTCCCTCACTCTAACCATGCGCACCAGCCACGGTGCATGTATTGTTCGTGTCTGAAGAACTTCCGTTCCCAAGGCCCTCGAGGTCTCATGGAGTGGAGCCCCGCTCCAATCGCAGCCAAGGGCGCTGATAGGTCCTCGACCCTCCCCTAGTAGAATGCTCGCGGGATGCACGCGTTTTTTTTTTCGTTGTTTTGAGGTACTATGCGTTTTGGCCTTCCTCTGTCCCCCGTTTGGGAAAGACGCTTCCTTCGTTGCCAGAAAGATTTCTATCTGCAGGATTGGTTGCTGCTTGCTTAGGGCAAAAATATAGACTTGCTATTTTTGACGACTTTCTATCATCTTTCTCAACAGCGCCTGAAGCTCTATCTAACCACAAATTCGCATTTTATCTCCATCAGAAATGATGCCAACGTGGCAGAGATCGAATGCGCGTCCTTGGGCTCAGGACAGCACGCCTAGTTCACTGTGTTAAGGCAGGGAATTGTACCGGAAGCAACGGCGCCCGCAAGTCTCCTGGCTACCAAGAACATGCTTCTCTAGAAAGACACACTCCGCTTAGGCTGAGAACTTCAACTATTTAACGATTGGCTAAGCACCATAGCCCTACTACATAGTCAGAACAAGATAGTATTTGTTTGGGCGAATTGGTACATAGCGACGTATCGAAGCGCATCAATGACGAGAACAAGAACACAGAAGACGACACACAGAGTGCTAACTTTCGACTTTAATGACACAAAAACCCCCCAACCACCACATACATAGTTTTCTAATCAGATAACATGCCTCATTTGAACCAACCAAGATGTGGTCAACATGACAACAACAGAAATAAAACTGCGTAGAAGTTTACATTGTCAAAAAACCATAAAAGTATCACAATACAAGTATACCGATAAAAAAACAAAAAAAAAACAAGAAAAACTTTACAAATAGGAAGTTGCCAAATTTATGCAAGGGCAAGGAGAAAACGCATGCTCGGAAAACACACGCTCGGGACAGGCATTCGCTGTTTTGACCTTAAAAACCTAACACTTTGGCCCCGAGAGCTACTAACGGCTTCGAAACGCTACGATTCTCCAAATCTAACTCTTCGGCCCTGAGAGGTACCGACGGCTTCGGAACGTTACGATTCTCCAAATCTCCCCACGTTATCTACCCAGTTGAATCATCCCTCTGGAAATAGATCCAAACCCATTCCCTCCCCAATCGATCCATCCTAATCCACATATCTTCATCCCTCTTTCCCACCCCCGCTTGTCCACACTGCGGGGACTACGAAAACACCCCCCATGCCATCTACCACTGTCCCGCCCTGCTTACTCTTTCCCTACCTAACCTTCTCGCCCCCCCTTTCCCGACTCCTTGCTGTTTGCCCTCGCACGCTCCGACGCCCAGTGCCAGTGCACCCTGGTCGACAGGACTCTGGCTGAACAAGCTGCGCTTGCGCGGCTAAATGGTGCGCAATAAGCCTTGTCATGAATACAACGTGTTTCTCTCGCTCTCTCTCCTCTCAAATCAGTGATGGTTCTCGCTTCCAAACTTTCGCGTGTAAGGTGGTGTCGGTGCTTGGCCACAACGACACACGTACTCCTCAAAGAGGGGAGAACAGCCACACGTATTGCAGTGCAAATCAATAAAGCCCCCGTTCTCATTACAGGTATTGTAGCTATGCTGCTTTAAGCGTTCGTTCAGGCATCTGCCCGATTGCCCCAGTAAACCTTGCCGCAACGTTGCGGAATCTGGTACACGACACACTCAGTGCAGTCAAACAAATTCAATCCTGTGCTTTGCCTTGCATGAGGGCTTCACTGAGCTATTAGGCTTTGACAACCAGCTGAGCTTTCCTAGCTTCTCGGTAGCAGAAAAAAACTACGTTTATGCTGGAACGAGAACCTATCTTCTTGAGATTATGGGAGAAGCGATGCAGGTACGGGATCACCGCCACCGTGCTTTTCTCCGTTGGCGGTTGCGCATCATCAAGTTCTTGAGTATGCACTCAGCCAGCGATATTACAACTTGAGTTGGATAGCCAGCTTGTGCCAGGCGGAGCATCTGCTTTGCAAAGCTTAGGCCCATTTCGTGCTCGCAAGACTTCTTCAAGGCTTTGGTAAAGCATAGGTTGACGATACCTCTTTTAAAAAATTTGAATGAGCAGAGCGAGAGGGAAGCAAGGCCTATTGGCTCTGGGTTCGCACCTCTAGCAAATGTGATTGTCGTGAAAAGAAAAACATGTCAAAGAAGCGGATTCTACTCTGGACAGGTAGCTGAAACGCAATTTTTAGGGCTGCTAGTTTTGTCTTCAGCCTAGCGAGAATTTCGTTAGCATCAAGTTGTATCTCACAAGCGGAGGACTCTAGGAGGAAGAGATAATCATCGAAGTCTCTGAATACCCTTCTGAGTTTTGTGCCTGCGAGGGAATTAGCTATGCTGGTATCCAGTTTGGCTGAGTATAAATAACTGAGAATGAATGCTATGCACACGCCGATGCAGATACCGTTTCTTCCTTCCCAAACAATAAAGGTAGACCTAAGGTAAAAACTCAAAAGTTCCAACAAGCCGCCACATAAGATACCGGCATCATTTTGGAAGGACACAGCACCAAAACTTAATAGCGTCCGCGACACAGGTCAGAAGTCCAGCTTAAGGTAGCGAATAAAGCTGGTCATTAATGTCTATAGAGAAGGCCTTTGGTCAGACTGGGAGCTAAAGAAGTCCAGACCTTCCTCCGAACTTCTTACAAGAAAATGATTCCTTCTTGTGGTTCTTCCTTACAACTTTCTTGTGGATCTTTCTTACCACTTTCTTTATTTCTTTCTTGTAAGAAAGTGGTTGTTTCTTACAAGAAAGGAAGAAGGTTCTTTCGCATTCAGTACGAGAGTGACCGGGCTCTGCAGACCACAGTGGCGACAAGAGCGACAGTGGCGGAAGGGTAACGAAGAATACTGAAGAACGGGCCCGTTGAACAGAACTAAAGTTCAGCAGAGTACTGGTTGGGCGGGTTGGTACATAGCGACGTATTGAAGCTCAGCAAAGACGAGGACAGGAACGCAGAATACGACGCACAGACCGCAAACTTACAACTTTAATGACACAATACCCCCCCTACCACCACATATATAGTGCTGTTATCAGCTAACATGCCTCCTAGAGTCCTCCGCTTGTGAGATCCAACCTGATTCTAACAAAATTTTAGCTATTCTATACACAAAACTAGCACCCCTCGAAATTACGTTTGAGCTACGTGTCGTGAATAGAATCCGCTTCCTTGACAGATATTTTCTTTTCACGTCAATCACATTTGCTAGAGGTACGTACCTAGAGCCATTAACCCGTTGCTTCCCTATCACTCTGCCCACTCGAAACTTGTTAAAAGAGGTGTCGTCGAGCCTGTGCTTTACCAACGCCTTGAAGAAATCTTGCGAGCATGATATGGGCCTACGTTTTGTAAAGTAGACGGTCCGCCTGCCAGAAGCAGGATATCCAACTCATGGTATGGTATCGGTGGCTGAGTGTATACTCAAGAAATCACGCATGAAAGAACGCCATGATGCGCAACCGCCAACGGAGAAAAGCACGGTGGCGGTGATCCCGTACCTGCATCGCTTCTCCCATAATCTCAAGAAGATAGGTTCTCGTTCCAGCATAAAAGTAGTTTTTTTCTGCTACCGAGAAGCTAGGAAAGCTCAGCTGGTTGTCAAAGCCTAATAGCTCAGTGAAGCCCTCATGCAAGGCAAAGCACAGGAATAAATTTGTTGAGTGCACTGAGCGTGTCGTACCAAATTCCGCTAGGTTGCGGCAAGGTTTACGTGGGGCAATCGGGCAGATGCCTGAACGAACGCTTAAAGCAGCATATCTACAATGTTCGTAATCAGAACGGGAGCTTTCTTGATTTTACTGCAATACGTGTGCTGTTATCATGCCCTCTTTGAGAAGTGTGTCGTTGTGGCCAAGCACCGACACCCCCTTACACGCGAAACTTTGGAAGCGAAAACCATCACTGATTTGGAGATTCGTAGCGGTTCGAAGCCGTCGGTAGCTCTCGTGGCCAAAGAGCTACATTTTTCAAGGTGAAAGCCGTGAATTCGTGTCTAGAGCGTGTGTCTTTCGAGCATACGTTTTCTTCTTGTCCTTGAATGAATTTGGCAACTTCCTATTTGTACATTTTTATTGGTTCTTAATCGGTTTTTAATCGGTGTAGTTCGTATTGTGATACTTTCATGGTTTTTTGACAATGTTAAAATTTACGCACTTTTATTTGGGTTGTAATATTGACTACATCCTGGTTGGTTCAAATGAGGCCTGTTATCTGACAAGAGCACTATATATGTGGTAGGGGGGTTTGTGTCATTAAAGCTGGAACTTTGCTCTCTGTGTGTCGCTTTCTGTGTTCCTGTCCTCGTCTTTGCGGCGCTTCGATACGTCGTCACAACAGGGAACCACAAGTTCGCTCGAAAAAACGAGTTTTTCGTTGGATATAACTGCGTCATCTTTGGCTTCGTGACATCTGGTGAGGTGCGGGGTACGCACCCTTTATGCTCCCGTCGCCTTTTGAAAGGCAACAAGCCAGCCCTAGCCGAGCCAGCCGCAACCTACAAGGTTTATCGGCCGAGGTTCGTCTCCTATTAAAACAAACCAAGAGAAAGACATCTGAAACCGACAACATGGTGCTGAAACCGACAACATGGTGCAACAAGCCACTCCTCCTATCTTCCTTCAGCAGCCCCGGGAATCACCATAGTTCCGCGGATCCCCCGGAGGAGACCCTGAAGACTGGTTGGAGAAAGTGGAGTGTGTCCGCATATTTAACAGTTGGGGAAAGGAGAAACTTTCCGCCATGTTTTCTCCTATTTAGCAGATACAGCCCGAACGTGTTTCGAGAACCATGAAAGCTTCCTAGCCGATAGGACTCTGTTTTTTAGGGAGGTGAATAGCAAAGTCGACTGAAAAATGTTTTTTTATTATTGTATTGCTGAAATATTCTAACACTCTTCGAGAACGACCCCAAGAAGTAGCATCCCCAGATGGGCACCAGAAGCCATATAAAAATGGCGCCAAACGCGCCCCTATGTGGCCCTCTTTAGTCACTTCAAGTTTCCTGTGATGCAGAGTGGTATTTACGTTGTAATTTGTTTCGTTAAATACATGTGATAACGTTTACTTTTAGAATTACTTACAAATAGTGCGCATAGCTAGTTCCATTTTTCTGGAGTTTACTGTGTGCCGCAATGGCCCTGCGTTAGTTGGAATATCAATTCGCAAGCAATTGCGATACGTTTGTTTACGTCAGATCCGTCGCCTATCATTCTGTTTGCGCGCATGTAATTGGTTTCTCTTTCCACATTTTACAGCAATCTCTTTAGCCTGAGGTCTACTTTGCTAGTAGCATTGCCTAGCTTCTCTGAGCATCTGCGCAAGGTACAATTTGAATAAAAAAAGCGATTTCTCAAAACACCATTTCCGCTTATAAAAGGGAGAGTTTTTCTTCAACTATTTTAGTTTCGAAAATCATTTTTCTATGAGTTGTTTATCAATGCTATATACCAATTCTGAACCAGAATAGGCATGTTCTCACCAAAAGTTCTTTATTATTCCCTTTTTATCTCTCAAAATCCCTAAAGTTTGTTTGTGCTATGTATAAGTTTTTGGAAACTCAACGGTTATGGCACTATTATTATTGAAGCTCAGAATAAAGCCTCGGGCATTTAACATATATAGAATATTTCAGCCCTGTGCCTGTAAAAACATTTATGAAAATGTTGCTTAAGCCAGGAAAAAACTCTAAAAAGCTCATAATGTGTGTTTTCAGAACTCTTTATGTTTTCTATATAAAGTTTTCCGCACGGTTAGTGGACATCTAATATACATCTCCTCCAAAATATGATGTCGATAGATATAAAAGCAGCAAAATTAGACAGAGACGAAGTTCGACCCCTTACGTGCACTTTCCACACCCTCCCCGCCCCCCCCCCCCCCCCCTTTTTCGAGTTCCTTGAAACACGTTTGCCACTGTCGTTGTCTTTTTTGGCTAAGCCTCCGAATCAGATTGTTTTAGGCTGGTGCCGTTAGTTCCAAACACTCTCCCTATCAAAGGAGATAACACGTGTGGCATGAAAAATAAAGAGTGGAACACGCACTTCCCTTGGCCCACATATAACACAAACAACACAGCCCGGCGCAACCGGTCGGCAAAAACAAAATATAAACAAACCCAAAGCATCGTTCGCGCAAATATTGAATACGCCGATGCTACTCCAAATCAGTAGCTTATATTTATCCCGGGGTTTCCAAGTGGTACTTAGTGAACCGGCAGAGTATAACGACCTACGGGACGCTACGTATCGGTGATTTGAACCGCCTAATGGCAATTTATCACCTCGCGAAGACCACAAAAACTGTCAGCAACCCAAACCTTGATTGTAGGGTTAGCCTTGCGGCTGCTTGACGTTCCTAAACATCAAAATGAGCCAACATTTACCATTCGGAATAAAATCACTGCTAAAGCAGCAGGGGCCTGGAATAGCCATGCGGCCGGCCAGATTTTCAGGGATCCGGAATAAGCAATGCATTTGTCATTACGGCCTTTGTGCAAGGTTTCTCCTACAGGGCGAGGTTCAGAAACCAAGTAGCCACATCCTTCGGGCTTTTTATGGCATTGGATATTGATCTATATGTCACATGCCGCACAAATGGTAATTTGTAAAGCCTGCGATAGGTACAAGAATATCGTTCTGCTGCGTTGGAAAAATATTTACCTTATTAGGGCACCTAAACCCTTGCTGTTGGGAACTGGATAGCTTGGCCAGCCTGCAAGAAAAATTGTATGCCCAAATTGAACTTCGAACTGTTTCTTACCGATCTCATATGCCTGAAGGGTGGAGCGGAGACAGGAATTACCCCCTGAAAACTGCCCTACAAACATATTGGCTGTTTTTTTTGTCATGCAAAAGCAACAGAAAAACACACGACATATGTAACGCACAATATTGAAGGAAATATTACGAGCTTCCTTCAAATGAGTCACCTAAACTTTCGCGGTTTCGCTGCTCACCCGGTGTGAAGCAGCACTGATGTGTGGCTCCTGACATTGACTGCAGGTGATTGCATGCAAACGCTCAAGTTCATAACGATCGCACGTGAAGACGTGGTTCCCATGCAAGTGTGCCTAGTTGAAAGGTCTGATTTGCAACGGGACGTTCTGTAAGGTGTCGACTGCAACGAAGATCAGGCGGTGCTCCAGCTCGAGCTTTACAGCCTTACACATCGTATCATAGCAGCGCCCTACATGGGAAAAAGGGCTCCTGCCTCGTAAAGCTGCGAGGACCTCCTACACCCCTGCATGCTTGTACCACTACGGTTGCATCTTGAGAAGTGAACAATACAAGCCCAGGGTTGTGTACTCCTACAAGTGCTTTTGGACCGGCCATATGCAGAAGTCTTACACTTCCTCAAGTCAGGATGAGGAAATGGCTGAGAGCCAATTGTCTTACGAGTGTGGCCTCTGCAAAAGTAATGATCACCACACCACATCACCTACATCCACGGACATGCAAAAGCCTATCGCGACGTTACGTCGCCGTCAAAAACACTGGCTCCAAGCAGTCAACACATACACATTCGCCGTTCCGACAAGCATTTCTCTGCCCTACAGTTGGATGTCGAAGACGGGCCAGACCTTCCTTATGCGTGTTCTGCACCTGAACAACCAGTATTGTACAGTGATGCTGCGCGCGCGAATATACGATTGTAAGCGTAAAGTCGACTGGAACCCGATATGTCAAGGGCAGTTGATTAGATATAGTACTTTTAGCAAAAGAAAAATCCGGCGGCACAAAGCTTCTTAAGCGGAATGTCTGAAACGAACAGCAATTGCAGGATTAAGAACTTTGGAAAAGGAAAAACACCCAGGTACCAACCATTTAACTTAAATCGCGAGCTTAGGAGCAATTTTAATTTTAGTTATTTAATCAGCAGACTACGAGTTCTCTTGTAACGTAAATATCAACCCATTTTATCAAATATTATACATATAGCATATATTAATCCTAATAGATAAATGCTGAGAGCCAATTGTCTTACGAGTGTGGCTCTGCAAAATAGCACCACACATCACCAACATAGGCATAGCAGCTATGGACGTTACGTGCCTCATAAATCTGCTACAAGCAGTCAATAACATTCGCCTTCCGAAAATTTTCTGCCCTACAGGGTGTGAAGACGGCAAGACCTTCATATCCACGCTAAAGGAATCCGCGCCGCATACACCTATGCCAGAACCTGATTATGTCGACACGGCGGCAGTGGATTAGCATATCGCCGACCTGTTACCAGAAGTCAAACTTTGGTGGCACAGAGAGTTACTTTACCACCGGAATCGATCTCACCAACGCACACCATTTGCAGGACTTTAATTAAATTTGGTTCAAAAGGAAATAATGCACCCCAGTGTTAAAATTTAACTTCAAACGTGTAGCTGCAGCGAGGAATTTTTCAATTTTAGTTATTGTTATCAGCAACTATTGAGTTTTTCGCATCTGGTAAACATATATGTATATACATATACAATAAATCACGCATAGGAATCAAGGTTTGTTATTTTTCCTACTATTTTCCTAATTCGTGAGGTGATTGAAATCATTCATTGGCCGTTATTACCTCTTCCGAATTCTATGCAGCGCAGTGTGTTGATTCACCTCACCGAGAAAAGTGTGTCCATTGCGCTTCGACAATTTCTGCCATTACCGACCGCTCAATTAGCGGTTTTCTTATAATCAATATTCATATTTTCTATTGTGGCACTATGAAAAGGACCTGCTGATTGCAATGACTTGTGTTTTGGAAATCTAAAACTTTTCACACACACGTCCGCGAAATGGCATCGACGGCGCCATTAAAGGGAATTAAGGACGCAGCAATGAGAATAAATGATGCGTCTCAGCTTCCCGTTACCTTGTATAGCTCGGCAAGAACGAACACTTACACCGAAGTTGTGGCCACGGCGCACACTGTGCAAAAGTTACTCCACAAGAAGATGAGCGGTTGCCCGCGAAGACTAAGGGCCGTATTTTGTCACATTTATGCCCTTTTTGCCGAAAAGTACCGGAATCGAATAAGGCTTTTCTCGGAGCTCTTCAGGCTAAAACAGCTTTATCGCATTTTCACTCCCTTCTGTATCTCTGCAGATATTTTTTATTCCAGTTTGCAACGTAATTTATTCGTTGGCGCCTACCAAGCTCTTTTGGTTACCATAGCTGCCTTTGATTCTAATCTGATTATAATGTGCATCGTTAGCAGCCTGGTAGTTTTTTTTTACCCACTGCATCTCCACTCTTTCTATTCTAAACCTATAAAGAGAAGCGCCCGACTGACTGACTGACTGACTGACTGACTGACTGACTGACTGACTGACTGACTGACTGACTGACTGACTGACTGACTGACTGACTGACTGACTACTGACTGACTGACTGACTGACTGACTGACTGACTTACTGACTGACTGACTGACTGACTGACTGACTCACTCACTCACTCACTCACTCACTCACTCACTCACTCACTCACTCACTCACTCACTCACTCACTCACTCACTCACTCACTCACTCACTCACTCACTCACTCACTCACTCACTCACTAATCACTCACTCACTCACTGATTCATCAACGCCAAGCTGAAATCGCTACGGCTAGAGGCAAAATTTCTGCTGTACATTGAGGATGATGGTTGCATTTTAATAGACGTAAAAACAGATAAACACAATGGAGATGGCTTGTGTAGAGGGCCAGGTTTTGGTTATGCATGATACCATTAGAGATTCAGAAATTTAACTCCTGATAATTACTTGAAAACCCCTTTGACAGAAAACATTGTTTCATCGCCTAAGAAGTGCGGTGGGTGGAGTAGAATTAGTCGCCTGCAGGTCTCTCGAAAGTGTTTGTGTCGTTTGGTCTGGAGTGCCTTGCATGTGATTTGTATGTGAACTACGGATAGACCCGCTCCACAGCTGCCTCACAGGGGTCTCGAAGACCCAGTGAGCAAGTGTGAATGTGTTAGGTATGTGTGGCCCATACGTAGCCTGGCTAAGGCTACTTCCTTGTGTCTGTCTCGGTTTGTCTGTTATGTGTCTACATGCGCGCAGCTTTATAGTGTAGAGTATGTTCTTTGTTTGTATCTCATGTTTTCAGCAAAGATTTACGCGAAGCTGTTCGTACCAGTGGCTCCACGTCGAGGAAGGAAACACACGGTATATCTATGCTGCTGGGGAGAGCAGCCACAGTGGCATTCAGGTCAGCATTTTCGTTCCCCTGAATGCCAATGTGACCAGAAACATAGCAAACAATTATTTTTTATTTTTGAGTGATCAGCAGACGTTGAGTAAATGCTTGAGGACGATGTTTTTGTTGGTTTGAAGCAATGTGAGGCTGGTACCACACTTAGTGAGTCTGTAAAGATAATGGAGCGTTCTGTCCTGGTTTGTGTAATGTGCTGTACTGCTAATAAGATACCATGTACTTCTGCCGTAAAAATTCTGCTAATTCTGGTTAATCTTTTTGTACTGGAAAAGGTGTGGCCATGGGTTTCACATTTGTGTTATGACGTAGGGCTCACATCGCGGAGTTTTTCCTAAGTTGTACTCATCATTAAAGAACAAGGAAAATTGTGTTTTCGTAATTATGTCATTATATAGCTCACCTCTTCACATATCCTACTGCTTTTTCTGATATGTGTAGCATTTACGGATATATAAAAAGTAATTTTACGGCTTTTCCGTAACCATCACTATTTGGCCGATTCTAAATTTTGGAAAAAATGGGTTCTCTGAAAAATCTGAAATAAAAGTTTCACTGATAATTTAATCAATCTGTTTTTAAGTGTCAGTAATACAACATCACAAAAGCGATTTTAAGGATTGCGTTTTTAGACGCTGATAAAGGGGCGAAATTGTTTTTAAATGATATGCTTCATACGCCGGAAAGGCCTCAAATGTGACATCAACGCCTAGCCAACCTGCTCATGCAAACGGCTTCACATTTCATGAACACATGCTGAATATAGTGTAGAAGCTGAACATTGCTGAAAGTGAAAAAATTGCTTCCTTCACAGAGTGAAAAGCGCTGAAATAGCATTACCATAATTTATTTTTATGTCGCAGGCCACTTCAGGTATTGAACTGGTATTTGTTGAAATAGGTATATCATGCAGGTATCTAAACCACAGTGTAAGATATACTTTTAGGTGTAGGCACAGCAGCCCAAAAATCTGTCAAATAGAGTTGGTGGCCCCGTGGCGCCACGCGTGGACCTTTGATTGAAAGGATATCTGGTGGCTGAACTCTTAACTAAGCTTCGAAGCGACCGAGGCTTCAAGTGACTTGAACAACGACTGTCCAAAGCCAGGAGGTTCACAGGCACCAGTGGCATGCGTGTAAAAGAACATTGTTTGAGCTCACCTGGTGAGCTCACACAACGCGATCTTAACGAGTTGCATTGTTTAAACAGCTGCGAGATTTCGGGCGTCAGACGCGCGCGCAGCTCCTCAGAACATTGGACACCGGTGGTGAGTTTGACAACATTGATTCGTCTCCGCTGCTTCGTGAATGGACTTACCCCAGTTGTGCAACATCATTTACGACGAAGAAACATCGGCGTACTCGCCGCCAGTTAAACCCATTTCACAAACTGCCTACTTTCCTTGTATGTCGGGTCGTTGTTCCGGCAGCGGACGCTTTCTTTTGCCGCTGCTTGTACGGAGTAGCTTGAGGGGCTGTAGCCAACGGTAAAGTCGACGGCACTGCATCGTTTGCGAGCGCGCACCTCTTCGACATTCAGTAGTAAATCCCCTCAAAACACCAAAAAGAACCCTTTCCCGCAACCGCACTCTCAGAAAAATGATGACCGCAAGAAGCACCGTTTTCTGCTGGGGATTGCTGTAGAGCACGCATTCATTCGTTTAGGATCCCAGGTAACGTTAATTACTATCACGTTTTCTTGCCATTTGTTGCAGTACGTACTCAATAAAACATTTGCGCCCCATTTTTTTGCGCAAGCATAAAAAGCGCAGCATAAAATCGCATTTGTGTGAGCGCTGAACGGCAACCGCGGCACACATTCCGTTCGGTTTTGTGTTTTATACCTTCTTTTGATTGTTACCGACTCAAAACACATGCTTAGAACACGTTGAAACACTGGTGCGAGCGCAGTCTTTCGCACGGCTTTCTTCAAATTATCGTCTGCACCCCCGGCCGGCGGAACGAGCCAAGCTGCGGCGAGCAGAAATCGAGCAGACGACTTGAACTGGTTTTGTTGAAAGGTATATCAGAGGTATCTAACACGGTTTTAGAAGATATTTCCATGGACACCCAAGTAATCAGAACAATCAAGATTTGGAAAATGACCTGTTTTAACGAACTACTTAGCAACTGAACAGTACCTAGGTATATCCAATTCGTTTGTGCTTGCGAATTCTGTCCATACAGTTGATCAAAAAAGGGCCATATGCCTTAATGTGAAATTTGGGGAGGGGCGATACATGCATTGCATCAGTGTATTCTATTTTTAAAGACGATGTAGCTATTTTTAAAGACGCGATTGGGATTTTTTTATCTTACACACCCCTCGATGTGGAATTCAGGTCAAATTTCCCGCGTTCACAAAGCACTTGCCACCTTTTGAGAGTTATTGCAAGCACACGACTTCTCGTACCAGCCTATTGTACTTGCCATAGAACTGTGAGGGATAAGTATTGTTCATACCTACTGAGATAACACTTACCATCTTTAAGTATTTGTTTCAGCGCTACATCTTGGTACAACTTGTTTCGGGAGGGCCTCAATAAAATATAATTTCCAGCATTCTCCTATTACCACGCTCCTCCGGTAGGAGCCCATGCCTAGACAGCACGCTGGAGTTCTTAAATGTGCACAACTTCACCTCAAACTACCTAATTATGATACAGAATATTTAAACAGTTGTTATGCCCTTTAGATTCATTTGTGTAGTAGCCCACCCGTATATCGCCGGGTACTACCACAGTAGGTACACAAAAACTTCGCGGCTGCATTTACGTCGATGCAAGGCTTTCAATCTCTCTTCACACTATATATTACACGACCTTTTGAACATAAGTCGGCGAACAGATTATGTGTTCATGCACTGTTCCGTTATATCTTTTATTGTGCGTGCCTCAAGCAGACGGCCTGGCGTTCTGTGGTTGACGTCTAGGCATGCTAGTGCGTCTGATGTTACAGTAGTGCATTCGATTTGTGAGACCCTGAAAAACTGCTCCTTTTGCGATAGCTCTCAATACTTCGTATTTGTTATACCCCCATTGAACTCTACGCTTAAATATACCTGTGATTCACTTTCCTGTATTTGTAGTTGTGCCTCAAAAATTCTTAAGTACTTTTCCTTCTACGTTTATCTACGGTCTGAGATATGTATATTCACTGATACTCTTTATTCCGATACTTTTCATTCACGCTGCATGTAAGCAGTAGTCGCTCAAATCATTACTTGTTTTGTACTACGAAAATCTAACCCGAAGTAGGTGGTTCCCTGGACCGGAATATTTGTAAGCGGTTGCATATCTGTGTGGTTATTTGCTACAACAACAATGCCGTCGCTATAAAATTTCTGGAAGACGTGGTTTGTCAGATGTGGTGAAGTTGAACCCTGCCCTTCCTCAGTTTCTTTTCTAACCCTGTCTTTTAAGTATAAAGTGCTCAAAGTGCATCCCTGTTTTAGTTTTGTTGAATGTGAACCTGCTGTTTGGAGGCCTGCCCTTCTCATGTAACGGGCATCCAAATATTAATTCAAATTTCCCCGAGAAAATCAATTACCTAATATGTAAGACTTGAAGTTTCAGAGCACTTTAGAGCAACTCTCTTTACGTTGTCATCTGCCCCTCCAATTTCCAAGTACGCCACCTATAATAGTACACTCTTACCTTTCGAGATTTTCATGCTCTTGTTATCACATACAAACTGTCACCGAAGCGCGTGCTTTTTTCTAAGTGCATTCCTAACTTCCTCAACAATTTCATTTTCTTCCCCTCTGCTTGAATATTGGATATTTATCGCGCGCAATAGAATCTATACATTACGGGTGTTTATGTATTTGGCTTCTGCGCATCATTGGTGACTTTCGTGCCTTTGCCTGTTTATATTTTATTGCGTTTACTCTGGATTTATTCTGCTAGTAATTTGGTCCTCTTTACCGCATTATTGAATGCCTTAATCATCATCAACATCAGCAGCAGCAGCCCATCTACGCCCTCTGCAAGGCAAAGGCCTCTCCCATAGATCTTTAATTATCCCGCTCCTGTGGTAACTGCGACCAATTATCCCCGCAAATTTCTTGATCTTCTCCGCCCATCAAACTTTCTTCTGCCCGCTGCCACACTTGCCTTCTCTAGAGATTCACTCTGTTACCCTTATAGACTAACTGTTTTCTTGCCTTCGTATAACATGCCCTGGGCACACCCATTTCTTCTTAATTTCTACTAATATGCCATAACACAGGTTTGTTCCTTGACCCACACAGCTCTCTTCTTGTCCCTAATGTAACATCTATCATCTTCAGATCTGTATAGAGCTTTCCGGCTACTATAGCTATTTATCCCTATTAATCGCTATCTCTGCAACCTTCTCCATCGCTGTGGGCACCGATGCCAATATAACTTTCTCTATATCCTAAAAATCCTCAGAAATCTTTTGATAAATCAGTGCGCTGTGGGGAGCTACCAACTACACCGGCTTTCTATGGGGAACCACCGTTTGGGCCACCGAAATCCTGAGCGACAAGGAAAAACCACATTCGTCATTACTCTGCTTCGGCCAGCCTCCACTGCCTGTGGTCCGCTGTTCCGCTCCCGCCAGCTGCTGTCTACGCATTATTTGTAAAGCGGGATTCACACGAAGGGGGAAAAGGCGCGCGGAGGCGGTACGGATATGTGACGTCAACAGCACGTGACCGGATTATCCGGCTTGGCGGCAAATCCACACGTGCGGAGCTACGCGGAGTGAATAGCAGACGACAGCGCCGAGGAACAGGTTCCATTCGCCGCAGAGGAGGGCCACCGCCGCTGAGCGAAAACATGCGGAGGCATTTTCTTTCCCGGAGCATTCGCAGGCGATCCCCACCGAGGGGCGGAGCCTAAAACCGGTCACGTGAGCGGGTCCCGCGAGCCAGAAAGAGGGGGTTTCTCCGTCGTGTGAATCCCGCTTAACAGATAAAAAACACACACCACCATAGCATTTGGTGCAACTCGAAAGCGCCACTTGTTCGAACAGTGTCAACTGTTTCCGTCTCACTCTTTCACCTCTGCCATCATCTGTCCCCCGTCCTAAGTCGTCTACTCTTCGCTCATTCTTATCGCCACTTCCAATTCCCCTTCCGCTCCTTCCTCCTGTACCCGTCACCCTACATTTTGTGGTCGTCCTTATCCCCTCGTCAGCTTCCACTTCACTTTTTCCTGTCCTCTCCTTCTTTTATTTGACTTTATTCTAATCCAGGTTAACTATATATTTTAGTTTCTTTCCTTGCCTTCCTTTGTTCTACTCCACCTGTTTTCCTCCAACCTCTGCGCTCCTCTAATGCTTTCCTTCTCCCTGTTCCAGTCCCCCACCAATATTGATTCCCATTCCCAGTTCCCTTATTTTCTTCAAACTGTACTGATACATCATTACAAGAGTTAAGAGGGCATCTGCAGGGGCTAGTTCGCGATGCATATCTTGAGTGGAGAGCGCTTAAACTTTGACTACTAAAAAAGGACGAGAAAGACTACAAAACAGGACGATCAATCTGCTTTAAATAAATCAGTGGTTATTGCACTTCGTCCTGTTTTGTATTTCTTCTCGTCCTTGTTTACTAGACACAATTTAAGCGCTCTCCACTCAAGCTATTACAATAGTGGTTCTCCGTCTTCACTTCAACACTACCTTCTACAACCTGCTTACCCCCTTCCCTCGCCAGCCCCCCCTAGAGCCAAACGTTTCTCATCATCTTCTCCGGTTCTTCTTCTATTCTCTGAGCTCTATGTCCCACCCGTTTCTTCTTCCACACTCATCTTCCCCTCCGCGTCACTTCCCTACCAGTCGCCACTGGCTGAGTAACCTACTAGCGAGCAGGATCTTTAAAAACAAGTGCGCTTTACTGTGCGAAAATATGGACCAAAGAAAGTATGTTTGTTTAATATTTCGGAATTGCGAATGCTTCCTAACTAATTAGCTCAAAAAACTTGGAAGCACTACGATTTTAGTCTCAGTGGACAAATATGAGGCAATCTGTTTCCCAGGTGCCTCGTCCGCATCTTGCTGGCCCCGCAAAAAGAAAACGCACACCTTTCTACCGCAAAGAACAACAGTGGGGTCTACTCGGGGCGTGAGACGCTCGCGTTTAAATCTTCAAGAAGAAAGGGTATGTCAACGGTGAACCCCTGATGTCTGATTCACGTGCACACCCCCTCTAAATCCGTGTAATAATGGCAGACGGAAGATAGAGGCTGGGATTGTCAGGGGTATACACGACGTAGAAAGAAGCGGCCGCTCTACACAGGAGTATAAAATGGGGCAGTAAGCACACGGCCTCCGCAGAAGGCTATGCATCATTACAAAATACACCATGTAGAAAATTCAGATTTCACCGAACAAGCCTACACCAATGTGTCTAACCACCACCACACCAGAAGCTCACCGAGAGGAGAGTGTCGCCAGGCGGCAACTACAGACCAACGCACATCCCGACCTTAGCTTCCTGCATAGCATACACCCCACAATATATCCACCAGCATGCCCACACTGCAGCAAACCTCCAACACTTTTACCATACCACGTGGGTTTGCCACAGCATATCAGCAGCCCCCATTACTCGCCACCCCTTTAGGAGTGGGTGCGGCGCTGTGCAGTTCGGAAGCTAAGGAACAGTGAGAGTTGGTGGACAGGGCGCGCAGGGCAACAGCCGCCGCAGCCGCCCCGGACTGTAGGCTTCTGCCGCTTTCAAGTGCGAACATCCTCCTACTTGTAATAAATGTTTTATTACTGGCACCCCCGCCCCCAGCACCACCGCCCCCACCAATACCATCCCTGATCCTAAAGTTGGTTTCAACTGGTAAACGCAAATGCATTGGTGGGAAGAGATTTTCTAGGGCAATAAAGACATAATGTATCAAAATATGGAGGCCACAAGTCTTTTGGAGGCGTTTGTTTTTTGGGATTTTATTCCCAAACGGTGAGCGCAAGGCCCGTAGTATTCGCTGCAAAAATAGTTTTTTACCTCTGCAGCACTGGTGTCTCGAATGATTCGAACAAATGTCAGTCTACTTACATGAGAATACCATACTACTCCACAACGTTTTAAAAAAGCTTTACTACTTTCATCCAGCGATTTCGTGGAGGTTGCGCAAATGACCTTTTGACCGGAGACAGCCCCCCGGTGACATACACCTCGAAGCGCATCGCGTGATTCGCCGGGCAACCTTTTGGTGCCTGCGGGTACCGACAGCGGTCGGCACCGCCGCTAGGGCCGAGGCAGCCAACCACCCCCGCAGCCTCCCATACATGCGGCGCTGGGTCATTTCGGGCAACGTGACCAGTCTCGCGACCGGCACAGAAGGACGGTGCGTTGGCCATGAATGAACGCCGCGTTCGACGAGTCTACTTGTGTGTGCGTTGTACGGAACCGAACGGCTTTCAAACGTGGTCGGCAATACAGCTAAATAAAAAAAACAGAGTGAAACCAAGACTCAACCAGACTAAGCGGAGCTATTGCTTTGCATATCCAAGGTTAGCGGAGCTAAGCCGCAGCCATTTTTTCAATGGCATTCGGCTCAATAGGCCGTTTAGCCGAGTGGATATCCCGATAGACATTTGGGGCTCTCAAATGCCATTTTATGCAGTCTTGCACACATAGCCTTAAGACAGCACTAAAAGGTAAATTGCTTGCGTAATAAAAGAAAAAATATTTTTATTTTTGGGAGATTGTTTAATTTTCATTCACCTAAATTGACATTAAGATGTAACAACTCCAACTTTTACTTCCAAAGGCAGCTCATAAATTCGATGGTTGCATTATTCCATGAAAACACAACTCGACTGAAGTAGCTCCAATGTAGCACGGCGGGCGAATGTAAAGCATTCAACTGCCGTCAGTATTGGTGGAGCACGGCGGATTCTGAATGGTACTAGAAGCCCCATAGTGCCGTCGAATGACTTGGTTCGAAGTCATTCGAGACTCCAGTGTAGCAGGGATATTTTTGCATACGACGCGAGAGCATGGGAGAGTATGCATATACACTTTCGCAGTACTGATGCTTCTGGCTGATTCGAGTGGCAGATAGATAAGCAGAAGAAGCAAACCCTTTGCGTTTAAGTCCCCATGTTGGGAGTTATCGTAGTTACCGGAAATTCTTCGGCGCACGTACGTCTGCCTACGTGCATTGCAGGCGACAGCTTTATGGTTTCCTCAGGTAATACTGATCAACAACTTCTACACTACTACCCCGTGCTTGTGTCCGAAATGCAATAAACCCCCAAAAAAGGCAGAACCAGTGAAGACAAGTAGTTACTGAAAATTAGAAAAAAAAACTAATCAAGTCGAAGTAAACTACAAATTTTTAAGTGAAAACAAAAACGCATTCCGCGGGAACCCCCTAGAGAATCTTCTGATTGTATTATTATTTTTCTTTCGGTAGGAACACTCGAAATCTGATGATTGTCGGCGTGATTATAAATGTCTAAACAGGGTGAGCTCAATTTGTAGCTTCGGACAGAACACTGAAACCAGTTCTCATTACTTTATATCCGCACCTATTCCCAGTCTGCCACCCACCCCCTCAACTCGAGCTCCCAAAGGGCCATGTCCGCACCACGACCCTCATTTCTTACCCCGATTTTCAAATTGCCCATGCTAAAGAGAAAATAAACACTGTCTGAGAACCAGGTGTACTCGAATGGAATAAATTTATACTCATGTTAAATAAATTAGGCTGCCAGAAGGAGCCCCAATGTTTTTTTTTTTTTTTTTTGTGAAGCGCAAACCGTAAAACAAATGTACGTTGAGTAGGCAAGTCATAACGCCATTTTTAAGGTTCTGATCAACTCTGGGAAATACACCCGACTCAGCCATCAATAGATTATTATCTACCATGTCTTACGGAAACAACCAGAAGGCCATCACTCAATGCGATCAGATACACCGAAGACCCCTAATGACAAGTCCGTGCAATGGCGCCAGCAATTGCGTATAAAATTCTGTTATTGAGAAACTTTTATGAAGTTAGCACGCGTCTATACGTCTGCTTATCCTACAGGGCAAGCCTGTGCAGGTAATTCCAAAGCCGCCTTAGGTTTCTTAAAACTTACAGAATCTGCAGAGCGAATAATAGAAGAATGGCTGAATGCGCAACCTTGGGCGATGTCATGTCTTCGGCGTGGAGTTTAGTGCTCCGGTGCGCAAAAGCAATGTGGCCACCTGCTTATATATCTGAAATCACAATAAACAATGCCTTGAGGCATATTCCTTCGCGAGGAAGAAAAATATTGAAAGGCCGGTCGATGAAGCACCACAGCTTGTATCTGTAGTTGACATTTTATACAGCATGCAAAGGGCTTCCAGTTTGTGAACCGATTCGTTCATTTATGTCCCCTGAGATATTGATGTTTTGAAGGAGTAGCTGTTCTTAGAATCATACGCAGCGATGCTTTCTATCATCCCGCAGTATAAGAAGGCCCAAGTCATGTGTGTGAGGGTGTTTATTTGAATCTTTCGAGAGTGTAAAGTTGGTAGCCTGCTTTCGCGAAACTAAAAGAATATTCTAGAGCTTGTGCATGCATACAGCAGTCATCAGCACAGTTGCGGAGAGTAAATATTAGTGAGTATTTTTATAGGCGGTAGAGATGACGTCGTGAAATTCATATTACAAAGCTACGACTTAGCTCCAAAGACACCATAACAAGAAAGCAAGAATTACTTTTCTAAGCATAACTTACAAAGTGAATGCATTCGTTAGTTCCTGCAGGATAACGATAGCATTTGTTCTGCATTGGGGATGTTTCTGCCTTATCGTCATAGCAACTTCTTATTAACCATAATTTCCTTGGGCTACCTAAGCGCGAGGGGATTTGGAATGCCTGCCTGCTTGCTTGCATATGTGCCAGCCTTCTTGCTCGTTTGCCTTGCTGCCTGCTTCAACGCTGAATGTGTGCCTGCCTGCTAAATATGCTGCGTACTGGCCTGCCTGCCGGCCTGTTTGTCTGCCTGGCTGACTGGCTGCCTAGCTGCCTGCTTGCCTTTCTGCCCTGTTGTCGGTCGGCCTGTGTGCCGGCCGACCGATCAGCGATGGCTCAGAGGTACAGCACTCGCCTCGTATGCGGGAGGTACTGGGTTCGAATCCTGGTACCGCCGGTCACCCACCGGTTTCTTTAATGGGCACAGGCGCCCCTGGTCGAGTGCGGACCCTTGAAAGGGGAATTCACGCCTGGAAAGCTGCCTTTACCCTTGCGAGGAGCCCCTGACCCTTGTCCTTCTGGCGGGGCCCACGGCCATTATGCCGTGTTGCACCATTGCCGGGGGTGAAAGAGTCTGGCGACATGTCCTGCCGCAGGCGGTTTGAGTTGAGCGTCCATCGTCGCTGTGGAAGGCACCATGTGAATTTGCGTTTCTTGGTGGCGCCGGGAATCTACCGGTAAAATAGGTGCCGGCACAACCTAAAGAAGATTGCGGCCACACAAGATGTTTTCGTCGCGTGCAGTGCACCGAACAAAGCCTCTAGAATGGTCTGGAAAGTTAACGACCAGACCCAAAGGGGAGGAATGTGATAAGAAGTATCGCATCAGGTACGCGGATTGGAACAACAAAGTTATTTATCGCATCCCATTATCACGTGGGAAAGTTTACATTGGACAAACCGGCAGATGCTAAATGACAGACCCAGAGAACACGCCGCATCACTCAAGACAACACCATACGGCCCTCTTCCATTCCATTGCCGCGATTGTACGTGCACCGCACGCTGAGATGAAATTTGACATTATCGGACGGAAGCACAATCGCCTGGCACGAGAAATCATTGAGGCTCTTGCTATCGACAAGAAAGGCGACACGTGCGTCAGCAGCGCTTCCGTCACAATGAGCGACAAAGAAAAGGACACATTCCGGGTGTATCGAGTGGACTGATTGTGCAAGATTTTCGCCGAGTTGTGCAGTGTTTCTCTCTATATATTTGTGTTTTTCTTCCGTAAACTGCAGTTGTTAGTTAGCATTGTGTCCGTGTTTCTCTCGACCATTCTTCGTTTCCGTACGCTCCAGCTGAAGGTTTTCTAGCTAATCTCGGCATATTGTTTTGCAAATCCTCCTCAACAAGAGTGTTCAAAGGAATGCTCCTCAGATCTGTACCAGCCGCGGACAGTGCGCCCGCGGCGCTTTATTATCTTTTGCTCGTTGAAAGTTGTAAGTTATTTATACCTCGTCTTTCCGTTAGCCGTGTTGTCCTGATCGGCCTATTGGGTGCTTTTAATTACTTTTTACACCTCGCCTGTCCGCTTCTTGGTATGATTGTTTATGCCCCGTGTTTTGGATTATTCGTTCATACTGAGTCATTTGGAGCTAATCTTTGTCACGAGAATGTTATAATGTGTCTTCATTGAGTGTAGACAGTTCTTGTGCCGCGGTTAAGGAACCAGAATATATAGACCCCGAGAGGCCCTCGGCAGCAGAATGACTGCGTAGCTTATCCCCAGAGATGCTGCCTGGATAAGGCTTGGTGCTGCTGAGCCAAAGGTTCATGGTTCAGTGGCGACCATGGCGGCTGGTGTTGTTATAAAGGCGAAAAAATGGTCCATAAACGAAAACGTGGGAGCGCAGAGCACAGGTGTAATAAAAAGACGTTTCGGCTTCAAACTTAGAACGCAGGAGTGGAACGGCTTGCCAGAGGAAATTGTCTCTGTGCCTCCCTCATCTTTTGTAGCAAATTATCACAATTTTTTATTCAACTAATCGTTATGTGTAAATTTTTGATGCGTTCCGTATACGTTTTTTTTATTTTAATGCGCTCTGTAACCGGTAGCACTCTTCGTTTTTTTTTTCGCTTTTGCTTTGTATTTACAATGTGATGCTTTATTTAGGACAGTGTACATCAACACTTTGTTGTTTCAACCACACATCCGTTTACCCGCAACCATTTTCATTGTTAATTCAACTGTACTCTATTCCTTTGCTTGTTCTGACCCTACGATAACGCCCGTGAGGGTGATTTAGGTACCTGTATATATAAATAAATAAATACTGTCTATACTCTGTTTTTCTTAAGCCTTTCTAGAAACTTCAGGCGTACTTAACGGAAATGTATAAAGGAAAGGGCTGGCGTTACTTTAGTTTAAAATGAACGTTGAAATGCATTGTATAAAGAAAAATAAAAAACAAAAAAATTAAGACACGTCTTATAAAGTTGCAATATATATACCCGCAGTCCAAACAGATGAAGTGCCAATGCTGCGTGGGCAGGCGTATTGAATTGAATTAAACAATATTTACAGCATTTATCATAGGACGAACAAAGGAGAACTTCTTGAGTGTATGAGGAAGAAAAAGAAACCAGGCTTTCGTGCCAAGGGGGCACAACTCTTTTGACTTTTGATGACATTGGCAGCAGTTCAAGCCAATACGTAGTCAATTTTATGGCTAGGCAGTCTTTGCCGAGTACCAAAGTTACCATCCGCGTAGCCTTTTTTCTCCGAAAAAAAGTACAATTTCCGAAAATGATGCATTTCGCAAGGTGAGGCATTGTCGGAAAAAAATATATACACTGCAAACATGACCGAAAGAAATCTGACAGTAAAATGCACAACCCAAAGTGCAAAGGATGAGACGGTTCTCAGTTTCGTCCCTCATGACCCCATCTGGTAGTAACAAACGCAGCAGTAAGAGAAGCGCGGTAAGAATGATTGCGCATAAAAATGAATTCTAGGAACATCTCGCTATTTCATTCCAGTTTTCTCAGCTGCGTACTAACCAAATACACATTACAGCTTTATAGACGTATACATGTTAGCTGTAATAAATTACGAGCATTACAAAATACATGATCTCTTTATATGTCCAAACACGTAAGCTCGAGCACATACAACCGGGACTGGCTGCATGAAGTTCTGCTCGCTCCAGAAAATTTACGTAGACTCAATACACAATGCACTCTATTTTATATGTCACCACCTCTCCCAGAATACCGAGATACGTGTTTAAGAAACATTCGCTCGCATTCTGCGGGGGTTTTTACAGTTAGAAAGGGACAATGCGCAGCCAGCTAACCGTTTGTTATCTCGTTTCTTTTTCGTTGTCACAACAAACACCTTCGCCCTTGAAAGCAGTTACTCTTTGGTAGTTGCGCTCTTGCGCGGTTAGAATTGGATTCGCATCGCACCTAACAGTACAGGCTAATTACTGCTAATTTCGAAGTTTTTCGTAACACCTCAAGTGACTTTGTTATGAAAACAGTGATAGTGCTTGTTTAATGTTTGAACAAGTACCCAGCGTCGCCAACCCCTTGATGCGGAAGAAGCTTTTTTTATGCGGTTTTGAGAAAATTTCTTGAATATTCAGGTGCACAATAGCATATTGTATTTTGCACTCTCGCAATTAAACAATTAGTAGAAGCACAAGAGACTGCCTTTGTTGAGAAAAGTGCAGGCATTTGGTTTATTAAACAAAGCCTTAAGTTGGCTACCAGGATAACAGAGCGGATAGCGAGGGACGTAGAAAGGGGAAGGCCATTAACTAAATGCAGGGAATAAGTCAGAAAATTCCGAATTAAGAAACGAACTGGGGCAGCGCAAGACTGGAGCGGGTTGAGGTCAATGGGGGAGGCTTTTATCCAGCCTTCCCCTAATAGCCTAATAATGATGATGATGATGATGATGATGATGATTGTGCCCTATTATGCGAACAACTGGTATTTTTGTTGGCGGCAACCGCTAGAGAAAAAATCTAACGCTGGAAATGGTATATAGATACATATTTCAGCTCCTATGTGATTTCAACTTTGGTCTCCGCTACCTACGGGCTGCTGTGTCACGTTGGCTTGTTACAACAAAAGTTGGCCCACTGCATTCATGACTCTTAAACTTCAAAAACACGTGAGTAGGACACAAGCCATGCCAAAATGTGCAGAAACTAGCGCTAAAACCAGAAGAAACAAAAACGAAAGCACTGCCAGTAACAGGATGTAGCTGTAAAGATGCCTGTAAAAGTATTTCGCATCCAAACAGGGAGAAACGAAAAAAGAAAACTGGGGCGCATATGATGAATTAGTATGAATGTGTTTGATACAAATTGCCAAGAGGTCGTCCTGAAAGCGTGTATGCAGTCTTAATTTACCCATGTAAAATCTTTGAGAAATTTGAAACTGCTGTCAAAGTTAGGTAATCGTGATTGCACGAAATCTCTCGCTACAATGTATTTGTACTCAGAGGAAGAAACGCTTTAGGTTTGTGGTTTATACTTTGTTGTTACGAGCATAATCATAGTCTGTGCACCCAGTGTTTCGGGAAAGTTTGTGTTTAGTTGAGATTTCTCATCATGTTGTCCACCTATATCTACTGGATGACTGGGTTCAGACGTTTGCTTGTGCTGAAGGGCACTCCGAGGTCCAGCTTGCGCCCTATTGAAGGCGTGACTGACGGATTCAGGCGCAGTTAGGCAGCCGTTACACAACAGCGTAGTCACGTGGTTCTCTTGCACTCAATCCCAATAGGACGTACAGACTGCTCAGTCAGCCCTCACCGATCAAACGCAGGCGAAACAGCCGTTTCTCCCTTGAGTAGTTACGTGGTGCCGCACAGGTGACATGGAGGGTGCAGCTCGCTCATTTAAATTAGATTAGGAGCTTGAAATACTGTTACATGGGGGAGAAGGAATGAGACGAACCATGGAGGATGACGACGCGATCTATTTACAGTACCAGATGACCTATTTACATTATTTACAAGGCAGCTGTTGCAGAGAGTTCGCCCAGGCTGCACGCCCCACACACAGCTCTTCTTCGACGTTCTTCATCGGGCCCACAGCGGCGCATACCCTACGGCGCCCGTCGTCTCGTCGTGCACATAATCACCGCGTCGAAGGCGACTGTCCCGGTCAAGATCACAAGAAATGTTCTGATGCGCTGAGGATGCGAATGAGAGGAGAAGAGAGGGGAAATGTTCTGACCGGCACGGATTACGATAGTTCGATGAGCTGCGGCCCCTGAACAGCGTTTCCCACCGATGAAGCGAAGCAACAGCCAAAGGCCTTGGAGCTCCGCCGGAGAACTGAGCAGGGGATCGGCGTCGTCGTATCGTTGGGTCGCGGCTGGTCACGTCGGAAGGTCACGGCAGGTCATTGGCTGGGGAAACGGGGCGGGGGATGGTCACGTTCATGTCGCGCCGGAGCTGGAGCTGGAGCTGGCCGACGGGATCCAAGAGGCTTTTAGCAATACAGTCAAACCCGTTTATAGCGAACTGCAATACGCACTGCGATTAGTTCGATATATCCAATAGTTCGATATAGCCGAACCCGCCTATAACGAACTTATCGTTACAAGTTCGCAATCCGCGGGAGCTCCGCTTCTTCTCCTCAACTCCACCATTCCTGCATGAAAAAATGAACACAGTAAAGTAGCCATTACCATACCCAAAATCATCCATTTGTTGCAAGTAATAAAGCTACTTTCCGCCTTAACTGCCTACTTTGCAAAAAAAGTGGTGATTTTTGTTTTCCCTTTCGTTTTGGTGGTTTCAACTAGCATAGCATTCTCTACACGAAACATTGGTTGCACCAGTTTGAGTCCGCGTCCACCAAAATCCAAGAAGCATTGGCGGAGCACATCGACTGCCGAAAGCGCTTCATTATAAGCGTCGGACGGCTTTCACTCGCGACATCATCGGGAATGTTGGCGAGTTCTTCCCGGAACATTAATTTTTTTTTCCTTTTTTATCCCACAGTGCACCGATGCTGGTGTCTTGGTCCGGATTCGCTGAGTGGGCGGGTTCCGTCGTAAGTCCCGCGCGTCGGAAACAGTTACGGCAAGTGTCGGGCGTCACGTCGCTCCGTGCAAGGCGCAATGTCTCAGTCGCGGCTCTTGCTCCGTGGTCGCGGCCAATCCACATCTCAATCACCGCTCCGAGACCATGCGTTTGAACGGCCATTCTAGGCGCGCAGAGTTCGATATATCGGATGTGAACTTCGTTATAAGGAATATGTTTCCCCTGTATTTCCGTAACTGAAATATTTTTGTTCGATATATAGCATAATTCGCTCTACCCGGCTTCGTTATAGCCGGGTTTGACTGTAGCTTCGGGAGACGAGAGCGGGCAAGGCTGAGACCACGATGTGTATCGAGACCCAGCAGCTCCACCAACACAGGCAACAAGGCAACACAGGCACTATATTTTAGTGCCCTTCTACTTTATGAAGGTGGGAAACTAAAACAGCCGTTGTGCGTAACGTTAGAGTCGACTTAGAAACAATGTTTGATATACTTCCAGTCCGGATAGTTCCGGTAAATCAAGGGTTTCAGCGGTTTTCTGAAGCACCATTCCCGTCGTTGATGGATATGCATTGGCAGCAGGCGGGAATTCTGTACTTTTTCCAACTTACTGTGAACTAAGTAATTATGAGGAATAAATCAAACTTGGCGTAATGGCGCCGTCTTTTAGTGGCTACTTTAACATATTCTTCCGGGATTTTCTTGAACGCAAAAGTTAGGGCTCTGCTCTGTAACTTTATGCTTCTGTTGATGGCCCTACTTGTCTGGGAAACACATCATCTGGAAAAGACAGCTTACAAAGACTAAGCTCAAGCTAATACACTGAAAGTAGGCTTCACCTCTAAAGCGATAGATTGCTTGCAAAACACCCTCAAGGGCAATATAGACCTTGTGTTAAAAAATATGAAGGCCCTAGGACGTTTTAAAGTTTGGGTGTTTTTTTATACGCTGAAGTTGTGGCAGCAGATTTACCATCTCGTGTGTTGGAGAGGGAGCCGCAAAGTGGCGCTACTCTCCGGTGTGTTCTTGCTTACAACCCCCTATTGGCGGATATATTACGAACAATCTATCTGGGGTAATCGCAGACGCTAAACGCCAACAAAGTAATCGCAGGCACCAGCAGATTTCCCGAGTATCCGGAGCGTACGCTGAAACTTGCTCTTGCACATTTAAAACTGTATGCCTATAAAACATTGATTCGCCCGAAAGTAGAGTATGCGCTAAGATGTGGACACACATGAGTGTTACCTGATCGACAACAAAGAAGCCATTCAAAACCGTGAACTTAAATTTACTCGCTCGGATTTTTCTGTATTTAACCGTGTCACGATCCTCAAATCGCGCGCATCTTTTCCTCCCTTGAACCACCGTAGGAAACTAGCTAGGATGGCGTTATTCAACTAGGGTCCGGTAGTCATTAACACCCGACTCTTCGAAAAAGTGGTGTTCATCAAGTCGCGCCAGAAACGAACGTCAAGTTTCCTACCCTCACCCAGGTATGGGCACCTTTGCAGAATCTTTTTTTGTTCGCTCAGCCAGGGATTGGAACAATCCTCCGAATCACTTGAAACAGACCAAACAACGCTTATGCCTTTTTTCTTTTTCTTTTTGTTTTTTGTGATTTTGCTTTTCTGGTTTCTCTTTTTTTGCTTTTTTTATTTTGCATTCTTCTTTCATTTATTGTTCGCATTGAAGACAAAGTACTTTCCTGCTGCATACTCAAATTTTATTGACATTCTTATCTCCTTCCGCCAAATTAATAGTCACATAGCTGTTTCCGGTTGTTTGCGTGTGAGGTGTAACTATGTTTGCACCACTGAAGTACTGCAAATCTCGTTTTTTAAGCAGTTTCAACACAGATCACGTCGTAATGTAAAACACACAGAAGGTTTGACAGTCTATTGTTGTCTTATATGCTTTTCCACTTATTTTATGTTTGCATGGGTCTTGCATTTTGTTATGGAACTTGAATTCTCCACCCCACCCCAACCTCGTTTGTTGTACTGGTCTTTCACTTGTACTACCTCTTATGTAATGGCTCCTCTTTAGAGACCCTTGAGTTATGAAAATAAATAAATAAATAATTTGCTGGATCCTAACGATAGACAGCTTCGCTGTAATGTTCGTGCAAAAGTGCGGGAAATTGTCTTTCAAGAAGAAAGCGATCACCCATCTGTATTGCCAGTGGCTGCTTGCGCCTGTCGTAGCTGGAACGTAGGTTTTGCTACAAGTCGTCTTGTTGCGACTTCGAGAAGTCCAACCCTTCTAAAGGCTCTTGAATACATCAGTTGCGACTGCACGTTACGCAGTTGCAGGTGGCTCTACGTCAGCTTTGTTATCAGCCTGCGGCTTTTCAATTCCCATCTTCTGGACAAATCAAAAGAATGCGAGCGTGTAGCTCGTGACCACAGTAGCAGGCATGCGCACTTACAACCCAATGTATGGGATATGTTCATCTCAGACTTTTTCCGAGCTATATGCCCTGCCGTACTTTTTATCGTGCCATGATGACACCCCTTTGTGTGACTGTCAGGCCGGTATATAGCATTTGCGCCGCCAATGGATACCAAGGAAGCCCCCCCAAACTCTACATATCAAAGGAATTCTATTGTTGCTTATACTAAACGAATGTGTTCCGTGTCTACTGACAACATACACTATACAGTCCACCACGTTCTTGCCAATTTATGATCGTAGGGGAAAGAATTCTATGAACTTAATAAATTTGTAGATCACCAAGGGGACATACTTCTAGAGTCGAGGTATTATCGGTAGGGGCAGGCTATGTCAACGACCTGATCCGCTGTAGTGGTAGAAGCTTGACCCCTCCAGGTTCCAATGATGGGTTTTTCGTAGATTGCGAAAATGGCAGTATTTCAGATACTTCGATATGCCAGATTGCACACACAGTAACACGGAACACGTAGATGTTTGTTTGAGTCTTGAGATTGCCAGAGTGGCTGCTAAATATGTGGTGGTGCGACTGTGGAAGGATCAACTTGTGGCAATATTCTGGGTACCAAGGTACTTTTCTATTCCCTCCTTACTGTACAAACGACCCAAATGCATACAGCTCTATAATTTCTGCCAGGTGACTGTCAAAAGTTGGTAAGTGTCACTGCTCAGCAGCTACGCTCCCCTTATCACGGTTCGTAGTTTCAATAATAAGGGGTGCCTGTCTTGTTTTTGGGCCGGCAGCCCCTCGTTGCTTAAGACAGTGGTGTCTTCCATTGATGATACTGCAGCAGCTGCCTCATAGCTGATTTGTGGGCTGGGCTCAGGAACAGCCTTAGGGAGGTGCGTCTTGTGCAGACTCGGACCTGAATCTTCCGGGCTTTGAGGGATAGGCCCGCTCAGAGCCTCACAAAGAACAGCCAGCGCTTGATCCTCCAACTGAACCTTTGTAGCCCAAAAACGCAGCACTTCACACGTAGGAGGTCTGATCTCTGTCTAACACCCAAGATCATGAAGAGTATTTGCTGATGGCTTCAAATTCTATGCACTATAAGCCATCTTGCGAGCGCAGCGTTTACTTAATAGGTTTGTTGTTGTCTCCTGTGTCATTATGATGCTCTGCCAGATTTTTAGAGCCTAGAGTGCTGCGGAAGGTTTTAGTTACATACAATGAGAAGTATGTGGGCCCATGTGCGGTGAGTGGCTGGGCCTGTCCGCACTCCAAGATGCAGTCGCGCCAAGAACACTGGGGACACGAACATTTGTGGTGGCATTCGTCATCAGCAAATATAGAGCTTGAACTCTGTGCACCATCGTCAATTCAATCCGGCTGCCTTCTATCCCCGAACGGACCAACAGACGGACGAAAGAATGGATCAATAGATGGATTGATGGATGAATGGACGGATGGATGAATGGATGGATGGATGGATGGATGGATGGATGGATGGATGGATGGATGGATGGATGGATGGATGGATGGATGGATGGATGGATGGATGGATGATTGATGGATTGATTGATTGATTGATTGGATTGATTGATTGATTGATTGATTGATTGATTGATTGATTGATTGATTGATGAATGGATGGATGGATGGATGGATGGATGGATGGATGGATGGATGGATGGATGGATGGATGGATGGATGGATGGATGGATGGACGGACGGACGAACGGTTGTAGGAGCGTGAATGTATGGATGGACAGACGGGCGGTTGGCGCAAGGACAAATGTATCGATGGAAAGTTTTTAGTCGCGGGATGGTGCCAAAGAATCAGCCGCATCGGACATGGCAGCCGCTGAGGCTTGTGATGGCGTGGGGGGCCACATTAAGCTCTTCACCGTTGTCCACCTCTTCATTAGGATTGACAGAAGAGGAGCACTAGCTAGGGGCCCTCCTCTAACGCATTTAGGCAGTCCTTGGGGAAGACTCCTAAAAGCAGCTCCAGCGCAGCAACGCCGATGCCTTTACAGGAGAGCAAATAAACAAGTTTTTTCTCTAAGCACTGATTCTAGTCTAGTTTTCAAAATGCTAAACCCAAATAGCATTGCAAAGTGAAAGCAAATATTTTGCTACGTCACAAACAGACGAAGACACAACTCGTTTTTAGGGTTTTGTGTACTAGCACAATGAGCTTGCGTTGACATTCTTTCTGTAAAATTCACACAAAGCAAAAACAATACAAGGAATTGCTGTGTAATTTAGCTAAATTTTTTTAATGTTGCTACGTTTGGGTCGACTCCAGGTAAAATTAAACCTTTTGTTAACTAAAGAGAGAGAGAGAGAACAGTCTTTAATGAAAACTGGCGATGTCAGCCCAGCTAAGATGCCTGGCTTGCTACGCCAGATGAATGCGATGACGATGATAATTATAATGATGAAGAGGAATACATATGATTTTAACTAATTACAAAGTCTGATCAAGACTTGTGTCTTTTAGGTATGCCAATAAGGCTTTTGTTGCACGAGCGACACGTTTGGAAAAGTTCCAAGGACCTAATACGTCCCTCAGTTCTAGTTTTGCGGACAGCGGCCGGCCCAGGGACACTGCGAGAGACACTCTTTGTGTAGTAAAGCGCACACAGTCACATATTAGGTGTTGGAGGTCTTCACGTACACCACACTGTGGGCACAGAGGCGAGGAGGACTGATTGATTTTGTAGCAGTAGTATCGCGTGTAGGTGACGTTCAACCGCATGCGGTGCAGTACTGCTTCATCATGCTTGGATAGTCCCGGTGGCATTTTAAAATTACAATGCGGGTCGATAGAGTAGAGCGGCGCGTAATGGCGGGATGCGTCTGCCCAAAGCGATTGCTGCATGCTCCATGCCACACTAGATGCAAGGGCTGAAGCATCTTTGCGAGAATAATGGCACCGGTATTTTTGATCCGCGTTGGTCATGCGCTTTGGATGCTGCAACGTCCGCCTTCACATTTCCAGTTATCCCGCAATGGGCAGGGAGCCACTGAAGTGCTATTTGATGGTGCGCTTGCAGAGCTTGAAGATGTAAAGCTTGTACATCGAGCACAAGCTGATCTTTGGGGAAAGACGCCAGACATTGCAGTGCAGCCCGAGAGTCCGTGAAGATGGCCCACGCGCGTGCCGGCTGCTCGATGATGTGAGCCAAGGCCATCCGCAGAGCTGCAAGTTCGGCGGCCGTAGATGATGTTTTGTGGCTGAGCATGGCACTGAGGGTGGTGCGGGACGAAGGTATCCACACTGCGACAGTGGATGATGTGGATGACACCGATCCATCAGTGTACAGATGTGTATGACCTCCGTATGTGTTGTACATATATTCAAGAGCAAAAAACCGTAGAGCGGCAGGTGGAAAATGCTCCTTGCGTGTAATTCCGGGCACCGTGGTCACTATTTTCATGGGCGGGAACATCCAGGGCGGGTGGAGATGAAGTGATGGCGGCTGGTAATGCTGCGGCAGGAAGTCGCACACTTCAGGGACTGAACTTGGCTCTAAAGGGTGGTCACATTGCCTGGCCACAATACGCAGTCGCACGCGGAGAAGCTCCTGCGTGCCGAGAGCCAAGGGTGACAGACGTCGGCATTCCGTCAATGTTCCAACAGTAGAGGTAGTTTTCGGAACACCAATGCAAGTCCTCAAGATCTGTGCTTGCATGGACTCTAGAGCCTTGATAGTTCCTTTAGAAAGCGGGACCAAAATGGCGATGCTGTAGCGTATGAGGCCAACGCACAGCGCTTCGTAGAGCCGAAGGAGAGAGTTAACGGAGCAACCGCCGGAGTTTCTGGAGAGCATGCTGAATATACGGGCGATTGAGGTAAGCTTCTCCTTGAGATGGCGGACATGAGGTGACCAGGTGAGTGACCTGTCGAATGTCACCCCCAGAAACCTATAGCTGGGAAGGTATGGGATGTCAGTGCCGCCAACAGTGAGCCGGTAGTGCGTGAGGTCCCGCTTCGTAAACGCCAACGCAGCACATTTGCTTGCCGAAATTTCCATTCCTCGGGCTGCCAAGAACGATACAATGGAGTTGATTGCTCGCTGCAGTCTCGACCGCAGCACACGTCTGTTTCGGCCAGAGCTCCATATGCAAATGCCGTCCGCGTACAAGGAGATCTCAACCGACTGCGGCAAGCATTTTTCCAGGCCTATAATGGAGATGTTGAACAGCGTGGGGCTTATCACCCCGCCCTGGGGAACACCTCGAGTCACTCTCTACAGTGCTGAGTCGCAGCTGTGTGTTGACATGTATACATACCTATCGGAGAGATAGTCTGATAGCCATGCATACATGCGGCCTCCTATTCCTGAAGACTTCATCGCCGAGCGAATAGCATCATGCGCTACGCAGTCATAGGCTGATTTGATGTCCAGGAACACGGCAATGATGATGCTTCCGCCGATACTTAGCTTGTTTTATGCTGGTTACAAGGGCAATGGCAGTTATCGATGCTGCTGCGGCCCTTGCGGAAGCCAGACATCGGTGGCGGGTATACATTTCTGACTGTCAAATCCCAGTTCAAGCGATACAGCACCATCTTCTCCATCAGTTTGCCGACACAGCTCAGGAGGGCTATGGGACGGTAAGACTCTATGGCCGTTGGAATTTTCCCTGGCTTTAGAACTGGCGCAATGCGGGCGTGTTTCCATTTCGGCTCTAGTCGGCCGGTCTCCCATGAGTGGTCAAAAACGTTTAGAAGGCAGCCTTTCCTCTTTTCGCCTAAATGCGAAAGGGTTGTATAGCTGACGTCGTCCGGACCTGGGCACGTGGATTTTTGATGGAGGCCAGTGCAGCCAGCAGTTCTGCCATTGAGAATGGAACGTCCATGGCACACGACATCGCTGGGGAATCCTCGCTCTGGGGCGAAGATTATGGTGGTACAGGTGTCGGCTCCGTGGTAATTTTCTTACAGAAGGCGTTAGCTACGTGTAGGTCAGTCGTGTTCCTGCTGAGGGCAATTGAGCTAAAGGGGTGTAGTTGACTTGGTGGGGCCCGCAGGCTTCGAAAGAGGCACCATATTCTGGAAAGCGGCTTCCTCGGGTACAACTTCGAGCAGAAGGACTCCCATTCGCGCTTGGCAAGCTTGGCCATATGCCTCTGGATCGCCCTCTGAGCACGCCTGGAAGCTCGAATATCCTCAGGCGCTAGCGTCCGACGGGCTCGTCTTTCGGCTCATCGACGCACTGCTCGAAGCCTCTCATACTCTGCGTCAGCAGTGCTGTATTTGGGTGGCAACCTCATCACTTTGGTGCTGGACTTACGAGCTCCTTGACATTGTATCCACGAAGGAGTCATATGAGCTCACTGAGTCTGCACACTCCTCCATCAAAGTTGCAAATGCTCCCCAATCTGAACAGCGAATTACACGCTGTTGGCGGATACCCGTAAGACCATCCACTGAAATGTAGGTCGGAACGTGATCACTGCCATGCCCTTCAATGTCCGCTGTCCAGCTCGTCCTAGCAGTAAGTTGCGATGAGACGACCGTGACGTCAAGGGCGCTTGATACCTTGCCCCGGAAGAAAGTCGGCTCTCCAGTGTTGACGACGCACATACCGTGCCGTTGAGCAATGTCAAGGAGGCGCCGCCCTTTGACTGTCGTTTTTACACTGCCCCAGGAGGGATGGTGAGCGTTGAAATCTCCAGTCAAAATGTGCGGGGCTGGTGTGACGCTGATGCTTTCTAGGCGGTTTGTATTTAATGCCGCGCCAGGCGGAATGTAAGCAGCAGTTATTGTGAATGATGGACCTGCGCCCCGCACAGCTGCTGCCACGTATTCGTTCGATACGTCTGGTGGTAAGCTATGCACCACTGAAGTGAGGTCGTTTCTCAGGGCCACTAAAACTCTTGATATGTCTACACCAGTTTTCGACTGCACAACTGTGTACCCGGAAAGGCGTATATCGTACGACAATCTTGATTCTGAAATACCAATCACGGGAAGTTTGTGCTTTAGGGCGAGTTTACGTAGATCAGGGAGGCGTTGTTTGAGTCCGCAGGCATTCCACTGGAAAACTGTGGCTTTGTCACGAATTTCGTTAACTCTGGGGGCTGTCACCACACGAGTCGTAGCAGCTACCGCCATTGTGCAAGGAAAGGAGAGACATAGTTCAGTAGAGTCAAGAGCGCCGCGGCTACGGGAGACGTCAGAGGGGCGAGAAAGACGCGAACAGCCTCTACAAGAGAGGACACCACAGAACACCAGCCCTCGGTACTTCCGTCAACTGCACGCTGCGCTGGCATAGACGTCCGATGGGCAGATTTTGAAGACCGTGCAGCTGGAGTAGGAGTCTTGGCTGGTGGCGGATGAGGCGCTGCTGTCGATGCAGACGATGACGCATCTTTTGAAGAAGACGCGGGGGTTGCTCTTGGATCCCGCTCTGGCAGAGCTTCTGCAGCAGAATGCTGCTGCTGCGGCTCGCGCCGCAGGACCGGTAGAGCCGGGAAGTCCTCATCGAGAGACCCGCAGGTGGCTGTTCTGGCTTTTCCGAGTCTTTGCGCCCAGTGTGACGCCGCTCTTGTAGGGCTGATTTTGCTGACTTGTAGTCAACATGGTTTGCTGTCTTGAGTTTAAAAATCGCCTTCTGATTACGGCGGACGGAGCAGTGAATAACGGTAGATTCGTGGGTTTTGCTGCAGTTAGGGCATTTTAGCTTGTCCGTAGAGCAGGACGCACGACCATGACTGCCACCGCACTTGGAACAGCGAAGCGAGAATTTGCAAACTTCTGCCACATGTCCGAACCGCTGGCATTTTTCGCATTGCCGAGGTGTTTCCACGTAGTCATACACACGATAGCGCGTGTAACCAATGACGACAGTGGTCGGGTATAGCTTTCTGTAGAGGAAAACGATTTGGACGCCCTCTGAAGCCTTTCCTAGCCTTCGGGCCGATTGAACTGGCACTTTTAGGCTCAACGCGGCGAGGATTTCAGGATCGGAGAGGTCCTTGGCAACACCCCTGAATACGCCCACGCCGCAGTTGCTGGGCCGTGGCTCATATGCCTTCACGGGAATACCAGCAATAGAAGAGATTTTCAGCAGACGCTCGGTGGCGTCGGCATTGTGTGTGTCTATTGCGAGAAGGTTTAGGCGGTAGTTTGGACGCACTAGCAGCACTCCATTTGGAGCCAAGTGACTGCAATTCGTCTTTGACAGCAAGGGGATTGTAGTGCTTAATGATTTTGGATGCATCGACTGGCTTTATGATAACGACGACGCCATGTCTCAAGGGGCTCAGGACCGTGCTGAGATCAAGAGGCTTGTATGAGCGTTTCGAGGCACGACAGCGCTTCGGGGGTTGCACTGGCTGAAATGGCTCAGTTTCCTCTGCTACCGGAGTGGAGTCATTAACGTAGATGACAGTTTCGGAAGCAGAGTCGGTGAGTTCTGACATGTCATCGATGTCATCCGGCAGAGGCGTATCAGCGGGATTAATTACAGGACTCACTTGTCCCGGGGAAGCGACGACCCAAGATTGGTGCTGCAGGGGCTTGTTGAAACTGCAGGTGGTTCTGAAGAGGCTGCGAACAGCGAAGGGGCGGGGGAACCCGGCTCCATGCTTGGGCCTGGCGGTTCACTCGGCGGTTGTTCCATGAGCGACGCTTTAAACAAGTGTGGTGCTTAATTGCCTCTCATTCATTTTTTTTATATTTCTTTTGCTCCAAAGAATGAAATTGAATACAGTCGAGTTATTTACATTTACATGTCGTTTTACCGTCACCCATGCAAGAAAGTGTTGGGATGAAATTGTTAAAATATTAAAAATAAGGAGTATTTATTCATATGCGCTGATGAAGCGAGGGAGCTACCCAATAAGATGAGTGAGCTGTAGTTTTTAATAAACGCCACAGAGAACGGTGCTTGCTGGCACGCATTATGGGTTGTAATGATTCTTTCTTATTGGTTCTAGCAGATATCTGGAATCTGGAAAGTTTGGTTGTCTAATAAAGTAGCCCTTCATAAAACATTCGGTGTCGCGGAACCCACAGACTATCGTGAGATTGTCTCATGCCTAATCGATTGCTGCTGCTGCTGCATTATTCAGTTTTTACGAGACCGCATACCTGCAAGCACTTGTTGGCTGCACACAACTTGTGTCTATATTACTGTTGAAGCAGAATCATGTAAACAAAAGAAGTGTCTTCTGGGTATCTAACGGTTCTCCACCGTGTTTCACGGGAATTTTACCTGGGTTTGGCTAGTGTAATTGTGCCCAACAGTTTCGGTGCAACCCCTAGAATTGCGGGAATCTGAAGATCCGCACTTTACACTACTAAGCGTAATTGACATGACCCCGAGAGCTACAGCACTTTCTTCATAGGATCAATTCAAAGCCCCACCTTTGTGCTGCGCACACAAAGGCGGAGTGAGTAAGTGAGTAAAGAAATTTTTAATACAACAGTTCTGAGGCCAATAAATACCATGTGCAGCGGCAATACAGAAAGAGATGTGCCAGATATGCCACCGCACGCTCGTAAGCTACTGTGAGCATTGACTACAACGTATTCGACATTAGTACTTCTCCTAAAATGTTGCTGTCACGTGGACAAATCATATGGGACACTGGAGATGCTTTTCCACCCGATTGAAGTGCGACTAAACCTTCAGAGATGTGTGTGGTCTTGCGGTATTATGGCTTCAACTATTAAGAGGTCCAGATAACACGAGAAAAAATTGTCGTTCACTTTTGAAGACGCCTGATGCTTCTGCAGATTTTCTGCTCCCCTGAGACTTTCCGTTTTTATAAGCGGATGCGCGGGTGCGGCATGGTAAAGGCCGTTAATTTGGCAAAGTCTCGAACTTGATATCGGATATTCCTCTGGTTTTAAGCCTTACACATTCATAAAGATGCGGTAACATGGAAGTGCGGTGCGGATAATCCAAAGGAATAAAAAGGAATGGTGTCTACCTGCACCCATAAAGGTGGTGACCTTGTGATGTGACGCCCTACTGCCTTGATATCCAGCCTTTTTATACCGAAAGACAACGAATGGCTCATTGATGCACCCTGATCGGAGTCATTTTAAGCAGAGAAGGGCGCACTTGGATCCACATAATAACGCGTTTCGCAAGTGTCTTTACTTTGTCAAAAATAGCTTAGATAGCTCAAAAATGTAATTTACTGCCTCGAGACAGGCACCCAACAACTCCCGGGAAAATTCAGAGCGTTTTCAAGGGCAATAACGCAAGTTTCACCCTAAAAGTTTCGAAAAAATTACTGCCCTGAAACTTAAGAAAAAGAAAAAAAGCCTCGATTTGGAAGACTGATGTTCATAATTCTGAGCACAAAATAATGCTTTCAGAGTTGCCAAATTATGTCAGATTTCAATCAGCTCGGCTTTATTGACTAAGGATTTGTTTCACCCTACTGGCACCTAGAACGTTCTCGACGTAACATTTGGTTGGTTGTAAGCACTGCTCTAACGTGTGTCAATTTACGAGGCACTTAAGAAGGCCTACAATACATATATACCACTACACAATGTGTAAAAACATCGAGAACAAATAAAATGACCGCATTTCCGCAACGTTGGTGTCGGGCAACCATTTCTTTCCCATGAATGTATCATGGCTTATCACGGCGCAACTGTTGAGCTCTGCTCGTCACCCTGGCACAAACAAAACAAACAACTTTTAGTTCTGCCGAAGCAGGCGCACTGTAGCATGGACACTAGTGAGTGCGAGTACCAACCAGTGCCACAACCCATCGCCGCTATCCTTCTTACAGAAGGCCATTAAAAAGCTAAAAGTACACCATAAAAATGGAAAGTTTCCCAAGAAACTATTAGTGCGATTCGGAAGACAAAGACAAGTTGTAAAGAATCGCTTCTTCCACAATCGCCGCAGGCTATGAAGAAGAAGAAGAAACACATTTATTTTGGAGCAGAGTTACTTGATGATGGTGGTCGCCGTTTTGGCGGCGACCGTGGCCTCCCGGCTGACCAGTGAAGCTTGGATCCCCTGGTCTGAGCAGCACAACGCCTCCCCCCACTGCTCACATGTGGTTATTTTAGGATAGGGATCGGTCGGGCATCGCCACATAAGGTTCTGAAAGGTGCAGAGGGACTGGCAGGCTGTAGGGTTAGGTGAAGTGTGTACGGCTGGCTCAACTGGGTGTAATTTAGCGAGATTGCGAAATCTGTTAGTCTAAAACAAGTCATGTGTTTTCTTGCTGGATGGTGAGTTGTGTGTACGCAAGGGGGTAGACACGGCGAGAGAGGTGATCAGGGGTGGTAATTTCATTGTACGTTGTCAGCCGGTCTCTAGCGGATGTTGCGCCATGGTAGGGGAGCGAGCTGGGCCGGCTCGGATGTTGAGTTCTCGAGCCATACTGCGGGCAAATTCATTCCCCTTCAGGACAGCGTGTGGTATAGCCCAGTCGATCTCTACGGGGGACGTTGGGGGTGCTTGTTGGGAAATATTGAGTGCCTGAGGTGAAATAAACCCGCAGGCAAAATTTAGAACTGCCGTTTTAGAATCAGTGATGACCGTGGAGGGGATCGGCTTTTGTGTTAGCACTAATGCTACTGCCGCCTCTTCCGCCGTGGCTGGGTTGGTGGTGAGAATGGTCAAGAAGTTGCGCTGCACCTGTTTAAAAGAGCAATACGAGACAATTGAGAGGGCACCTTGCCACCGATATTCCGCTGCGTCGACGTAGCGGACGTCTGCTTTGTCGCGGTATTGTTTATGTAAAGCTTGTGCTCGTTGCGAGCGCCTTTTGGTGTCAAATTGTGGGTACATGTTTCTGGTTATAGGCTTGATAGTTAAGTTAGAATGGATGTCGTGGGGGAGTGGTTTTTATCTTCTGGGAGTCTAGAGGGGAGCTTCATAGCCTCTCGAGAATGTGAGCGCCAGTGGTAGTTTTTGAGTGCCTGGTAACTTGATTGATGAGATACGCTTCAATGAGTTCTTGTGCGGTGTTATGCACACCTAGAGCTTCGAATTTGGCAGTGTAAGTGGTGAGGAGCAGTTGTAGCACTGCTTTGTAGGATTTTCTAAGTATGAGGTTGACTCTGCTAAGCTCTGTTTTAGATGGTATGGAAGGGAATAGGTTGGCCTGCTTAGGACAAAGGCTTGAAGGAGACGGAGGCGTTCAGCTTCCCGGAGGCCTCTGTGTCTATTGGTGGCTCGTCGAATTAAACCTATCGTTTGTGTGGGGTGTTGTTCAAGCTGGCGTATGAAGGGAGTATTGAATCGGTTATGCTGGATGGTTAAGCCCAAAATTCAGATATTTCAACCTTCGGGATGGGGTCACCTCCCATGTGTATGTGTATATTCGGAGGGGATGAATTCTGTGTTGGGATTTGGTTGGCGAAAGGTGAGACCCGGTCTACCAGCCTCTTCTATAACTGTTTCTACTCTTCTTTGTAGAGGGCTCTCAATTTCAGCGTCGCTGCCTTTAAGATTAGGGATTTGTTGTAGTGGTTGGGGAAAGGCTAAGACGGGGAGATTGAACAGTAAAGGGGAAAAGATGGCGCCTTGTGGCGTGCCTTTAAAAAGGGATAGTCAGGGTGGCGGAAGTGATATCGGCGATTTGTAAAATAGCTGTCCTATTCGTCAGAAAACTTCGCATATAATTGTATGTGCGTAATCCTGGGCCTATGGAGTGTAAGACTTTTAGTACCGCTGTGTGTGATACATTATCAAAGGCCTTAGTTAAATGTAATGCTAGTATAGCGGCAGTGTCAGGTTTATGTTGAGGCGTGATAATGTGGTGTGACACTTGAAGAAGAATGTCCTGTGTGGGTAGTTTAGGTCGGAAAGCAATCATTAGTTTAGTCGCAAAGCAATCATCAGTTTAGGTCGGAAAGCAAACCTGCCAAAAAACAATTCAATATTGCTTAGATGCGTAAAACAATGTTGTACAATTTTTAGATGCGTAAAACAATGTTGTACAAACATACACGGTTTTAAACCATGTATGTTTGTACAACATTGTCTTACGCATCTAAAATTCTGGCATGTTTTAAGCATGCTTACATCTTTTCTGCGCAAGGAAAAGCTTAGGCATATCCACGAGAAAGATTACTTTGTATCGAAAAGTACCACCGTTTGTTCACTTAACAATAAATGCTGAAACGTTTTGAACACACGCAAAGGACAAAACCGCGTCAAAAAACAGCATAAAGAACCGTTGAGATTACGAGGAAGCAGGACATTATGTCAGGAATGTCTCATTGCACCTCTCCAATGTTTTACGGAGTCTTTATTTTTCCCCTTCATGGCACCCTGACATTTACGAATCCCATCGTGGCATGACAACTCCGAACCACTTCAAACGACTACTGCAAACTGCGGCTACTTCAACCCCCCCACATAGAAAAAGTGTTAAAAACTTCGGCTGCCAAACTGCAGTACATGGAGCGTTCAGCGACAAATAAAAGATGCCGGCCAGCGCGGCAGTTTTGCTGCCCAATTACGTCAAGAAATAATGACTCAGCAATCACAATGTCGGAGGTATTTTATTGGCAGGTTTGATCCTAAGTCTTCAAATCGTGTCCATTGCTGCTGTGCTGCTAGACGCCAGTTGACAAAGCATAAGTAGCTAGTTACTCATTGCGTAGTATTATGTTCCTTTTATCTTGTGATGTTGAAACGAATCGTGTTGCTGACAGCAGTAATATGCTAGCTAGATTTTCAAAAGAGCGCCAAGAATATTCTGTAAAAAGATGCTATTCGAGGGGAACTTCGAAGTGAACTTAGTGAACTTATGAAAGAGACTGCGCGTGCTGAGCACAAGCAGTAAGTGAACATTTTATTCACAGAAAAATAACACGCAGCACCGTGGCCACAAAAATAAACCAGTAAAAAAACGTTTATTTCACATGCTGACCTCATTTCATGCCACGAAAAAAGCTGACTTCACAGTTTAGCTGCGCTTATGTTCTGGTACTTCTAAATGTGGTGGTATATATCGAGATGAAAAGGCATCTGGTGTTCTCCTGTGCGGGTATCCTGGTCCACGAACTAGAAACTCGAGCTTCATTCTTCAGGGGTGCAGCCGTGCTTATTTCAGTTGGACCAATAGATGTGAAGATGGTGCTCCCTTTAGTGCGCTTGGGTGTCGACACACGAAGGATGGGGCAAATCCCCACATTGCAGAACAGAATACAGCCCACTACGCAGCACGAATTGTTAACTTTACAAAACCAGCTAATTGACTCAATACCAGTTCTTGACCTCGTAAAGTCTCGACCAACGTTTTAAATCAAAGTTTTTTATGGTGAGGGTTTCATATTTTTATGCCTTAGCAAAAATAGCACGTGTCTGACGTGCGAGTCGTTCTATAGAGCCATGAGTTGTTTGATTTATTGAGTGTCAGGGCACCAAAGCCTCTTTACAGGAAGCGCTATGTTCGCCCTTGTAGGCCCGCTACAACCGGCTGCCTTTCTGAGTTCCAGAGCAAGAGCATGAAGATTGAAAATTATTTACTCTGAGGACATATAACAGAATTTTTTTAGATCTCGAAATTGATCGACATATCGTTCAATACCCAGACATTATACCAAACGCCCCACCAGGGCATACTCGCAGCTATCATACACTCTCAGTGCGCAAGCGCAAAAGCAGCCATTCTCAGGGTAAGCATTATGTTCGGGTCTATGTAGAGCGACAGCTCGAAAACAAAATTTTTCGCAAGGTAAACTCTTACCTTGCAATGACGCTGATCTGCCGGAATGGATGTCTGATAGGTGTGAAGTTGCCCCATGGTATTCCCTGCGGAGAGGCATCCCAGATGGGCTCGTTGGGAGCCTTGCCGTTGTCTTGCCATGATAGCATGCGAGGGTTCACTGGTTGCCTCGCCGGCCCTCGCTAGCTTACTGTCAACATGGGTGACGTGTAGGTTGGCCTATCTATGCGCCCGTTTGAGGGCCCGAATTATATTTTTCATGATTCTTGCAAAACTCAGCGATACAGACCGTTCCTTCGTAACATGTGTGTTCGCAGGTGCAAACCTGACATATTATGTTTTTATCAACGTCCATGTAGAGAGTCACTGTTGCCTGTGCACCACAGTTTTGAAACTGCACACCGAAAGCTCATTCTGTAAGCACTCGACTCCTTTGAACATTTTGCCTTGCACGAAGCATGGGCTTACTCAACATTGCGTAAGCAGCAAAACATGGATTTCTGCAGAAATAAATCCCCTGACTTCCTGGAAGGGCTTGTTTGGATTTAAAGGATAGCCTCAACATTCAGAGGTGCCTGCTTTGTCATTAGGGGAGCTTTGTTCGAGTTTATGTAAAACGAACAACAGACGAACATTTGACGCATGCAGCTATAAGAAAAGTTATATTATTGCCGTGTATATAATCGAACCTTCCTTGTTGTTCATGAACGCTGATCGCACGGCAATTTTTTTTTGCAGATGCCGTTCAAATGAAGTGTAAGTTGACAATTCTTTAGGTCTAGCGAGTGTTGTAGAAAACAAACTCATCTCTTTTCCATATAATTTAATTAAAGAAGTTCAAATACTGCTTGCGGTGTGATAACCAGCTATCCTGCTATCTTCGCTAATTCACATAAACTTTGTATCCCTAGTTTCAAGAAATATCTACGTTCTCTCAGTGCGTGTCTCGGTAAGGACAGGCTTCCCAGAGAATCGTTTCCTGGCGTGGTCTACCAAATTTCCTTCGCCGATTTCGACTACGCATACATCAGTGAATCGGGCAACTTTAAACAAAGATTGCAGCAGCATCAGAACGTCGTGAAACAGGAGCGAGCAGCGCCGAATACTCTTGCCGAGCACGTGGATGCAACGCGCGATGGGATCGATTCGGATAATTTAGAATTATCGGCCAAGAAAGGAACTTCAGATCGCTGCTTTTATCTCGAGTCTATGGAGATACAGAGGACACTTCTCATGCTTAATCGGAATGAAGGATCCCTCCACCCGTCGTACACGCGCTGCTTACGTCACGTGCTCAAGAAAACATAGGAGTGCATGAACTTTCCTTCACCTCATTGTGAACAAGGCTTACGTAGCGAAGCTGAAACATCTTGTTTTTTTTTAGTTTTTAAGTTTCTTTTCGTTTGTGTTTCTGTTTTTACAGTTCCCGAAAAATGTTCATGCAAGAAAAGGTCAAGCATTACTGTAAAAACTTTTACGTAGCAAATTGTGTTGAATTGAGCATACGGCCGAGATGTCCGCCCGATAAAAGTTCACGGATGTCTTAGGCCAACGCTGTGCTCTTGAATCTTTTAAAAAAATGCTCTCGCATTTTCAATTTTTTTTCTGCCTTCTTTACGAAATCAAAAAAAAGTTTGTTCATTACTCTCGTCAGAAAACAAACAATCACACCTAAACAAAAATTATTTACGCCCTTGGAAGTTTGTTTTCAGTACCGCTGCTCCTAGCGACAACCACGGCAAACTAATCAGTCAGGGCCGGATTGATTTCACTGTCAAAAACTTGTGCACAAAATATCCTGCATCGATGTGTGTGCGAATTCCTATAATTGCACGGTTTACATTATCAAGGCTGCTCCCAGGTGGAAATGTGGCTATTGCAAGGATTCAATCGATGCAAACTGCATGCATTGCATGTGATGCATGCTGTGTTGGCATTTCACAGAAAAGTTATCGAGCCGGCAGCTGCTTCCGCAAAAACTGTTTGAAGCATTACAGAAGTATGACTACCTAAATGTTTGCTTTTGCTTTTCTACGTCCTGCGTGCCCCCATACGTATTATCCGTAAAAATAGACGCGAAAGAATAAAGCATCCGGTGTTCTTTACGCATGGATGAAAAATGTTTGCGAACCATTTCCTTCAAGAAAATAATTAAGCTTTAGATTTCAATGGCCATTCTTTTAGACACATTGGCATATAAAGTGACCGTTTGTCCCACATAAAATGAATTGGACCATTGACTTATCCTGGAATAGTTACCGCTTTCATAAAGTATGTTTTCTTCTGTAGTTGGCTATATTTCGTAACTATGTTTCGCAAGATTGTTTTCCTGCGTGTACATGAAACAGTATCCCTGCACTACCCCTAATAAATTAGAATAGTACGCTTTAAAAGATCTAAATTCCTTCTCGGCAAGAGCTACGGACGCTACAATTTGGCACTGGGATCACAGGAAAGCTGCATTCTGTTAATTCTCGTCTTTGTTTTGTGTGTGTTGTAAGAAAGAAATGCATGTGCATTCGTATATACAACCATTCAATACTTTGAAACTGAAATATACAAACGTCGTCAGTACTAGAACTAACACCGCTGCGCGGAGTACGCGTGCGAGCAACATCTTCCAGACTGTTCGACCAACGCGGAACCAGACGGAAGGGTGCGGTTTCAGCTGCAATTCACCAATGCTGTGCCGGTTCGGTTTTAACACAGCAACCTATGTGTTACGTTTTATTTGGCGTCGCGTATCGCAAAACGGACCATTGCATTAAGGGTTCAGGTTAATGGGGCGTCTCTATAATTAGGCTCAACCGGCCCTAACGCTTTTCATAGTGGAATACGTTTGACGCCATTTCAATTTATTCCAGGTTAAGGCGTACACAAAAAATTCTGGACTTAGGATTACGTTGGACGTAACTCAAAACAGTGTTAAAATACAGTCGGACGCAACTTTAACTTCAAACACCGCACGCCTAGGTCCGAGTCTCCTGAGTTAAACTGGGTACGTTATTCCGGGAAGCGGCTAAACAGGAAAATACGAGACGGCAGTGTCGCTTTGTACGTCGAGTTGAAGTGGGGGGGAAACAAACGAGACGGTTGAACTGGGAATGGGTTCAAATGAAAACAGGCGAACGGAAAGGGCAAAATGGGAAGGTCGCTTTTGCTGGCCTGGCGGAGAGGAATAAAAGTGAGAAACTGGTTCAGAAGGGGACCCTCCCGTAGGCCCCCTTCCCCCTTGGAAGCCTAAACGTCAGCCCAAAAAAAAGAAAGGTGAAAAAGAAAAGTGGCTTCTGGCTGCAAGAAATATCCAACTAAAACAAACTAAGCATGAAAGCCCTAGGCCATAAATATGTGCCTCATGAAAACACACGAAAACCGCAACATTCACCCTCTTTTCAAATTGCTGTCCTTCCAAAGATATGCAAGAATGGTTGGAACTCGCCGAACGAAAGCAGGGTCTTAAACCTGTGAATCAAGGACCAGATTCTTCCGGCAAATGTTTTTTTACGTCAAGGGGTTATATCACGTTTTCTTCGAGATGAACGATTATTTGAACCGGGTGTCTCTTCAAGAAAAATTCCTAAGGCGTTCACTACTGCCCCTGCGCTAGGAAGGCGATTAGTTATTTATGAAAACTGGTGAGCACAGTAAAATGAATCTGTTATAACGTTGGTTGAGGAGACTTAATGGTTGTTCGCTGTTCGGACCCCAAAATGACAGAAAGCATGAGGTGGTTGATAATGAAGTCACACAAGAACATTTTGCTACCCTGGTTCACAGCCAAAAAACTGCAACTAAACTTCTATCCAGAGTCTTCCTGACAGAGATGACTATAACATGCGCTCAAAAAAGTACAACCGGCGAGTTGGCACGTTCTTTGTGAAGCTCGACACGCAGTTGCTGCCCAAACTGATACATTGTGTTAAAAAACAGTGCCGTAGTTTATGAAGGACATATGAATCGTTTTCAGTAAATAAAAACCCCATGTCGCTTCCCCTGGAGACATGAGCAAAGATTGAATCCCTAACCCCAGCGCTTGCGCATTTACAGCAAACATTCACAGTATAACAGAGTATTTTAGCTGTCCCGAGAAACCTGACTCAGATATGCAGCAGGTCTTTCCGTCCTCCATGCCCGGATTGAGTCCCCAGAGTTCGCAACCACGAGATGTTACGTTACACTGAACCTCACGCATACCACAAACCAAAACACTTAGCCCCTCCTTGTGACGTACACGAAGGAGATTTTAAAACGTTTCTCGGGCTAGCTTGCGTTGTCCGGCTTTTAAACGACCATGTCTTACATCACCTCATCCTTGTGTCCGTCAGTAGAGAGTACAAGGAGGGGGATGTCTTAAAGTATTCTGTATGGTCAATTCTGTCCCGGGAAGAACCACGCACTGAGGCACCTTGAATAAAACCCGACTTATTCCTGTTGCACTCTTCTCATTAAATTTTATATGTAAAGTTGTGGTTTTCACTTTATCACTTCGGTATGCCAAAATGTTATTCATTCATATTTTTTTCCGAAATGTTTCACGGAGAGCTCTCTGCCAAAAATTAGCAGTTGCTCAGCTCTGATATGCCAGGATATACGTGGCGTGAACTAATGTTCAGGTGGAGATTCTTAGGTTTCCTGGTTGTGTAGGATGCTGATTACAATGCTACTACTGCTAAAATGGTTTCCAATCAAACCGAATTTGATCCAATCCGGTTCAATCGCTGCGGTGGTGGCAGCGGCGGCGCCGGCGCGCCAGCTGTGCGCTGTGAGACGTCACGGCTCCTTGCGCATGCCCAGCATCCCTTTCCAGGAGCCACGCGAAACTGCTCAATCTCGGCCGGTGTAGCTCACGCTACAATAACAACACAGGCCGTTTTTGGCTAGAAGCCACTCTGGCAATAACTTAACAGTCGGCCACTCGATTACTCAGGCGGGCAGTCCATCGGGCATCGGTAGGTCGCTTGGTCGGTCAGTCGGGCCGTCGGTCGGTTGGTCGGTTGGTCAGTGATTCAGTGAGTCAGTCAGTTCGGCATTCAGACAGGGAAGCTTGAAAATACTATAACTTCAAGTTGATTCATGTCAACGCGTCAACAAATAAAATTTTCAGTTTTGCTCTTACATGCGAACGGCATATTCTAGATTGTTAGGCCAACACAGAATTCCAAATATAAAAACAATTTGTCCTCTTAAATATCCGCCTAATGCGGTTGCATTCTAATCTCAACTCCAAATCTGTGGGAATTTTTCTAAAATTAAGCACACCATATTTTCACGATACAAATACAACTTCTTGTTTTAGCTGAAGGTTGCCTTCACATATATGTGTGGGTACAATCGGTATTAAAACGATAATAGACTTCAATATGGCCAGCAGAATTGCTATAAACACGAACTCCTCCGGAAATCCAATTCAATCTAAACCAAATTTTCCGCCAACCTCACATGAGTATATTTTGGTGCACCAATGCCGCAATGGGCATACCTAAACCAGGCGTTGTAAATATTTTTGTTCCTGCATTAAGGAGCTTGTTTTAGTCGTTATGGCTCCGAAGGGGCACCAAAATGAAGCGTCAATCATGCGCAAGGTAATTTTGCTTGCCCAGAGCTAGGGGAGTAGAGCAGCAGCACGCGCACTGTGCGTGTCGGAGAAGAGATTGTGCGGTTGACGTAAACAAAGGAGCGCTATAGTCTTCCGCACGGCTTCTCCAGCCTTGAACACAGACGTTTTCAAAAACTTGCTCAACACTACCAGGTGACATTACAAATTACCAGCGGATTCTCCAATGGCCAATCACTTCCAAATATAAAGGCCAGGGCACGTGAAATGCCAGAACAGTTTCAGTGTTCCCTGCCACAGCTCTAATGTCACCAGGAGCTCGTAAGCAAGTTTATAAAGCACAAGAAATTTCTGCTCTCGTGTTTTGTGCGTCGAATAAAACGTATTCTGCCAGTACGCAGTCATATCTTTCGCAACTCCATTTGAGTACCGGCGTCTACTTTTTTTTCACTTTTCCTACATATATATATATACCTGCCGGTTACAATGAGTGACGCGTTACAGTAGTACAAATACATCAATATGGTGCTCACACACGTCCTTCGCCATACCTCCAACCTCGTTTCATTTTTCACATCAAAATATTTTTGATCTCAAGCGACGTCGCATCTTCCTCCCCTTCTTTCATTTTTTATTACAGAGCACAATACACGCGTTCTAAGTTTAGTCAGTTTCTTTAGCGTTTCTTAGGAATTATCATGAACACACTAGGCGGTTTGCGCTTTACACCATTCACAGCCTGAGTGGTGTCGGCACATATACCTTTAGAATCCCAGTATCCCAAGACACACGTGCAGCCAGAGGGACACAATTTATTTGCGCAGGGCTCGCACTGAAAGAAAATCACGATTCCATGTCAATTTGCGTATAAGCATGACCTATTTTAGCAACGATTCATGCATTAGGTCTCATCATCAAGAAAAGGGGGGGGGACCTTTTTTAATGTTAATTGGTTGGATACACTTGGGAGCAATTTATATTTGAATATTTATGTATACTGTGAAAGAAAAATCAAGAATTGAAAGCACGTAGCAATTTCTTTGTTCATACGTTTCCATAAAAAACTTAGACGTGCTCCTGGGACATCTAGAATATTATCCCGTAGCCAAGAATGACGCAGTTCTTTTTAAGAAAATAATTTTTATGAGCCTAACGTTGTGATACGCAATCATCGAGAAGAAAACACAGCCATCAAAGAAGTAGTCAGACAAGTTATGTGCACAGTAGAGTCGTCAAATCAAATGCCGCGGCATTTTCTATGCACGCATTTATGGCATGACGTTTCTCCTTTGTTCAAATCATCCAACTAAATTCCCAACATTCTGGATCAAGAGAGAGCAGTCAAGTTAGCGCGGGCAAAGACACATCATTTGACTATCAAATAGGATTAGCCGGCGCAGAATACCAATTAAGAAAAAAACAGGCGCTCCGTTCGAAGCACCGGATTACATAACTAAGCGAGTCGATGCTGTGGTAACCAATCAAAGTGAATCTCAAACAATTCTTCATGCCGATATACGTAAGGCACAGTTAAAGGTTGCCTGAGCTGATGCGGTCTTTCACGGCAGAAAAACGTATAACAACAACGAGCCTTTATTGTTCATAAACACAAAGATAGAACCCACTAAATGTACTGCGGACCAAATGCACTCTGTTCCGCATGTCTTGCACCTGGCGTTAAAAAGGCGTGAAAATAGGACACTGAAGGAAGGGATTGGAAAGTCCGCAACATAGCTAAAACCTGATAGCAGCGTTTTAGCATACCAAGACATCAAATAATGCAAGGACAGCAGGCGTACGGGCCATTTTACCACCCCTAAGTGAAAAAAGTACTTTTTAACAGCAAAAATGGTGAATCCAGAAATGACAGAACACATCCAGCTTGGATGTGTATCGGCGTTTCCGCTTCCAACATGTTTCTTTGAATTGTTAATTGCAACACGTGACTTACAGTTTATTAGAATACTTTGTAGGTATGCATTTTACGAGTGTTGGTATCACGGTGGAAATATTTCTAAGGTGAGGCTTAGAACAACTCCAGTTACCTAACGTCAGAAACGCTGATGTTAACATCGAAGTTGCCTGGCGTCCCCTAATAACAATGCTAAGCTTCATAGATCTGCAAATCCAGCAGATCGTCTCAGGATTGCTTCAATTCATTTTCGCCGTGTTCCACTGCTCGCATCACCTAGTGGAACCTTTGGTACTTTTAAACTTAAAGCACGGCCTCGAGAGTGCTCCGCGAGCGCTTTTTGCTTTTCATTGCGTGTTTTGTTTTAAATTTGCTGTCGCAAAGTGTTAGACGCATGTATCTGTAATTAAACGAACAATGCAATCATATTTCAGTAGTGACATTTGACCTCGAATACGCGTAACATTTTTTTTGGCACAATACTCTTGACAAGTATTAAAAATTGCCACTATATGTACGCGTTTAGAAACGCATTACCTCATGGGCGTCTAACTCGAACGTCTTTTTGGGTGGCTGCATTTGTGCTTGGCGCTTGCTGCCGCCTTGCTAGGCTATGCCCTCTCCTCATTGCTGCGACCGCGTTACCACGTTTAGTCCCATAAAATACTCGTCCAAAAACAGCTTCGCTGTTAACGTGTGTTCAATAATGTGGAATACTTAGTAAGGGAAAACACCATGTTTTCTGCTTATATCACAATCACACAATGCGAATCTATGCCTATAAAGAGAACTGCCCGACTGATTGACTGACTGATCAACGCCCAGCCAAACCTGGTAGACCTTAAAGGAGCCATGAAGACAAAATACAAGTCGGGTTTATTAGAAAGACTCCTTAGTCCCGATAACAATGATACCAATACAATCGCAATCTTCGAACAAATAACGGAGATATTAAAGAAAACGTGTGGAGCAGTCGCGACCCCCCTAGCCAATTTCCCGCAACTTTCTATGACGTCACGGAACCTTTTTTGTGAGATTGGCGGCCGCCTAACTGACCTGTCGTGAGGACACATGACTGGACGTTTGTATGGGGCCTCTGGTTCCATTTGACCGCATCACTTGAATGCTAACGTGCAGTTAACGCACTGAAAATTATGTTTTATTGTTGGCCCGTATGACGTCATTCTTGCTCAGAACCCGTAACTGTGGCGCAAAATTTGAAAGTTTTAAATACTTCTTGCTTTTTTTGCGTTAAAAAAACATATTTTGTGGCTGTAATGGAGCTGAGTGAGATACTGAGTCCTAGTTCTTTCAAATTAAACGAAGTTGTATTTTCTCTCCATGGCTCCTTTAAGACTGTAAATTTCGGGTATGCTTTTATGTCATCGGTAGGGGCTCAGTAAAGCGGGATCTTTAGAAATTCTGACCCTAACCGATGAAGAACGAGATATTGTGCTTTCTTCATTTCGTGATTTTTGCGCACACCTGTTCACATATCGAAGTGTTTTTTGGTGGTGCGTGTAGCCTTAAGGATTGTCTAAAAAATTTTTACGATTTCGCTCTAACACTATTGGGGTGATTCTGCATTTCGTTACAAAAGGAGTGTTCGTAAAGATGTTTCAATAATTTTTTCAGATTGGTTGATCTGATTGATTTTTGCTAGTAAATGTTGCTCATACAAATGCACAAACCGAAGTTTAAAAATTTCGCCCTGCAACGGCGGTAAAAGGGCGGGAAGAATTTTTAAAGTACGTTTCTGAAGAGTGAAAGGCCTAAGGGGTGTTGTCAAATGCCTAGAGAAGCTGCTAGTCCAAACGGGCTTAAAATTTTCTAGGCACATGGTGATCATGACGTAGGAGATCAAAATTGCTGAAATTTTAAAAATGGCACCATGCTGAGAATGAAGAGCGCCTAAGTTTCTATTGACATTTATTTTTTGATCGAGGTCCATTAAAAAATTTGGTTGAATATTCTTTTATAGGAATCGCTAAAACACGAAAGTGAAATGTGCTGTCACAAGAGAATTTGAATGTTTATCGTGCATTGACATGAACTGCCACATCGCTACTTAAATTACGTAGGTATAGCACCGTTAGACGCATCCCCATTAAACACTGGATGCGCGCGCCGGAGCATTGCGTAGAAAACCCTCCGTCGCATGCCCCCGCGCGAGGGACACGAGTAAATGCAGAGCATTGGGGGTGGTCACGTGGCGTAGGTTGTGGTAGTTGGCGGCGGTAGTTGTAGTTGTTGTCGTACGGGTGCGTCGACGGCACTTGAAGGCCAAGTACGACGAAATGCACGAGGTGTTGGAGCACGGGGAGTTTGCGAGCTTGGACGAGTTCCAGCGCGCCTTCAACGTGCGGTACGGGGAGGAGTACTCGGAGATTCTGCGGCCTGGCGCGTCGCGTCCGTGCGTGCTTCACGCGAGGACCCCCGCCGAGAAGCGCGTGAACGCGTTCAACCCGTGGATAGGAGGCTTCTCGACTCCAACATGGACCTGCAGATCATCCTCGACCACTACGCGTGCGCGGCGTAGGTCGTGGACTACGTCAACAAGGCCGACCGTGGCATCGCGTTCTCGTAAAGCGGGGTCCGCCGCTCGCCGCTGACGTTTCGAAGCCGTGTCTCGCTCTCGATTCTATGGATCCGCAGCTCGACGCTGACGACTGGCGGCGGCCTCTCGTTCTCGACGCTCTGGATCGGCCGTTCGACGCTGACGCTTCGCCGCTGCCTTAGCGCGCGCAGTAGAGGGAGAGGAGGCAGCACCTGCTGCTGCAACGCCTCTTTCAGCGCCACGCGCATGCGCGCCCCGCACCTGTTGTTGAGAGCGTACAACGCCGAGGGACGACGGGTGACAGTGCGAGTTAAAGAAATGCTCTGCATTAAAACGATTGAAGCCATAGGCGCTCGCAACCGTGCAAACGAAACCGAAAGGGGTGTCAGCGAATCGTTTGGTGAAGCCACAGTAAACTACAGCGAAAGAGCATGATTCCCGGGTGGGCAGCAGTCTTGTGGGTGTGCTTGGCGAGCGACGTCCTGCTTGTGGGTAGCTTAGCCAAAGGTGCGGCCATATTAGTCCAGCGACGAGGCGTGTACGCCAGACGCTTGCGTTCCGGCGAGCTCAGCCTGCGGAACGCAGCAGCAGTGTTCCGCAAGCTGCAGTGTTCCGCAACCGCAGTGTTTCCGCAAGCTGGTTGGCGTACGGGTAAACACAGCAGCTCCCGCTGCTACACGCTGTCCTATCAAGGCGCCAACTATCGGTTCTCATTGGCGTCATGACGCGCTACTTCACTTCACCTCTCCTAGACGTTAGCACCTGCCTAATAAACGTTAGAGAGAAGGACATCAGGCGCGTCGTACAGCTACCCGGGCTTGACTTCATGGCTCAGTCCGTGGAGCATTTCACACCTTCCGTTGCGGCCTGACTGATCGTGGGCTGGATTCCTAGCGCCACCGCGCCAATTGAACTTTTCCTGCTGGTGTCACTTCCGTGACGGATATGACGTCGGTGAGGATTGCGTAGCCCGGCATAAAACACATTCGTGTTAAAATTGAAGATTGCATTTTAAAACCCACAATGGAGATAGTCAGAATTTTAGAAATAATATATGTTTGAACAAATTACTGAATATCCAAACAGCTCGTCGGTATACCCAGTTCGTATTTATTGCAAATGCTGCCGATACTGTTGTCCAAAAAGCAATTTCAGGATTTTTGTCCTAACAGGTGTATAAATACGCGAGCAGTATTTTTTAACTTGCACCTCATGGTCGTGGAATTCAGTTCAATTTTCCCTCATGCTGGTAGCTCCCGCCATCTGTCACGAATTGTGTAACCACGCGCCTTTCAGTACCAACCCATGTTATTTATCATAAAACTGTGACTGATGAGTATCCTTCACATGAACTTACTCGGTTAACACTTCTCATACGTATGTAGTCGTTGGTGCGCGCCATCTTGGTACATTTTGTTTTGGGCGGGTTGCAATAAAACACGCGTTCGAGCCGTTTCGCATTACTGCGCGAGATCTGCCAGAGCCCATGCATGTTCAGCACGCGGGAGTTCCTATCTGTGTACAACTTCAGGGTGTACTACCTAAGTATGACAACAAATAATTGATCAGGTGTTATGGCATTAGTGTCATTAGTACAGTAGCTCAGCAGGGCGTCATTGGGTGCTACCGCCATTTTATCATAAAGCTGTTATCATTTTATCATAAAGCAGGACGATGTAGAAATTCAAAACGACAACCTAATAATGGCAATCATGGAATCAGCAGCTGTTGCGGGGGCAAGTAGTTTCTAGTAAAAAAACTAAAAATTGGTAAAAAAAAAGACTAAACTGTCAGAGGTAATAACATAAAGCTGTCGAGTACCGTGGATCAGATTGAGTACGCCAAGCTGTCCAAAATAATTATTACAAACAAAATGCACGACATTGGTGCCTACAACATGGCAGTCATTGAAGAAACAGTGGAAATAAGGGGAAGCCTAAGAGCAATGTAGAAGATATAGCTATAGGCAAAGCCAGAATATACGCACGAAAAGAGGAGAAGGGTAACATTACACACTACATGGACGAGATAATCGAAGTAACAGAAAGACTCTATATCAAGCTGTATGCCTGCGAAGTCACGCCCTGGAAAACAACTAAGGGTACAGGGTTCGCTCACGAAGTACCACTAATAACCAAAGAATAGGCTGGAAAGGCTTTCAGTCTCAATAAATTAGGCAAAACTGCAGGTTACGATGGCGTAACCATGAACCATTAAAATTGTTGAGGAGATATTGTACTGTAAAAGCAGGCTGTACTATTTTCAGAATGCGTAACAACTCTAACCATATTTATAGCCGGAAAGAACACCAAATATATTACTGATTCACAGAGAACAACAGGGGCCCTAAACAATTCCTACCCATCTGCCTGCTCGCAGTTGTTCACAAGCTGTTTGCCGAAGTATAGTTGACCGAATGAGTCAATTCATAGATTCTTATCAAACCAGTGAACAGCCTAGTTAATTAAGCAAAGGATACGTAACAATGAAATATCCGCGAAAAAGACGGGTACAAAAATGTTCACAGCATAATAAACCTATTTGCATGGCATTGAGAGACTCAAAACGGGTATGCTTCCGTGAGCACCGCACCATTGGGAGAGAGCACTGTCCAGCTCGGACCCTGACGACCAGCTTTGGCTGGTGCAGCGAGCCCAAGAAGCCGGACGGACTCACGGGGTCCTGGAATGAGGACTCTTCACCAGGGCTGACAGCTTCAGATACACGTTTATTCATCCTCCTCCTCCGCAACATTCGTGAAGCATTGAATGCTGAAGGGATAGAAGAAACCTGATGATGATGATGATTGCCGGTTTCTTGGCAAAAAGCCAGCGACGGGAAAGAGCGCCAAACAAAAAGTGTTAAAAATATGTCTTTGGCATGACTATAAAGAAACGAATGAAAATACAACGACTTAAAGAAATGACTGGTGTATAAGGCCGAGGAAATCCTGAGTGACACGAAATGAGCTGTGAAAACTTGACCTCTGATGAAAACTTAAAAACCCGATTAGCAGAACTCATTGGTTCGTCGCCTGAAAAATTGTGATGGGTGTTGTGGAACGTGTTGTCTGTAGAGTTCAATAAAACGTTTCCGTCGTGCCGTGTCGAGTGCCTTACATGTAATTACTATGTGAACTACGAATAGGCCCTCTCCACCCCTGCTAGAAAGGGGTCTTGACGACAGAGTGAGCCGGTGTGAGTGCGTCACCACGTGTGGCCAATCCGTAGCCTTCCTAAGGCTACTACCGGGTGTCTGTTTTGCTTGTCTGTTGTGTATGCGCCATAAACGTGGTTTTACAGTGTGTAGTTGGTTGTCTGTGTATCCCATGTTTCCTGATAAGATTTACACAGAGCCGTTCGCAGCAATAGTATCAGGTCGAGCTAGGGGACCTAGGGTAGATCCACAGTGCTGCGGAGAGCGGCCACACCATAATTATGCATAACGGTTTTATCTACCAGAATGCCACCGTGACCCGGAACCCAGCAAAAAAAAATATACGCTTAGTTCTGAGTTATAGGCAGGTATACAGACCTAATAAGATGTTGAGAACAGATTTTTGTTCTTTTTATAGGATTTGACGGCTCTAACTACAATTAAGATTCTGTAAAGATTGCGGAGTGTTGCGTTTTGGCTGGTATAATGTGCTGTACTTCAATTAAAAAGGCATACGCTTCTAATGTGTACATACTGTGTGCTGTGTTTATGTTTAATGTCCGTGTGCTGGATAAATCAGGGCCATGTGCAGCACATGACACAGCAGAAGAAAACATGGATGCATCAGTTTAAAAGGCGATGAATGGGTATTTGTCTTTCAGTTGCAAAACACTTTGAAATATTATCTCTCTGGATGCGTTTCGCTTGTTAATAAACTTGAAATACATATCCCAACAGAGTGGCTGACCTCTGCCAAGGTTAAACTTAATCAGCAATAGAAGACTTCATGCTCTACTCAAATGAAATTTGTAGTTCCTCGACAAGGACTCTCGCTCGGACAGAGAAAGGAGCGGGTATCGATGGCCTTGCTGCAAGTAAGGGAGCGTATGAGATGGTGTTTATGATAAAACTACGCGGGTGATAATTATGGAGGTCGCCTCAATAGCATACAGAAACGAAGTGCAAGAACGCAGGTTATCAAGGCTCCAACTATCGCCCTCTGCGTATATACTTTCAACGGGGCTTGTCCGGAAAGCTCCGGATACAAGATGTAGCCCCAAGTGCAGCACCATGTCCATAATTATTAATGTGGTTTTTACAAGCGGACCTACAAACGACACTCCCATAGCCAAGCGTGAGCCAACATGACTTGTAAAAACCGGGAGAAGAAGAAAAAGAAGAAGAAGACCGTTGCACTCTAAAACGTGTACGCGTACATGGGCCTCCTGGTAATCTCCTTCTTGAGGAGCTTGCACCGACATCTTGTCAGGGCGATGGGACACACAATGGGAAAGTCGGACACAATGAGAAAGTCGGATCCTTCCCCTTTTTAAGAAAACCCACTACAATGGCCTCCCTCCAAGACCTTGGTAGGTGCCCCTAAAGCCGTATTTTATTGTATAGATGTAAGAGGGTTTAATGGGATTAGGAGTGGAAGTGCTGTATCATAGTGTATGTAATGTTTCCTGGACCCGGAGCTGAGGCTTAAACGTGTTCAGAGCAGCACTCAGCTCGTAAAGCCAAAGCTATGAGTTATAAGACGTGGCTGACCTGTTGTTATTACGCAGGGGCTTCTTTTCGGTTATGTTGCATGAAAGTTGTCGTGTAATGTGCAAAGATGGACACGCGTTGTTAGTGTTGTGCAAGGGTACTAGCCTGGTCTTCGAGTGTGTCCCCTGTTGTACTAACTAGCGGAAGGCTACGTTTGTTGTCCTTTAAGTGTTAGTATTCGGGACCATACCTTGTGTGTGTCTGTGCATGAATTAATTGATGTTAAAAATCTTCTCCAACTATCTAGTTTTGCATCACGGCGCACGCGCTTCCCTAGTACTTTTGAACGTCCGAAAGATATGAGGTTCTGTTACGTGGGGTACTGACGGAGGCTCTCCCACGCCTTGTTCCGGAACGCTCTGATAGAGGAAACGGACATCAGACTCCTAGAAGCTATATATCAAGAATGTAATGTAAGGATAAGCCTTGACAAGCCAAGCGGCACATTCCCGATCGAAAGGGAATACAAGGGGATACCATCTCACCAACACTTTTCACAGCTTGTCTGGAGGGGTTATTCAGGCAGCTTGCCTGGAAAAGCACTGGATCGATTGCGGATAAATGGTGTTGGGTATGGGGATCCCACTGTTGCCTCCAAGGTTGGGAAGTTGCTATCCCCCGCTGGTACCACTGTTGGGAATGACTATCCCAGGGCGGTCGCCAAGGTTGTGACTCGCCTTCCTGCTCGTCACCGAAGTTGGGAATCAGCCATCCCACCGCTGTCACCGCTGTTGCGACTGGCCATCCGAGCGCAGTCACCGGTGTAGCGACGTTGCCTCGCTCCGTCCGCTATCGACGCGGCGCAGAGCAGAGCGAAGAAGTTCTCGAGCCGTCGAAAACTTAAAGTAACATTTATATACAGTATGTACAGGGTAAGCAAAGTTACATCATTCGCACAAAGGCGACAGCACCCTTTCACTCGGTGCTTCCGAAGAGACTGGTGCCGGAGAGAAGCCGCCGAGGAAAGCCGACGATGAGAGCCTCCGCGCTTCTTTTATAGCCCGGGAAGTTCGTTGTGGCCCCAAGAAGTTCGAAATGCTCCAATCAGGGCTCTCGCTGCCTGAAGTTTGAATTCCGACGAATTGTAGCGAAGCGGTGAGTCAGCTGCGCCGCCAATGGGGAAAGGGAGAGCGATGCCGCCGCCGTCTCCGTGACCTCGCCTCCGGGCGTAGCGACATGCCCTTGTTTGGGTCGTTCTCCGCTGAGGGATTCAGCCGCGCCGCAGCGTTTCGAGATGCAGGAGTCGGCCGCGCCGCAGCGACAAAGGGAGAGGCGTGACTCAGCCTCGCTGTCGGCGCGTCGCCTCGTGCAACGCCTTTGGGCCAGGCGCTCTGGCACAACAGCACCCCCGCCGCCAGACAATGCGCCGTGAAGACGAGCTGCCTCCACGTGGCTCGGATGCTGGGCGCGCTCGTTCGCCAGGCTCATCCAGGTACACCTCCAGTGCCCCAGGAAAAGGGCGACTCCACCAGGTCCCTCTCCATGAACGGGTACCGCCTGCCAGGTCCGGATCGCAGGTACCTCGCCGTGCTGCCCAGGTGTCTCGACCAGCTTCGTCCGGCTCTTCCGGTCTGTCCTCAGCACCGGTTGCTCATCGTTCTGGAGCTTGCAAAGAACCGACCGACAACAGGCAACACCCAGCGCAAGCAAGCACCCTCTGTCCTCTGTCAGAACACCAGACTCTAAAACGTGACAAACTGCCCTAGCTAAGTGTCTATCCCAATTTGGACCCTCTACACCAAGAGACCCATGCGGGACGTAGAACTCTTAAAAGAAGAACTCACACTAAGTGTCAAACGTAACACACGACATTAAATGATAACTAAGGTTGATTACTTGAAATCACGCGGTGCGGAAATAATCAACTGAGGCAGCAAATGAGGGCAATAATTTTGCTCCCATCTACCTGCTACGATAAAAGCTACTCACGAAGAGGCGAAACGAAAGACACGGGGAGGACGAAGGCGACCCTACTTAGAACGCCCGGCCTAGTGCGTCTGCGTTACCGACTACAGAGCACGCAAACTTCTGCACTGCCCACACGACGCAGCCACATTCCTTTACGGAAGTACTGTAAGCCTCTTCCCGACAAGTTAGCTTGCGACTTACAAACTGGTCGTTCCCGGCCGTTCGCATCCTCTGGGCATAGTACAACTTCCATGCCACGATCGCTCGTATCGAACTGAATAACGAACCTTTCGAAAAGCCGGGGACCGTTAGAACTGGCTCCTCGCTCAAGGCTCGTTTCAGCGCTTAAAACGCGTCCTCCTACTTTGTGTCCTTTCCACCTTAACTGGCTGACTCGTTGTAAGAGCATCACTAACGGACTAGCCAGTGTGGAGTAATCTTTAACTTAAGTCTAGCCCTATCGAGTCAAACCCGAAAAGTCCTTATCTCAGACTTAGTCGTTGGTCGGCGATAGCTTACGTCTGCGGCTACTACGATTTCCGACGGTCTGCGTCGGCCGCGCTACCACCGCCACCTGCCTTAGTTACGTCACTTCGGCGTATCCTATGTGACACTTTTGACTGTTTGACTGATAGGCCTGCTTTGAGCCTGCTCAGCACGACTCGTAAGTGATCTACATGCTCCTTACCATGTGCTAGAAAAGCTGGCGCCATCGTCGAGGTAATGGAGCGCGCACTACGACAGGCCACAAAACACCCGATCCGTTAGTTTCGAGAAGCAATACGGCTCGTGTTTAGTCCAAAACTGAACATGACGGGACGGACTGTCCGAACGGGGGGAAACGAACGCTGCGTAACAACTAGCTCTTCCCCACAAGGCTAGTTTCGTTATTCGAAGCGCGTTCTCTTTCCGCGGTCATATACAAGCCTCGCAAAGCTGACGCCCGTAATCTCGCGCGGAGCTGACTTCAAGGCCAACATAGCGGCCGGCACGCATGCCTCCCAATCGCGTTTCCGCTCATAGCAGAAAGCTCTGAACTTTCGCTTTCGCACTGAGCGTCTTCGCTCCACTGGCTTGAAATGCGGGTGAAAGTGCCCCACCTTGCTTTCAAGCAAGTCATCGCGAACTGGGGACAACATCGAGTTCGCCTCGCAACGCTCGGCCACCTGGGTTTCCCCGCCGATGGGGATGGCGCAACCCGCTTCGGCCGACGGCGGCTCGATTAAGCTACTGCCAGAACTTTCGGTCCGCTTGCCGCTTGGCCTTCGTTGCTCGCTCGTCTCTCGTGTCCCGTTCGCAGGATTTGCCACCACATCGCCCGCGTTAGAGCTCACACCCGAAGGAACACCTTCTGTTTCCGGGGGCTCTAGCGGCTTCGTCTGGCTAGCCTCGCCGTCCAAGGTTTCCCGAGAAACCTCGCTATCTCGCGCACTGTGCGCGATCCTGTTGGAAGCCGTCTCTGAGGCCTCCTCTGATTCTGAGCGTTCTGCCGAGATCGTTGAACCTGAGACCGACACATGAACGCGATCAGCGGACCCGTACGGCCCTCTGTCGGTCGTCTCAGCAAGTGCTTTATCTCGCTTAGGCACCCCTTTGCTCTCCGTGACGGCGGTACGGTCTCTGTCAACGTCACTCGCGACGAGCTCACCGGATTTCTCTGTCGGCAGCGCTTCGACCTTGAGCTCGTCTTCGCGTAACGGCTGATCGGAAAACGGTGACAACGTACTCTCCGTGTCGCCCGGCTCCGTTTCTCCACCGAAGGGTTTCACGCAAACCGCCTCAGCCGCTGGCGGTTCGACTAACCTACCGCGACAGTTTTCCGTCGGCTCGCAGTTCGGGCTAAGCTGCTCGGCGTCCTTTCGCGTCTCGCTCGCTAGGGAAGAGTCAACATTCTCCGAGAGCTTCCCCGCTTGCGAACTCGTAAGTGCCTTGCACTGGCCACTGCTCGCGGACTCTGCGCGCGTTTCGAAATCTTTATTTCGAAGCGGCTTCTCTGCCTCCGCGCCGTTCTCGCTTTCCTGGCTCGCTTCTCTGTCCAAGAATACGAGTGCGGTCGCTTCGCGTTTGCCATGCGACGCTCCGTCTTTCGGCTCTGACCTCTCAACAACGAACGGCGGCCGTTGGTCCTGACTTCTCGGACCGCTCGCCTGAACTGTTGGACAAGTCACGCTAGGCGCCGGCGAACCCTGACGGAACTCCGACTCTAGCCTCATCAACTCGAGCTGCCTTTCGGCTTCCCGTTTCTGCCTTTCAGCTTCCTCCCTCCGTTCCTGCCTTTCCGCTTCCTCGCGCTCGCGGCGCTCTTTCTCTTCAGCCTCCTCGCGCTCCCGGCGCTCTTTGATATCAGCCCTGGCCTCATTGACTTCCTCAGCCGTTACGTTCTCCTTCCGCATGATCTCAAGGATCGCATGCTTCCGTTTCGCACGGCCTAAGTCAAGGCCCAGCTCCTCGCAAATTTCGATGAGTTCCTTCACTTTAAGGTCCTCCATCGTTTGCACTGGCCTCTTGCTGCTTACCCGCTTTAGAATTCCCTTGCCGTTCCTATACTATCGAGCTACTAGTAATTAAGACACGCGCAAGTAATTCTCTACGCTCCTTTGTTTACCTCTCGGCACTAGCTTTGGTTTCGAAACACTTTCTCTAGGCTTGAAACACTCAAAGCTATACACAGTGCTTCACCCAGCCCTTCTCTAAACTACCATAACCTGTGCTAGAGAAGTCTGGTGAACTGAGAGAAAACGTCGAGCGCTTACCACACCAGGTAGTAGCCGTTGCCGGTCGATCCCACCGCTGCCACCACTGTTGGGAAATGACTATCCCACCGCTGCCACCACTGTTGGGAAGTTGCTATCCCCCGCTGGTACCACTGTTGGGAATGACTATCCCAGGGCGGTCGCCAAGGTTGTGACTCGCCTTCCTGCTCGTCACCGAAGTTGGGAATCAGCCATCCCACCGCTGTCACCGCTGTTGCGACTGGCCATCCGAGCGCAGTCACCGGTGTAGCGACGTTTGCCTCGCTCCGTCCGCTATCGACGCGGCGCAGAGCAGAGCGAAGAAGTTCTCGAGCCGTCGAAAACTTAAAGTAACATTTATATACAGTATGTACAGGGTAAGCAAAGTTACATTCATTCGCACAAAGGCGACAGCACCCTTTCACTCGGTGCTTCCGAAGAGACTGGTGCCGGAGAGAAGCCGCCGAGGAAAGCCGACGATGAGAGCCTCCGCGCTTCTTTTATAGCCCGGGAAGTTCGTTGTGGCCCCAAGAAGTTCGAAATGCTCCAATCAGGGCTCTCGCTGCCTGAAGTTTGAATTCCGACGAATTGTAGCGAAGCGGTGAGTCAGCTGCGCCGCCAATGGGGAAAGGGAGAGCGATGCCGCCGCCGTCTCCGTGACCTCGCCTCCGGGCGTAGCGACATGCCCTTGTTTGGGTCGTTCTCCGCTGAGGGATTCAGCCGCGCCGCAGCGTTTCGAGATGCAGGAGTCGGCCGCGCCGCAGCGACAAAGGGAGAGGCGTGACTCAGCCTCGCTGTCGGCGCGTCGCCTCGTGCAACGCCTTTGGGCCAGGCGCTCTGGCACAACAATGGAGAATAATTGAGCCGTTAGATGTTTGAAGTGGACGTATGCTCGCTATGTGAGTATGCGTAACACCGCCGAAAAAGGCTGCAGGTGCTAAATACAGAAAGCAAAGCCGTCGGACTAAACATAAATAATAATAGTTATAAAGTAATGATGAGTAAACATGCTGAAAGAGCCCGGTTCATCATATGTAACGAAACGCTAGAACAACTCGAAGATTATAACTACCTCGGTTACGTCATCTGTCCTTTACTAACATGAGGAAGAAATCGGGCGCAGAATTGGTTTAGTCTAAGGTGCCTTCGGCAAAGCTCCCAGATATTGAGGAGCAAGTTTTTTCTATCAGTGTAAAGAAGAATATACCAGCAGTGCGTTTGGCCAATGATGACATTAGGAGCGGAAACTTGGCGCCTTAGTAAAAATTTGTAGGCAAACTTAGATTGGCTCAACGGGTTATGGAACAAAAAAATGGTTGGGTAACACCTTGCAGACGGGAAATGACCTACCTGGATCAGAAAAAAATCCGAGTAGAGTATATCATAGTTCAAGTAAACGAACTTCGGCTCCGCCTTGGCACGTAGTTAGGCGAAGTGACGATCGGTGGACTACAAGGTTGACCGAATGAACAATGACAGACGTCCCAGAAAAAGAGAAAGGTACATAAGTCGATGGACGGACGAAATAACAATTTTCGTAGGCAAAGAATGGACTAGAGCTGAGGGCGACAAGAGCGGTTGGAGTTTGATGGGAGAGGCCTTTTTCTTGCAGTGGACTAGTTGGTTGTTGATGATTATTTAGAAAAGACTGCCTGTATGATTCTGTGACAAGTCAGCTGGGCTTGCCGATTTTACATAGCGGTTATATATATACATACAGCCGAAACATGCGATACAAATAAAGGCAGGAAATCCTAAACACAGAGAGTTTTCATAGCATACAAAGCAAGAAAATAAATTATGTTCCATTATATTCATAAATAAGAATAAAGAACACAAGAAAGGACAAATGAATTGTAACCGAAAAAATTCAAAAACACGCTTCTCATCAATATATACACAACCACACCTTTTTTCTCAGTCACCATAGCAGAATTGGAAAGTTAAACGAAATGGGATGAAGCACTAAAAAACGACCGCACACCTGTAGAGATTTGGCAACTCAAATCGTCCAAGAGAAGGTGGTTATGGCTCTGGAATGAAGGCATAGGGTGTTAAGAAGTACTATTGTCTATCGTTGAGGCAAGGTACTTCAATGAAGGCGTGTTAGTAAAGAAGAGATCTGAAGCATGCCATTCGATTAAAACTAGTAAAAAAAGAGCATTTTAGAACGTGCCTTGTTGGTGAGAATATTCCTTTACAGTTGGGGTGTTTCTGCGTTTTTTGTGGGATTCTCATGGGTGGATGCACAGCGATGTTTCAATTTTATTATGGTTGTGACGTAACTGAAAGAGAAATTTACGCGTGCCTGATTTGCTCTAGCGAGAGTGTTAACAAGGCCACAGGTAGATGACACATTTGTCGGGAAACCAGTGCTCTTATATCTAGTGCAAATGAATCCTGCTGCGTTGCTTCGTACTTTTTTCCGTTTATTTCCGTTTGTGACTGTGTGGGGAAGCCATTGTGTGTTAGCGTATTCGATTACTGGCCTGATGTTGGAAGTGTTGGCTAAAGTCTTTGTAGATTGTGGGCCCATTCGAAGAAATCTGCGAAGATTAAACCGCATGCGCAGCGTATTAGAAGTGACTTTGTCAATGTGTGCATCCCACCTAAATTTTGAAGAAATTGTTACGGTCACACATTCGCGTTGATTTAGTTTTTCAAGTCTTGTGCCGCTAATGCCATAAACATTGTTGACACGTTCGTTCTTTGTTGATACTATCAGACAGAGGGTTTATATTACCTTAATTGACATTGCCAACCGGCGCATTGGTGGGAAAGATGTTTTCATGAATTACCAAGCGCGAGGTGATCTGACTGACTGATAAATTGAGTATAAAAATGCAGTCGTCGGCTAACAGATTTCTATTGTAATAGATAGTGCTAGATGCATGAACAATTTCTGATAGGTGCGTAATTGTTGATAATCTGCAACAAAATGCAAGTTCGCAAGAAAACAGGGATGCCCCTTTTTTTCTAAGAAAACTGCTAAGTGTTTTTGGATAATTTATTGAAGTACTTGACACAATGTGCTAGTTATAGAAATTTGGGTACAGTTACAAGGGTCATCGCGAGCTCCCGACTTAAGATTCGGCGTTACTTTTCTCTTTATACTCGTCTGATGTCTTTGACACTAAAGAAATTTGCGGAAAAACGAAGCAAATATATTTGCTTCACCACTCTGAATATCACCGGAGAAATGTAATGGAAACGATATCTAGCCCGAAGCATTTTGACTGTCTTGGTCGAGCTATAGGCTGCATATTCCTTTGTCAGTTATATTTATTAGATTGATTATAGCATTGTTGGGCTATGAAAGAATAAGCATTTTTTCCTTAGCTTTCGTCAATACCCGCTAAAAAAGTTTTTGTAAGCCTTAAATTTACCTTCTTTCTGTTCTAATGATAGTTTAGAACGAGTCTACTTTTCTAGGGCGGATATGTTTCCGAAACCTTTGCGGGCTATTAGTAATTAATGGCGGTAGCGTGAACCTAACGTTTCGGAATTTTCACACATTTGTATGCACTTATTTTTTGTGCACTAATTTCAGTAGCCGTCTAAGCTTGCGCTTCGCGTCTAAAACTGCCTTTGTTATCCGGAAATTCATTCTCTGTGGCCGCGTAAGCCGTAATGCGATGAAGTTTTTTATGCAATGTGAAAAACCTGTTTGATTTGTAGCCATGGGGTGCTCACAGTGGTGGAAGGATTATGGGACTAATCAATGAAGTTGCAGAACTCTTGAACCAAGAATGTTAACGCACTAGCGTCATCAGCTTTCTGGAAGTCTGTGACAGGAGTTACTATTGATTGGTACAGTAGCAATGATCAAGTTATGATCAAATTTTATATGATAGATTGGCATTCTGTGGTGCGAAATACACTCCACGACGTCAACGTTGCCGTCGTCAAGGATTAAAGTGTTACATATATGTACTACATACAATATACTGGTAGCTGTTCCTTGAACACAGAAAAGCCGGGAAACAACTTGACGGAGGTAGATATTCAGTTCTCAAATCGATTAGAGCATTTGAATAAGGGCTGTTTGAAGCATGTTAATCCAGTTTATATCTGCGAGGTTAAACACACCCATCAGCGTGACTGGAGTGCCGCCGGCATGTCGAGGAAAACCGTATATTGGAAGCAAACACTCAGGACAAGAAGCTGGACTCAATTAATTGTAACCTGTTACCGTGGTTGTACCATTGCACCTTCTTTTACAGAAAACCGCTGCGGTTTCCGTAACTGCGGCATTAGTAAATAAGAAATCGGACGCCCAACTATCAACGCCACGTATCCGCCCCAGGTAGTCTGTCGTTACAGTAACATCGTAAATCGAGGGAGCGAATTCATGGTCAACAAAACATGGTGACAGCCAGGTTTACGTAATTGCTACGGTGGCAGGTTCATAAACCAGTCAGAAGTTCTCGGGCGGTTGCAGTTTGCGGGACACTTCTCGCGTTTGCGTTTATAATGTTATTTTTTTCTCTGCGCTACTCTGAGCGTTCAGCTACTTGCAATTTTGTCGTTTCATGGCTTGTTTATTGGTATCATTTCTTCTTTCTTGTCATTCAAACCAAAGGCTCAGTTACTTGGAGCAGTTTATGCGAAGCCAATGTTCCCTTTGCCTCTTATCTCGACTTGGTTTCGCATTGTTCCAAAGAAATTTCCTGGTTGTCGGAATTTTGCGAGAAAGATCTTCTCCCGGAGATTTTTATGCAGCTTAAAGAGTTCATTTACTGATATTGTGATGACAAATTGATTTAACTTGGAAGCGACCCAAATAAGGAGGTGGCTGGGCTGCCGTTTTTTTCGCGAAAAGCAAGGACCAAGCGCAAGATTACTTACCAGGAGCCCGTGGGAACGATTGATCCCACAGGCCACTCTTCCAAGGCTCTGTGGCCATTGAATTCGGGCGCTTTTTTGCAAAGAACCTGATTCTGGATGTTTCATAACACAGCAATTAGGAATCGTGAAAACCTCCGGTGTTGGGAAACGTGTGTTCATTTCGTTATGACACTAGTACTTACCTGTTGACCACATTCCACACCCACCCGCGGCGCAACTGTCCAGCCTGAAAGAAAATTTTATTACCACCTGATTCACTTCTATATTGTACGTTGCTTCATAAATGCGTCCCAAAGAAGATTGGGTAGTTTCTGAATAACGGTGAATGTTCACTGGTAGAGTACTTTGTGAATTCCGCGATTTGATTACGTTTTTGTGAATTGTGCCAATGTTAGAATAACAGAGCAGCAACAACGGCCACAAATAAAGCCATGGCGAATTCCCTGCGGCAGCCGCACATAACTCGCAATACCCGCAGAAGAAATTTAACGTATTTGGCAGTCACGTGTGAAGGCAACACAGGATGTTCCGTTAAATACCCCGGAATTTTTATAGGGAGATAAATAAATACCCCATGAAAACAAAATTACCAGTAGCTTTGCTCGGCTATGCCTGCATATACGTAGTGTCACCTAAGCTTCGGGTGGTTATTCTTAGGTTTTGTGGCTGTTTAAGATTAGATATTATCATGCTAGCTGCTGCTAAAACGACTGCCGATTCAATTCAATCCAATCCAGTCACGGCGGCGGCGGCTCGGGCGCGCCAGCTGTGCGCCGTCACACGGCACTGCTCCTCTCTTTTTAACTCGGCAGCACAGAATCGTCGCAGTCCCCACTAGAACACTGCAGCTGAATTAAGGCAGCGGAAGCAAGCAGCCCAGTGGGTTGAACGACAGACAGTAAACCTCACCATCTTCGTCAAGTCTCCCCAAACACAGTGGCAGGAAGGAGCCTCGGAGCGACGCTTACGGGACAGATCGAAGCTATTAAGAAGTCAAGGTGGAACCGCCGTGCAAAGTGGTATCAAGAATCCACAGTCGGAAGCTTTTTGACAAAGTGGAGTGGGACTAAAGTGTTTCAATCACTCAGTTTGACAAACAGGCGTTTAACCCGCCCTGGTGGCTCACAGGCGAAGGCGTTGTGTGGCGGAGCCCAAGAATGAAGATTCGATCCCGAACGCGGTGCTGCTTTCCGGGCGGGAGCGACAAAGAAATACGCCCGTGTGCATAGATTTCGGCGGACGTTAAAGATACCCGGAGGGGGGCGCGGAAGGGTAAATTAATCAGGAGCCATCCTTTACGGTGCACCTCCTAACGACTTGCATCTTGCGCTTTAAACATTGCAGTCAAGAATTATGCTTTCTAATCAGCCCCTATAAAATTTGCTTAGGCATCCTAAACTTTGCAAGTGTAATACATGACGCCTTCGTAGTCTGCGTGAGGTAAAATTGCCCAGTTTGAGGGCTCAAAAAACGGGCATGGTGTTTACGTCTCGACATTAGGTTTGAATGTTTTACAAACCTCGCTTGAACAACGTCTCTGCTTGAGCTTGTACTTGGTGCGGTAGCGTTAGCGAAAAAAATAACTAGAAAAATTACTCATCCGGAGTCAGCTGGGCAGAACGAACAACGCGCCCAGTCTCGCATAACTTCACGCAGCTGTGTTGGTGGAACCAAGCCTCGCCTAGCTATCAGGTCACTGCGCCAATGCGCCGAACTTGTATTGCGGCGTCGGCAACACACAGCGCCCTGTGGCTCCACGCCGAGCAAATCGTTTTGACCCCCAAAACATTAGTCGGCCGCAGGAGTATTTAACCTCGGATGAAGAAGACGTTGAACGTGAAGGCCACTGTGTCGCTCGTCGGAAGGGCCGGTAAGAACTTTCTTGAGTTCACATGGCCTTGCTAAAACTTGCTCTATCTTGGTAGCGTCTCACAAAAAAAATTCGTGCAGCTTCCACTACTGTTGCAGGGCTTGACAAACAGCAGAGCTCGGGGTCGTCCTGTCTTTTTCCAATCTGAGATCCGCGGTCAGTAACGCGGATTGAGCTGAACAGGCTCGTAAAATCCATTTTATATTCGTCTCACCCGTCTCGCCCATATCCTAACCAAGCAGGAATATCGCAAAACGTAATAATAATTAGCAAAGCCTATCGAAACCTACCAAGCTTTGCAAAGCTAGTAGAAGCTGTGTCCATTCCCACCTAAGGTGTTTCTCAAGCCTTACCTCACTACTGCAGGGAACGCCATTTTTTCAACTGAGGCCTCAGAGGAATCCTTAACCGCTTAGCAAAGCAAACTTTCCTCCTGAGATGTACGCTACTCGATTTCTGGAGGGAAGGGTATCGACTCCGAAACAATCAGGGAGCAAACGGGTAAGGAGGAATAGAAGAAAGTGCAGCAACGAAAACACACATAAAGCATCATATAGAAAGAAGGAATCAATTGGATATTGAAATAAAAATTTCTTCGCGATGCCATTAAGGAGAGGCTACAAGATGTACAGATTTTCCTGCAAGTTGCGGTTTTTCTGCAGGCGCATTTCAAGATTGCTTCTCCTCGAGCAACCGTACATCGAAGTCGCGTATGCATAGTTTAGACGTTGTTAGAGAAAAACGATGAGTGCTTATATTTGATGACTTAAATTTTGTGCCCTCACTCTTTCCCAGTTCTCACTCAAACTCTCTCTTCCCCTAATTCAGAAAAATATTCAAGACTCTGTGGCTCCTTTCCACATCTCCCAGATATGCAATTCCGTTTTTCGCACACACAATTTCTTCTAGCAGAAAATTATTACTGTGCAAAAAGCATTTCGTAATAAAAATTACAATTTTTTTCTATCATTCACTAAATCGGGTTAAGAATGGGAGTGCGCAGATGGATTATCGGGATGATCGCCATTTGGAAACACAGGAAGAAGCGCCGAAAGGGGGACTACTACATGTAAAAACAACCCGTCCAAGCCCACAAGAGAAAATCAAAGGATACGCTTCTGCATCAAACTGGGTTTTAAAGGTTGGAACACATTCAGAACGTGCGCAAATGAGACATTGTAAAGAAACAAAAGAAGCAAACAAAAGTAACGACGCCAGCATATTTGATGCCAAATACAACGTTAAAGGACTACTTCAAATAACAACTTTGCTATTGTTTCTTACGTCCGTAAAATACTAATTTAAGCAGTGCTGGATAGTCCTTATTGTTCCTCGAAATGACTTTATAACTTTTGGTTAAACTTACAGTATTTGGAGAAGGGATATTGCAATAATTGCGGAATTCACAGTCTTGAGCGATGGCATGCCTTCTTCGCTTCAATGCAAAGCTGCGCGGAACCAGAAAAACAGAGACGCTCACCTAAATATCTAAACGCACAATACACAATCGTTTCAGTTGTATTCGCTGGCGCGACACAACAAGAATAAGTGTCACCCGAAAAAACGTTGTTATTTTGGAAGTATCATTGTATAGCACACGCAAGCTGCGTATACATTTTGGCAGCTGTTGCAAATTTTTTTTATATTCGCATTCCTGTTACATTTAAAGCAACTGGTGTTCGAAACGTACGCAGTGATGCATTGCTCCCGACCACAAGGGACTCTTCAGACGTTTCATTACCAACAAAAAATTAAAACCTTCAAGAGGAATGATTGATTGAAGCGTACTTCACGCTTCTATTAACATACAAATCCTTCAGACCGATAGGGTGTCATCAATAGACCAAGAAAAGAATTTCGAACCTCGTTTCAGCAGATGGGTGCTAGAAAGATTGCTGCGAATATTTTTTCTGGGTGCTACTTATCACCAATTTTGAGGGCGCAGTGAACATACAATACTTGTAAATTGAATTACGAAAGCAGCAGATTTACACAATTCAGGTGTTTTTATTATTGTCCCTTTCTCATTATCGTTATCATCAATCTCCAAGACCACAGAACACGACGTCTTCCTCCTCTGCTCATCATCATCGTCCAATGTGGATGGGTTTGACCAGGCTACGCACGGAATAAAGAGGCCTGCCGGTACTCCACAGCCTTTTCACCTAAAGGTCGGTAGAGGTTCAGTTCGTCCCCGCACAACATTCTCACCTGCTACTCTGGAGCTCTGATCAGATCCGTGTTGCGGCATCTTCGGCTCTGAAATATTGCAAGATGACCCCTCCACCCCTGCAACCAACGCAGCTCTCCCCGTCCGTACTTGACGGTGCCTAGCCGCTAGCGTAATCCCCAGGTATTTGCTTGGCTATGCGGTGATGATGTTGCCTGGTCGGACAATTAAAACCTCGTGAGCGTGTTGAAAAGGTGGAATGATTCCTCGAAGCTGCTTAACGTCACCTTTTATCTGACCAACATGACCGAAACGGGGTTTTTAAATCCCGAAGATGACTTCACGAATTGGCTCGGTTTCGCTGCGGAGCTGCTCGAAATTTTCTGGTCATCGGCCTCCCGGGCTTGGTGCACCTACAAAAAGCTCGATGGTCGCCAGCAGAACTCATGCGATACGTACAACTCGTACATAAAGGATGTTCTGTCTTTTTGTTGCCGTGTGAAGAAGGCATGTCTGAGCCAAACAGCATTCGGTGCATCATAAAAGGCATTACGTTTTCGCATTTAAAGTTCTTTCCAATAAAACCCCAGTGACCATGCATACTGCGACGCAATATACCAACGCCTCGATGAACTCGGGCTAATGCGCATTCAAAACGACGCTTCACCAAGCTGTCCTCCGGCACCCAAAAACCTAGGGCATTGATCTGTATCATAATTGAGGAAGAAATTCACAATAAGCGTTTACCGAACTCTTGTGCGTCCTATTACTCTTCCACAAGCTCATGACAGCGAGACATTATCATACACTGGCACTGACGAACACTCTTCCACGAAAAGACTACGCACATCAAGCGGATACCACATGCGCCGAGATGGTCGTACAAGCGTCACTAAAAGTGACACCCGTCGGTTCTGCGTCTCCCAGTGGTAACGGTGCGGCGATTACCCTGACTACTTCTCAGCATACCTTCTACTCGTCATTACGCCGCTCCCGTCATTTATGTTATTACCGCGGAATACAAGGGCACGTTTCCCGCCTTTGCGGCCGCCCTTCCCACGACGAGAGGCACAGAATCACTGCGTCTGATCCCGACGGCTCCGAGCAGTTCTACAACTACCGTCAGTGCAAGTACTTTTAATCCCTGCAAGTTTTCACGAAACATTCAGGAAAGTGAAAAAACAGGTTTTTTCAGTTTTTCAGTAAAGCTTGCAAAATCGAAAATGGACAGTTCTGCACATATCTCTAAAAATTTTGCATACTTCTTTATTGCGAAATCCTTAGATGTCTTATTAATCACAAAAAGTGACCGTAGTTTCTCTCAAATACGCGAATAAAACCGAAATTACCACCGCTTTAATAAAAACAAGTAAAGAAGTATATATAGAAACTGCTTTGGATTCGAATTAGATATGAGCCCGGGCCATCAAGATCCGATTCCAAGTCTAGTATCTATAGCCGCAACACTGTACCATGTCAGGGTGGAATAATGATTCAATAATCACGGCCTGTCGCCTTCAAGCACTTAACAGAGTTAAGTGTCCGACAACTTTTTTCGTTAACCATGGAAAGAATACATTGCTTACATGCTGCATCACAAGAGTCCCACCAGAGCTCAAAATGTGCGAGTGATTTTACGTCTAAGCGTTGATTTCTGAAAACATTTCCCTCACGGCAGATTTGTCGCATCACAACAAATTTCCCCGGAGAAGGCGTATCTGTCTGTTTTTTCAAAATTATCCTGGTTGAAACAACAAAAAAACTGTTTTTTGAAGCGTAAATTTTTCTACAGGGCACAGATCAGGGGTATTAGTTGATGATGAGGAAAGAGTGTTAGATGAACATGAAAACGTTCGCTTCGCGTGTAAAGTCTAGGAGGGAACGATGATGGGGCCCATATACCCATGCGTTCTATGCGGATGCATTGTCTACGCGGAGGCCAGTCACTGCAAGATGTCGCGGTTTCGTAGGACGCAAAGCGAGGCAAGACCACTGCAAGTGGCGTATGTCGGCTATTGCGTCCCTGCGGTGGCGAACTGGGCAACCGGGATTTGTAAAACAATCCTTGAAATGACGCCATTGGCGCATCACGGCGGGAGTTAAGGCCACCCCCACCTGGAAACTCCTAAGCGCAACCTCCTCGGCATGGGTATGACCCGTGGGGAGGGTGGCAGCAGCACACGGTGGAATTAAAGCACGTGTGCGGCGCCGGAGGTGTTATTTTCTAGTCAGCAAGCCTCGGGCCGCAAAGTGAGTCCGGTTAGAGCGAGGAGATACTCTTAATGGCTACAACTTCCGCACAGAACGATGCTGGAGTTTCCGGGACCTTAAATTTATATGTCTTACTGAGGGCTGGGTGGCTAGTGCAGTGAATGGCAGTTGACATCACCGTGTCTTCAATACTGGCATCTATATATAATATGGTGGAGCCGAGTGGATGGTGGGTATCCATGTCAGTGATGCGTTGTTGAACGGCAGTCACGGAATGGTTCAACTGTGGTCAACGAAGGTCAGTTGGCTTATTGCCGCTCAATTGCACGAACTGCCACGCGGGAAGCACTCGCTGTGGTATGGCTGGCAGCGTATGCGAGACTGCGTAAGCTCTAATGCTCACGAGAATCACACAATGAAGCCTTTAGTTCTCGAGCTTTATGACGTTGATGAACAATTTTCATCCAACGTGTTTAATTGGGCATCTTCCTGGAGAGCAACTATAGGGATGATGCGTGGGAGCGCAGCAATTTCTCTCACAGCCTCTCTGTTAATTGCTTCCACTCAATCCCACTGCGCTGCCGTCAAGTGCTGGAACTGAGCAGAGTAGCCCAAGCGCGGTTGTAATACTGCTCTCAATATTTGTCGCGCCACGTGGGAGCTGGCTCCACCAGCTTTGGGAGCGATACGGCGGACTAGTGCTAGCATTTGACTAGCTTGGTGTTTAGCCTGAGCTGGCCGAGCTGTCGCCGTTCCTGACTGGTGTATCATCAACCAAAGGACTTTGATTGATAAGCTCTCTTGCAGTGGTTGCCAGGCCAGTTGAAGGCGGGTAAGACAAGCAGCCAGCCTTCGGTGGCGTCAGTGGTTTGCAATAGAAGTGCATGTTGCTTTACTTGTTGAAAGCTAAAGGCCCACCAAAGAGGCAACGGCTGCGGTGACATCGAAGGATGATTGCAAGCAACTCGCTTGTGCTTCCAGGTCATGGTGAGTGCTCCACACGGTGATGTCATCGGCGTAAATGAGAAATTAACATCCTGTACATCGTGAAGGCGCCATGCCAGTGGAATAAAGGCCATTGTAAACAAGGTCGGAGCCAATAGCGATCCTTAGGGCACACCACGCACAGGAACAAAAGACCTAACAGCTTCTCCGCGAAGGCATATGGCAAACGTCCTGTCTTGAAGAAATGAATGAATGAACTGCCCCACCCGCACGGGAACGTGGAGCATATCTAATGAGTCCAGGATAGCAGCATGACTGATGTTGTCAGGCTTTTTGGATGTCCGTTGCAAGGATGGTTCGTAAACCATGACTCCGGGTTGACGGCAATGTTGACGCTGCTAAAACACTAAGCCCGCCCTCCGTGCCAAGAGATGGGTGAAATCCGATTTGCGTGGAGGGTAATACCCATGCTGTCCAAGCCTCCGGGACAAGCGAGTGGCTAGAATTTTCTCTACAATCTTAAAAATCGTCGCCGTAAGCGATATTGGCCGAAGGTTTTCTAGTACCATCGCTCGCTTGTCAGTGTTTGGTGTAGGAACAACATGCGCTGCTTTCCAGCTGCCAGGAACAACGCCCCTAAGCCATACCTCGTTGATTGAATCGAGGAGCTGAGCGAGCACATCACTTTTCAAATTCTTGATGGCTTCGTAGGGTGTAGCGTCTGGACCAGGCGCAGTTTTCCGCTTAGCGCAGTCTATTGCCGCAAGCAATTAAGCCATCGTAAACGCCGTGCCAATACCCTCGACGTCAGAAGGCAATTGATGCCTGTCCACATGTGTAGGGAAGGATCTTGGGCACGGACGGATATTTCGGACAGGCGGCACATCATGGAACGGAAAAACCGCTCTGGCCACTACCTTAACGAAATCTCAGGGACCTAGCCTAGCGGCAAAGCAAGCGTGAGCAGCCGGATCCGGAGGTCGCCGACCACGTTCCATCGCCCGGAATGTTCGCCCGAGTGAGGCATTCGAGATCTTTGAGGAAAACCTCTCACACCAAATGTGCCCCTGATGATGCGACAGGTCCTTTTCGTATCGGCGTGCCTTTGCTGTTAGGAACTGCAAGCGCGCCCTGGCGTATGGGAAGTAGGATCACGAGAGGCTGCAAGCTCTGCTTGCATGCGAGCAGCCCACAGATTAAGGAGGCCGATATCCGGCGCAGGCCGATCCCCGTCCACCGAAGTGGTAGTGGTGGCACAATTCAGCCCAGTTCGTATACTGTCGACAAGGTCTGTTACCGCCTCCGCAGACTGGGCAGCCAGCTTACACCGAAAGCTGTACCAACTCACGACACAACACTTGCGACGCAGTCCGCGGGTCCGCGACGGGCCTAATTCTATGATGCTGGGATGGGGATCACTCCCCGAGCAATTGGGCTTCAGGTGCCACAAAGAAGTGCCTGAACCAAACCACCAGGTAAGGTCCGCTTCATACGGCGCCCCGTGAATATACTGCACCGCACGTGTCGCTGCGTCGGGCTGGTTGAGCAGCATGAACGACGCGTCCGCAAACGCGTCCCACACACGCCTGCTCCGGGAACTTGAAACGGGGTAACCCCACCCGGAATAAGGCGCATTAATGTCCCCATCCACCAAAATCGGTCAACCTGGGTATTGCTCACGGATAGACAATAGCCAGCCTAAATTATTGCGTTAGGGAGAGCCACCTGCTGGCCCCACGTAGCAAGAAATGACAATCACTGTTGCCCTAGTCAATTGAACTGCGACTGCCACTACCTCCCTAAATAGTTACACCACTGTTCCAGGGAGAGTTGAATTTGCGGGTAACCTGCCGCCACATACCCGGCCGCCTTGCCCGAAGGTGCCGCAGCGCGCACACGGTGATCGACCATAGATGGGGACACATGGCCAGTGAAACCCGAAATAGCAGTTTCTGTAGCGAAAGAGGACTAGCGTCTGGTTTCCGATACGGTGATCGAGGCGATTAGCGAGGCAGTGAGCGCCCTGATTCTCCTCTTGCTCTTCGCCTCCTTTCGCCCCCTGCCTGCGCTTCTTTATTTCTGAACACACTCCCGCCGCCGCCAAGTTCGCTAAGAGCTAGGTGGCAGCGGCACGGGCAACGATCGCTTGCTGGGTTGTTGGGTCATAGTGACATATCTAAAAGTGAAGACTACGAATGTTCGTAGGGTCACCCGGGATAACAAGCTCTGCTCACGGTTTTGGGCCAGCAGGCAGCTGCCAGGATCGAAAGGAAACAGATGATGCGGGCAACCAAGTGCCCAGAGAACATACAGCGAATGCTGTATCACTCTCGCTGTTCTCATATCCTGTCCGGCCTCCACGAATCGATCGATGCGCTGAAGTAACAATGATGTTTCATCGGCGGACAAGGAGACTTCACTTTGGTCGGGCGCGTAAGCGTAGCAGAAAGGCGCGTCCAGCATGGAATCGTGCTCGCCAAAGAAGGGGTCACCACCATCGAAGCAACTGTTCTGTGTCGCCGCGTGGATTCGCCGCCAACGGGATAGTATGAGAGCGGCCGCTGCTCACCTCTGGAGCCGAACCTCGCTCACGGAGCGCCGGAGAAGCATCCGCTTTGTTATCCCCTGAAGCGGGTCTACCTACCCTCCCCACGAATCGAGTTTTCGTTGCCGAACCTAACGAAACAGTCGGCGAACCGTAGCAGGGCTGCTGAAAATGTTGCAGAAACGAGAGCTGCGTCCCGAACGAAACGATCCAGGGTCGCAGGGACGCCTCCAAAGCGGGAGTTGCATCGGTGATTCCAAGGTCATGGCAAGGCCGGTGAGAGGTCTCCGGACCGGAAGTCGAGTCGTCGATGCAAGGGTTGTGGGAGAGCTGTATTGACATCTCCGAAATGAGAATTGCGTCTTTGACACCAGCGTCATTCCGGGGCCACTTCGATATCTCCAAAGCAGAAGTTTCGTTGGCTAGGCAAGATTCACGGAATGGCTGCTGAGCCGTCTCAGAAACAATAGCCGCGTCAGCGACGCCGAGGTCCCGGGAACGTCCTTGAGACTTCCCCGATACTACAGTCACGGAAGCAGCGGGACTGCGCAGTTGCTGGAGCCTGTCTCCCTGGCTGAGCACCTCGGTGTTCTGCTTGGCGTTCTGAAAGGCCCAAGCGTCGCCGTCGTCCTGTTCTTCTACCTGCGTGCCAGTCATTTCCCGGACGGGCGGCACGTCACCCGGGACCATTGGCCACCGGCCCTCCTTGGGGAGCGAAAAAATAGTCGAGGTTCCTATGCGGGTGGTGAACAGGGCCGCATGAAGTTGAAGAACGGGGCTTGCAGAAGAGTTTTGGCTCACGAAGAAGCGTACGCGCGTTCGCAGGGCGCAGATACGCTCATCGTAATCGATCGCCTCCAAAACGTCCGCATCAAATTCTTCATCCTTCAGGTTCTCCTGAACTTGAGCGTCGAGTTTGTGAAACCTCATCTGGTCATGCAAGAGGAGGTTGAGGACATTTTGTCTATCAAGGGCCGTTGCTGCCTGGCTCCGCAGCAAGGCGTCGAGGACTGTCATGGTCCCGGAGACGGTCGCTCGCACGACATCTCGGCGAATACGAAGAGCGTCTATGGCACCAGTCAATGAAGCAGGACGCTGGGGTTGCGAATACCAAGAGGGCAAGGACGGGCTTGGGCACGAGCCGAAAGGGGCGACGGCCGAGGGCAAGGCTTCCAGGATAAAGCAGTACGAAGGTATCCAAGCCTCGCGTGCCTCGGAGCCGCTGCGCCGTCGAATGTAGAGTCGCTCGTGCGCCGGTTCCCGGGTTTCACGGGAACCGGCGCACGAAAGAGGAAATGTCTAGCGAAAGTGTAGCGCACGAAATGTGTAGCGAAAGAGGACCAGCGTCTGGCTTCCGATACGGTGATCGAGGGGATTAGCGAGGCACTGAGCGCCCTGATCCTCCTCTTCCTCTTCGCCTCCTGTCGCCCCCTGCCTGCGCTTCTTTATTTCTCAACAGTTACGTTTGTTTCCTGAAGAAGCAGAGCCTAGACGTGGAGCTTGTTGTTGAGGATACGAGTCTTTAGCTTACCTCTCTTCGATGACAGGCCCCTCCACTTGCACTGTAAGACACCTAATACAGGTGGAGTCGGCATGGTGATTAGGAGTCCAAGCGCTGTAGGAGAACTGAGGTCAGGTGGGATAGCTGGTTATCCAAAAAACGCAAGAGCGACGAGGTCGACTTGTCGGGAATCGCGGACCACATTTGGGGTCCGATATACGGTGGCGGCTGGTGCATCGTAAATGAGGGTGTTGGGGACAGGTCTGTGCGTTGGTCGTTTGCGGCGTAAAAGTAACTCTCGGTGCCGCCGGAGTTGAGTGAGCTCTTCTAAGAGTTGACCTATTTTCTCAGCAACAGAAGCCGTGGTGATATCATCGGGTTCTGGCATAGGTGTAGGCTGCAAGGAATTATTTTGACGGCGGCGACCTCCTTGGCACGCAGAGTCATTGTACAGTAGTGGTTCTCCAGCTACAGACAGCAAAGAAGGGAGGTCTGGCCAGTCTTCTTCATCCAACTGGAGGGCCGAAAAACGGTTGGTTGTCGCTACGGCAAATGTGTTTGCGTTCACTTCTTTGAGCCCGTGGTTTGGACGGCGACGTAATGTCTCGGTAGCCTTTCGCTTGGTCGGGCACGTAGGCGATGTAATGTGGGGATCATTACTGTTGCACACTGGTAAGACACTTGGCTGTCAGCCATTTCCTCATCCTGGCATGAGAAAGGGCAGGATTTCCGCAATGACTAGGTCGAAAGCACTTGTAGCAGTACACAACACTGGGCTTGCAGGGTTGAGGCCTCAAAATACAACCATAGTAGTACAAGCAGGCGGAGGCTGTAGTAGATCCTTGCAGCGGTACGAGGCAGGAATCCTTTTTTCCCATGTAGCGTGCTGCTTTGATGCGCGTGTAGGGCGTTAAAGCTCACGCTGGAAGACCGCCTGATCTTCGTTGCAGTCGACACCACTACACAACGTAGCGTTGCATGTCAGACCCTTCAACTAGGTACACCTACACAGGGACGACGTCTTGAGGTGAGATCGTTATGCACTTGAGTATTTGCAGGCGATCCACTGCAGCCAATGCGGGAGCCACGCAGCAATGGTGCTTGACTTCGGGCGAACAGCGAAGCCGCGAAAGCCTTTGGTGCCAAGGCAGAAGTCGACGTTTGCTCGTAAGATTCGGTCCGGAGTGGTTGCAAGGCTTTTAGGATGTTAAAGCCTTAACTATGGTCCTTGTACAGGACTAATCCAGGCGTAAAATTAACTGGGTGGTCTATAGTCAGGCAAGAATGCTTCTCTTGGGAACCATGAGGAGGTGAGTTCTTTTCCGAATCTCCTTTGGGCCGCATATGATCAAGCGCGACTGGTTGTTGACGTTAAAGGTGAAGCAGATGTCTCAGAAGACAGGTCTTGCGTCTTGTTCAGTGAAGTATTCTGGTTGTTCCCCTGAAGGTGCGATACAGCTTTAGTTTCATCCCGAAGGGCGGGTTTCTCAATGCTTTTTGCTTTTGAAGCAAAGCTTGCTATCTTTACCAGCAAACAATTTTGTGTGTCGTGCGGGACAAGAAACGCCCAACGCAGCTGCGGAAAGTGAGGCCAATTATCGCACACGAAGCAAAGTGCAGATGGCGCGGCGAATTTGCCAGGCATTCCACGCGGGCTCACGCCGGTAGGCACAACGGCGCGATCCGGCTTTGTCGTCTGCTTTAGCTACGTTTGTTTTAGGCCGGTTTTGGCGCAGCTTCGCGTCTATTACGCGCTTCCTTCGCACAGCTTGATTAATTTGTTCGACAGCACATCCTGGGTAACCCACAAATGACGGAATTAAGTGGTCGTGTGGCAAAGATACGTTAAGGGTTGCTTTGCAGGGCGGGAAAAGAAATATAGAGACCACATACAGACATCTGGCCGCTAGACAAACATTACCTTTTGCGCACTAATTTCCACGAATAGGTCTCCGTTTTCTAAATGGGTGAATGTCAATTCGGTTGTGTTTTAACAGGAATTACAAAAGGCGAAAGGAGCAACTGGTTCTGATGAATTCTGAACAACCGCATTTTTTCACGTATGCGGCCGCTAATCATACTCTATCTTCACGCTGCTGTTTGTTTACCGACCCTGTTTCGAACTCTGCTTTGAGCAGTAGCACTTTATCTGTCGCCTTAAGTACTGTCACCAGATTGCTTGGGGACAAACTACCGAATGTCAAAACGTACGCTAATATAACAATTACCGGTCTTACTTCCGCAAAATCTGCATTTTTGTGGAAATGCCGTGCGTTACGCGGTCCTGGCTGTTGGGGTACTTTGTAAAGAATGCTACTCATTAGGCCTTCACCCGGGAACTTTGCATAACCCGTATTACTCTACCTGTGGACCGCCTCTGCCCAGGCACCGAGATTGTGCAAGTGCCGCACCTGAAGCCGTTCTACCACCGCTTCTCCCTGCGATTGTTGCCAAGAGGGTGCCTTCAGCGGCGTAGGAAATTAGCTTCACAATTAATCTCCACAGAGCGAAAGTTTATTTATATCACCTTCATACTAACCCCATCATCGAATTTCTGGACGGCGGAACACTTTGCCGTCTGGTCTGCTCACAATGATTATCGCTTGCGGCTCGTCTCGTTTGTACTCCTCACGGAATGCAGGGGCCTGCCGCTACTCGACAGCATTTTCCCTTAGAGTACTCATATCGAAACATCCGTACTCAATTTACTGTACTCACGAGTATTATGCTGATGTGCCCTCTTAATATACTTTTTGTACCCACGAACTGCTCTAGATCATGAGCTCAGCTAGGTATTACATGCGTAGCCACTGCCGCGGCGGACGGGACGGGGGCGCATTTCGTGGAGGTCAATATTTCTGACCTTGCTGCGTCATCTTTAGGTGAAATTTTTACGTCTAGCATTCAAACTGATTTTCAGGCGTACGGTGCCGCTAATAATCACTAATAACCTTTTGAACGTTTATAAACAATATTGTACCACTTAGTCCCCCCCCCCCCCCCGTTGAGACCATGCCGACTTCGCCGATGACCCACGACCTGGGGTTGGACAAATGACACTCGGTACGCATCTGAGTCAGTGAGCTTCCGGACGCCGAAACATGAGAACCAACCTTGTACCCTTTGCGGCCTCGCGACACTCGGCTTCAGTGGTCCAAACAGCCTTGTTGTACCCCCGGGAAACAGCATCACCAATGTAAACGAGACTTTCACGTGTCACAGCGGGAAAACAACCCCTTCCTATGGGAGTGTATGATTGTTCAAAAAACTTTGCAACTTTCTTATTTGTGCTACCCTTACCACAGTGTGGAGAAAGCGAAAAGGGGGAAGGAGCCGAATGCTCTAAGTATCGTGCACCCAGGTGGGTGTTTTGTGTTCACTGAGGTACTCGAATCAATTAAATATTGTATTAATTCTTGATGTATGGTCCGACCCGACAACAACCCATTCCTCATTGACTTGGCACCTGTGAGCCGCAACTCTAGAATGCAGGTGCTATAACTATACTCTGGCTGTAACTGCTACTTAGAAAAATTTGAAAGATTACGAACATTGTTTTGTAGTTAATACGCCTACATAGTCAAAGTAATTAAACCATTTTGTAATATTTCTATGTTTGATGAGTTCAGGGTGTTAAAAGGGGCTTACCCGCATCTCTGAAGTCCCAAGATCCAATACCAGGCAAAACTCCACCAAATATTGTCACAGCAGGCAAAAGGTCACGTTGTCATAGATTTTCGGTGGGCGAGAGCGACCGCTCCGGCACAAAGATTGTTCCAAAGCCACTAAAAACCAGACTTGGTTTTTACTGAGTTTCGAAAATCAAAATAAAATTTATCATCACGGAAAAATTACCAAGCCCTTTTCTACAGGAGAAAGGGTTTCCCGCGAAGCTTAAACCCAACTAACACGTTAACCAGTTTATTGTTCCAAATAAAAATGCAAAACCTTTGCCCAACTACGGCGTAACCCTTTCCTTTTTCAGGCACTCATTAAAAGGATGTGGTTATTTGGTGAGCAAACAATGTCTTCATTTGCAAGCATTCCTTCTCGGCCACCTTCGCTAGTTAGAATTACAGCGTTGTAGTCACTGCAATACACCCTGAAAGGTTCTACCATAGTAAGGTTATAGAGATGATTCAAGAACGTCAGGTCGATGCGGGGCCCAACCCAAATTGATGGGCCTCTAAATTACCAAACGAACAAATGAAAAACACTTGCATTTATGCATGGCTTCCCTTCTGGAAAGCGGATCAGGCACGGCATACCCATGCTGCCCACGGTGGTGATCTGTCTGACAAGAGAAACGCGCAGTGAACGCCTCCCATTGGCTCGTAGTATGGCATGACCCGCCGCGCCACTTGCAAAAGTCACGACCTCTCTCAAAAGAAGCAGACCGTCGGTGATTACCGCACCGACACCTATGACCAGCAGGAGAGAAATGACAGCTACGAGCCAGAAAGCCGAGCGTGCTACGAGGAACAGGAGGGTTCCTTGCAACGATGCCACCAATGGTACCAGTCAGGTAACTAAGGCTTAACCTGAAAATTATGGTAAGCTAATTGCTTATAAATGCACAAATTAAAGCTGTTCCAGTGAATCTGAAAGCAATTGAAACAGAGGATCAGTTATTTTTTTAGTGTTCACCATGTGGTATATTTTGTTTGTGTTGTTTTTTGCAACTCCGCCTGTATAACATTGGCTGATACAGGCAGCCTTGCTCGTAATCTTCATTAACCTGGCGTTGATACCGAAGTAGAAATAGAGGCACCGCCGTAATGAAAGCTCATACAGAGATACTGGATTAAGGTTTCAATATTTTGACCAAATTAACGCGCTAATTCATGATCTTTTGCTTATATTTTAGGCAGTGGCTATTTTGCCGGCAGCCGGCAGATTAGCCTGGGAGAAAAGTTTCCGGCAGTTCCTTCCCATTGGCTGGCCCAGACCACGTGATTATTCTGCCGGCACTTTTACGCGGGGGCTATTTTGCCGGCTGCCGGCACATTTGCGGGCGGGCTATTTTGCCGGCTGCCGGCAGATTTTCGCGCGGGCTATTTTGACTGCTGCCGGCAGATTAGCCCGGGAGAAAATTTGCCGGCAATTCCCCGGCAATGCTGCCTCTGGGCGCCAATGCTCCGGCAGCCGGAGCTCATGTCAACTTTAACGTTGGTGACAAGTTTTCGAGCTTTGCCGAGGTACTGAATTACGTCAAGCTAGAAAGAACGAGTCGGCAAGATTGCAGCGGGCATGTGGAACTTTGACACACATGACTCCGTCATGTGTAATTGGTGCTTGCTTTGGTACCACTTGTCGTGTGTGCGTCTCAGCAAGCAGCTGAGAGCTAAGTTTCGCAGTGTATTTGTGAGTTGCTGTTTTTAATCTGTCTGATTGCGTTTAGTATATGAACGCAAAATCAGATGTTTTTGGACGTCTGTCTGCTTTGCATAATTCCATGCAGAAATATTGTTTTTACTGAAGTTCGTGTTTAAAATTTCATCATTGAAATAAACAATGGCGAATTCTAGCCATGCAATCTTGGTTTTTTGACTGATCATTTCTTTATTGTGCGACTTTGCTTGAGATTCTACAAAGGAAACACCAAGGAACATTCACTGTCGTAGTCCAAGTTCGCGGCGGGCTGAGTCAAAGTTCGACATGCCCGCTGCAATCTTGCCGACTCGTTCTTTCTATAGCTTGACGTAATTCAGTACCTCGGCGAAGCTCGAAAGCTTGTCACAAACGTTAAAGTTGACATCTGCCCGCAGCCGGCAAAATAGCCCCCGCGGAAATGTGCCGGCAGGCGGCAAAATAACCCCCGTGAAAAAGTGCCGGCAGAATAATCACGTGGTCTGGGCCAGCCAATGGGAAGAAACTGCCGGCAACTTTACTCCCAGTCTAATCTGCCGGCTGCCGGCAAAATAGCCACTGCCTATATTTTATTATTGCTAACTTTTTTGAGGCCTACCTAGGACAGCGTGCGTGGCAGTGGTGCACCGCAAATATTATCCCCAACACTTTCACTTCAAAATAACCCGTGCCTCTTTTGCGCAATGAGACAGACATTAGCATCCTAACGATAATGGTCGGTTAACAGTTTAAGTATTAAACATATCCAGCGAGCTCAGTTTTCGTCCTACTGAGGGACGTAGGTGTGTTGCGGAGCAAAGGAACCAGTCTTTTTTTGGAAGCCTTTGTTTGGGCTTTGTTTGGACCCCGCACAAGCTACAACGACAGGCCATGTCCCTAGTGTAACCGAAGCTTCCGTAACCGAAGCTAGTGTAACCGAAGGTTCCGCAGCAAGACCTGCAGATAACAAGACCTGCGTACAATGCTGGGAGAAGTAACGTTGTCCAAATAAAAATATTTTGTCAATTTATTCTTCTGTGAGTCATGATTCAAACTCAGCTCAGTAAATAGAATAAATGGAGCTTTTGGAAACGGCTTAAACATAGAGAAGGTGTCTTACATGCCGGCATTTCCGCAATTTATTAATGGACCATTCAGTTATTGTGCTCCAATCGCCATAACACAGCACAATTGTTAAAAAAGACCGTCAGCCGGCATAGAAATAAGGATGTCGAGATGTCATACCGCTTTTTCCTTTCCCACAAGATAAATGTAGTTTACCATATAATTTCAGGTGCATGGTACGACATCTAAGTTTGAACAATATGTGGTGAATATAGCTATTCTGCGTCGAATGGGTTTTCATTCTCGGTAACATAGTGAGAAATAAAAATGCAACCGCCTATTGTAAAGAATCTGTTTTCTTTTTATTATGTTCCTAAAGATTCCATGTTCCTAAAGTGGCAGTTAATGCTAAGTCACTGATATTTAAAACCGAGTTATCTAACTATAGAAAACTAGGTTGTGTTTTATTTGCCGACAGACGACGCTTTGCTTGAGCAGAATTGCATATTTGAAGCTCTCATTTTTTTCTCTCTTTCACCTCACGTTTACACAGCACAAAAACATCCCTTGACAAGGCGACACATCGTAAAGTGGGACAACTTACAAAGTCATTCAATGAATTTTCAGCCAGAAATGTGCTGACCCACGGAAATGCAGTGAATTACTTACGCTATTTCGCGCCACGACTGTCGATGGTCGGACAAGTGTTCTAGCTGATCGCAGCAGGAATATCAAAACTTTTCACTGGTTGTCATTTAAATAAAAAACACGCGCTCTTTCAAAAGTCAATAGCGCTCTCCCACTTACGCTTCCTGTTAGTACTTGAGTCTGCAGATATAAATCGAAATCAATGCTTTGGGAAACCTTGGCAGCGCTTACACTAAAAAAACCTGCTTAATACTCTATAAAAAATGTGCCACTCTTTTAGCAGTACCAATAATCCTGCGCAAGGTTTAGACTACACTGCTTGGAATACGTGAGACAACAATACACATGCGCATGAAGCGGTGAGCGCGCTAATCGCTGTGAAAGCCGCGGAAAAACAAACCGCCCTCTCTTCAATTGTAATGATTGTGCACACCTGCCATGTCCTAAACGACGTCATTGCGGCCATGGCTGTCCCATTGGCTGTCGCTGGTCAACTTCGCGCCTTATTTCTAACATTTCCTGTAACGATCCGCTTTCGTCGGCGCTGTCTGCCAACCTCTTCTTCGTATGAACGTTTACCCACGGTTTTGAGGTTCCTTCTGTGTTTTCAGTGCGCACGTAGTTTAAGTGTCGAACTCATTACTCCCCTTTAAACGTAATTACTCAAGAACAAACGTTTATTGCTTTAAAAACGTCCTAGAAGTCTGAGCGCGCGCTTGCGAGCAGGCAGCCTTGCCTGCTTTTTTTCTGCACCAGACCGGTAATAGACCCCTCCACGTTGTGTAGAAAAGAAGAAAACTGCCCTGCTTGTAATGTGCCGAAGGTCGCCGAACAGAACGCCGTGATCAGCCTCTCTCTCCGGGAAAGAGCGCGCAGCTATCGTCGCGTTGTCCGTAGGCGAGTAGAGAGGTAACAATTATGCGCGATTTCTCATTCGCGCGTTGTTCCGGTGACATTGAACGGATTTTCATAGCTTTTGCGGGACGACATTGCTTAGAAAATATACTTTACCGCAAAAAAAATTCGGAGTAGTCGATGTTAAGTGCTTCAGGGTCGCTTTAAACTGCCTGGTACGTATACGTACTATTATGAGCAATATGAAAGCGAACATCGGAACGCGTAGAAAACACCCTCAGACCCAGCTCAGTATTCAGTGATACGCAGCGGGCATTGTCAGAAACAAAGTGGAAAGGGGGACGCTGTTCTAACAACTGTTCCCATTACCGCAGTGCGTCTTATCGGCTATTGGACGGTAACATATTATCGGCGAAATGACGTAAACTGCTGCTTTGTAGAAATGCCAGCGTGATGGAAGTGCCAACAGTAAGTGGAACAGCTCCCTCCTTTCCCCCTTTGTTTTTCACAGCGCCATCCGCGTATCGCTCCGAGTCTGTTTCGAGGCTGTTTGCCACGCGTTTGTGTGTTCCCTTTCATATTGCTCATAATGGTACGTATACGTATACGTATACGTATAAGTACACAAAAAGCACTGCTGAAACAGCAGCTACGTACCAGTAACGGATATTCAGGTCTTGTCTACATACTGAAAATCACAATAGGTTTTGGCTCGAATGGAAACAGTTGCATTCTTCAAATTTCTAACGTAAAATCTTGTAGTGGCGTTTTCTCAAGATGTAAAAGTGGTCGTATGATCTAATACTGTGTCATCCACAATATCTACGGAAATAGTGACTGTCACCGTTCAGTGTGAAGGGCCACAACAAGAGCGGGGTCGTCCGACTCACTGATAAATCAATGGAGCACGCACAAAAGCTGTTTGACATAGTTTATTGGCTGCGGAACCAATGGTCTTCGACACTGCGTGTGTACACACTTAGTTGCACAAAACCTAAACCAAACTGCCTCTCATGTGCAAAGCCACTTGCGGCAAAAAGGCAGAAAAAAACAAGCTTAACAGCCACAGAAATTGCGCGGTCATTGTCTAATCGGCGCGAAATAAACTCTGCTAAATGCAAAAGAGGTTTCGTTTGCTCCCATGGCTTGTGTTTAATATTTCCGACGAAAGTTCATAAATAAAAGTATGGTCATTGTCTGACGCGGTTTATGCAAAGGAGAGGCAATATTTAGGCTCTGCTGGAGGTGGTTTCACCTGCCAGAACCCACGTGTTGGACGCAGTATTAACAGTGAAGCTGTTGTAGGTCCGGCCTTTTTGTCCGTCTGCTCAAGGTCGATGCGCCACACAGAGGTTGGAGCTTGCACCCAGACCTGCCAGTGGCGACGCCGAATATGCTTTCGGACACATTTATTGGGAACGGAGTGTTTCGCAGGAGTGGGTATTTCTGACTAACCTAACGAAAAGAAGAGGGGAGGAAGCCTTACGGCTGGATGACGTTTATCTATTGATTTCTTTGAGCGAACCGAATAATTTGAATGCCGACGGCGCTACTGTTCTCAGGCGGGTGCCCCGTGTCGTTGCAGCCGGTACACAAGAACCAAAGCTTCGCTGATATTACAGTGTTCACACTGGGTGCAAATAACTTATGTTTGGAGTTGTATTTGATATTCCTTGAGGTATTTTCTAAGAAAGCTGTATATATCAGGGTTGCGGTAATCTTTTCGTCTGGCTTTTGTAGACAGTTGACAGAAATGAACACAACAGCCGCGTATCGGCTCGGTATGATTGAAAAGACCTCAAAAAACGAGTTTTCTGCTGCCGTTGCGACGTGACTCCCTCTCTCCACGCTCCTTTTCCTCTCAATTTATTTCTGAGGAATAAAAAATGGAGGACTTCGTGTCTAAATAGCAACTTTCCATGCTGCTATCTATCCCTCGCCGGGATGCCCCTCTTAGAGAAAACATGCGATCGGCACTACGCCGCTTGTGGAACATGACGAGAACCAGGATGCTCGGCTCCGAACTCGCGCTGCTGCTTACCTCAACGCTTTCCAGCTTACTCTGCCATGTAAATAGTTGTAAACATACGTATGCTGGGACCGAATTATCTCTAGATGGGGCGGAGGCCTGCGATACCAGTATTTAAAAATAAAACTGAGATACAGGGAAAATAAACTGTGGTACTAAGGTCGTCAAGTAATTTTAGCACATATCGTCCACGTCTCTTGCATGAATCGTTTATGGAAACGTAAGAAATCAAACATAAATAATACTTGTTGCTGTTCTTTTTATACGTACAGTGATTTTCTTTACACGGCAGACAACACCTTCATAGTGTGTCCTGTAGCTTTTGCTCGTATACTGCTAAAGAGGTTACGTGCATGCCTAGCAAAATATTCAATTGTAGTAAACTCAAACTTGACAGCTTTCTATTACAGTATAAAACAATTTTAAAATTTCGAGTGAATTCTCTTGTAACCCCAAAGGCTGAAAATTTATTTTGTACCCAATTAACGAAATTGAAAAAAAAGAAAATACAAATTTTGGAGTTCCAATGTGCCCATCTTAGACTTGCACTATAAGAAGCACATTAGTGAAGGACAGTGGGCTAAGGTAGACTACCTTGGATAGGGTTAAAGTGTTCAGAAACCACCCCCGTCTAGACAGGTGCTTGTATTAGTGGTCGTATTGGCATTCTTCAGAACAATGTCGGGCAAAAGGAAACGATTGCGCTGCCTTTGTCTGTGCTGCGCAAAATCTCAAGCACTGAGGCACGATGCACTGATTTCGATTTTTAACATACGAAAGAGCCAACCGCGCACCGAAAACCAGAACTAATACCACCATTTTATTTCGGAATGCTCTGATACATGAAAAAAAAACATAAGAAACCTTACTGCGAGCCAATTTATGAATTTTAGATGCATAAAAGAGTTACGATGGAATAACTGGCCTACATAAAAGACAGTTCAAAGCTGACCCAGGAAATTATCTCTACTGTCATTAAAAAGACTTCTTGAATAGGATGACAAGTCTATACAATTTTTCGGTATAGACTTGTTAGATCAGTTTTACAAAGGATTTGGCTCAAAGAATGAAAATTACCCCACCTTTCCGCGAGGGGAACCCTGTGGACATGCGACGCATCTTGGGGGTTCAATTGGTGTTTCCGTTGGGTTGTTTCTCTAATTGCGTGAAACGTGTGAGGAACGCGTATGATGTATTCTTTATTTAACACGCGGCGTAACGTTGACGAAGTTACGAAGTTCAGCATCGGCTGCTCGCTTCAACCGTTTGCGTTCGGTATCACGTTTACGAAGTCCGGAATCGGCTGCTCGCTTCAATCGTTTGCGTTCAGCATCACGTTCACGCCGCTTCGCAGCCTTGTCTTAAGTGGTGCTAGCATTCCTGTTATCACAGTGATCGGTGCTTGTTACGGTTGCGCGGGCGATAGTAGAATTGTTAGGCTCCATTCAACGCATCGATGGAAATCGGAACGCCGGTGCTGGAACGACCGCGGCTATGACGCAACGTGGCGCGCCTATGACGCCACACAATCCAACACCATCATCATCATCATCACTAGCCTATCTAATCCAACACAATCCACTTTAATTTAATCCAATCCAAATCCAATCCAATCCAATTCAAGCCAAGCCAAGCCAAGCCAAGCCAAGCCAATCGAATCCAATTCAATGCCCCTCGCGAGAGAGTGTTCTCTATCGGAGAGGAAAGGGGGTGAGCGGCAGAGAGCGCAGCTCGCACGGCGAGGAGAATGGGGGAGGGGTGTGGACGGACAACAACAACGCCGTATGGAGGGACAAGGCGAGTAAATGAGATGCAGCCGCATCTAAAACTTTTGTGCGCTTGTCCTATCTAAAAGAAGCTTCAACTTCAGTTCCACAAGAACGTGTTCGTAATAACGGTTATATGAACTGACTCTATGTAAAATAGTGGGAAAAGTTTAGTATATCATAACTGTGTGTACATTTGCCTTTTTCTGGTGACATAAAGCACTACAATTTCGCCGTGACCCTAGGATCGAAGCCTTTCTTCCTGCAGAAGCCCTAAAGTAAGACTTTTTCATAATCATGTAGGCGGCATATTGACGTGCCTCCTGTTAGAAAACTACTGATTGATATAAGAGGCAATCTGACAGGTTAGACTAAAATTAAAAATTTACCGCGCATCCGCTCACTTCACTACAAATGTACACAAAAGACGATAGTCTTTTGCCTCCCTGGCGACGTCGATGCATCTCTTGCCTTCCCCGCCCACCTGTCAGGCTCTTCCAATTCCATTTGTTTCCCCCGACAAGAACCATTTGGAAATTTTGCTAATGTGAATTTAATTTTTGCGCGTTTCACTGTCATCGCAGCAAATACGGGAACCTTTTGTTAACGTTGAAGTTGAAATACCAAGTAGTCTAAGCTGGTCGCATGATCATTTTGTATTTTCGTATCAAAATATTCTTCGCAACACACATTTGTTATTAGGGGCGAAGCTCCTTCGGGGGAGGGGCTGTTGGCGTATCCTGTCGTCGTCGTAATCGTCGTCTTATGTAGTCACGATAGTAAAACACCGGGAAACTCTTTTACTCCTCGTGCTAGAGCGTAACGCTTATAGAAAAGACATGGGGACACTCTTTCACGCCTCATGCTGGAGCGCTTCGTGCTTCAAAGACAAGAGACTTTTAGAGCAAAGCTATACACCGCTACCCCCCCGACGATTTCATCTTCATTGGAAAAAATGCCAAGGCGCCAAGAATGCACTTATGCACTGCATGCTCGCCCCTCCCCAAGTTTCACGGTAGTGGAGATGGCCCGGGATATGTTTTTCTATCTCAAATGTCAAGCAGACTTGTATATTACTGGCTGATTAATAAAATAATCTGCAAATATCGGTAATGTATTGATTTCTTGCCTCAAATATGTGTAATGTATTCTCTTCCGCACAATATTTACATGGCATGTTTTTCCAGAATACGTGCTTGGAAAGGTTTTGTCAATATAAACATGATTACCCTACCTTTTGGCAGGAGGACTGAATTGACAGACAGGCAGACAGACAGACAGACAGACAGACGAAAATTGCCGGCTTTAGGTATCCCTAAAAAGTTCTACCGTCTTTAAAAGTCGTCTTCTTCATCATCATCATCATCATCACCAGCCTATCTACGCCCACTGCAGGGCAAAGGCCTCTCCCATTATCTCAACTAATTACTAAAAAATGACAGCGAATATTTTAACGGGAAAGTAATCAAATGAAATAAATGGCACCAATAACCTTCTGACTGACTACGCCGGCAGAAAAAGAAGGAACCACGTAGAGAATATTTGAAGCCATTTGACCATGTCGTGATTATTTGTGTAAGGTTAAACACATAAATTGTAGTTTCTTTGCATTTTGTCGGTCATTATACCTCGAACCACGATTGAATCCGCCATAACTTTTTGTCACGGAAAGAAAAGCCTCGAAATTTACAGGCGGCCTTCTCAGTAACATGCACACACTGATACATACCATTTCGCTGCCTCATTTATAAGTTTACTTTATATTACCTTTTCTTTTTCCTATGAGCGAGTAAACGTAGCTGTTACCTCTCCGTAAGGTTCGGACATCTTGATCTTATAACGGCTTTGATTTGGTTTTTTCTGCATGTTTTTTTACGTGGTGCACTGTCTTGTTTCAAACCCGTTTAGATTTCGCGTTATATTTATATTTATGCGTTGTACTATTTCTCAAAATTTTACGCTTCTCCTCATGCAGTTCAGTTATGCAGTTGGTGCTGTTCATGCAGTTCATATGGTTACCCCCTTCGTGCAGAGATTTTATGGCTTTGCAAAGTAAAATCAATGTTATAAAACTGAGTGCAGTATGTGCAAATGTCAGCAGAAACCTGGAGCTGTTTCCATTTTATGACGGAAGCAGTCTGGCACGGCCGCTACTCTGGTTTCGTGGCGGCTACGGTGACGGCGTTCTAACACGAGCTAGCGAAGCAGATTGAAAACGGCTATAGGAAATGCGGCAAATGGGTGAGTGGGAGTGCAGTATGCTGAGCCCGCACGAGAAGCTCGTCGGTGGCTCTGGCAAACGATTGACGGAGAGGGCGGCACGCGCTGCTATGGCGTCATATCTCTCACTGCCTCACCCGCCAGGCGCAACTCTTCCGTGCGTGCTCATTCGGACCACATAACATTTGCGCGGGAGATTCAAACATGATTCACGAATCACGCTCGCCGGCGGCGGGGACGCGCTCCGAGATAACAGCAAAGTAACGCACACTGCTGCGCGTTCATTGATCCGGCGATAACTTCTTGAGAGACAAAGATATGCACCCTGACCGAGAAGACTTTGAGAAAACTCTTAATGAGAATTTACCCTGCGCACAAATTTCGCATTGAAGAGTACAGTAACCGTCAGTGAATTTTTTGGACACCGATTACCTGATAGGTACATCGAGCAACGAATCAGCCCACACGTTATAAACCCTATCCGCATCGTAATGCACGTAAGCGTATGCCTCCTGCTTTCAGTATGTATTTTGACTTTAAAATAGTTTGAGTAAATATAGCAATACAAATTTTTTAGCGGATAGAAAGTCTAGAAATTGTTGTGCTTTAGTTACCGCTTTCATAACTTTCCACAAGCTATAAAACCTATGTATTAGCGCTAACGTTTTCCTCCTGTAATGCGAACTAATCCATGAACTCCTTGGGTAATTGGTGGGTCTCACTCTTGAAGCTTTGTGATCTTGACTTGTATCCTTACTACTGATTGGTGAAATTTAATTTCGGACCCTTATAAATGTGTCGCAGCCACCAGCTCAAAATTTTGGTGATGCGTTGGACCATTCCAAAAGCTATTTATGTTGTCCATAAGTTTAATACAATAGCCCAAATGATGGGACAATATGCTGCCAGTGACGAATAAAACTATTCTAGTCAATGCCAAGTAGACTGATCGGCCGTGCATACTACTAGCGGTGTAGTTGGCGATGGTTGTCAGAGAAAAACTGTTTTCCTAGTTTCAGCAAATCAAGTATTATAAAGGCAACTGCTGAACTACAGTAAAATGTTCTGTTTGGCTAGTTGGTGTATTGTGAATTACGAAAATTGCGCTAAATGAACAAACACAGGATGGAAGACAGACAATGCGCATCTGTGCGCATTGTCTGTCTTTCTTTCTTTTGTTGTCCATGTAGCGCAATTTTCGTAATTCTTAATTCACTGCAGAACCGTAGAGGAGTATTTTTGCATCTATTCCACCGTATTCAAAATATATGAAGCATGTTTGTGACTACTAAACGGGAGTTTTTGCTACGAAGAGTACACTCTTAAATATTAAAATATCTGCATTCCTGGTAGAAAACACAATGCTGCATACAAGTGCACAATTAATGAGTGATATTTTTGCTATGTGTGCTTACTGAAAATGGCATTCCGATTTGACGAAAATGTAATTCATGTAATGTATTTATAAGAGTATAGAGGTACAGTGAATTTCCAAACTAACGCTGGGCTTCATCGTAAATCTGCAAATCTACGTCAGCAAACACAGTGTCTACCAACACTACAGTAATGAGGTAACTAGGCACACAGGAATCAGGGCAATTTCACCAATGCCCATACGCATTTCCAGAACAGTGCAAGACCATTGATTATCATTAGGCTTTTAGCAAAACAAGTTCAAAATGCAATATTTTAGGCATCTGTACGGCCTCCAGTAAAGATAACACGAATGATTTCGATGAATGAAATTCACCTTGAACAAACAGTTGCCTAAATATCAGAGCTCTTCTTCACTGTGGAGAGAGCCAGCGATAAAGCGATTTGGTGGTTCCAGCTAAGTTATTGTTTAGGTACATTGGAGATTTACTATGTAGAATTCTAAGCACAGTGGAGCGATCTATAGGTCATTGTCTAAACACACACACATTGACGGTTAGAAACAATGTAGTTTATTATGGCACTGGTTGCTCAATGAGAGCACAGGCCTCTAGTGCTAGCCGCACAGGTGGCAGTCGAGGAGCGCGCGTAATGACAAGATGCTAGGGTAGAGAGGACGCAATGCCTGGCGAAGAGTATACACGACTCAAGACGGTCGGCAGGGCCTAAAACAGGGGGAGGGGCTATTCTCATGCTCCCTCCGTAGATGGCTATGCTTTGAGTGCAAACCGCATGCAGGAAATCCAGCGATATCAGCTTACAACCAATCCCCTTAAAGTCAGCTTCACGTCTAAGCTGAATAGCAATGCAGGGAAGAAAATTATCAAGACGCAATATAAACCGTCGTACACCCACGTATGGAGGACTGTTGGAGGATTTATTCCTGTGTGAAATATTTCTGTAGGGGCAAAATTGCTTACACGCAATTTGTACGCGGAGCCGAGCTCCACCAAAAGCTAGCCATACTCTGCTTCCGCTGCACAGGCAAACACTAGGCACCTGGCTAAATCATCCTGCTACAAGAAACACCTCTGGATCCCAAAGATATTGTTGAAATCGGTGGGCCACGGAACAAAGACATAGTGAAAAAATGTTCTATGACAGGCCCAACATAACTGCAGTCAGATACTTCCTTAAACCAATATGAGACATCAGTGCCTCATCGAAGGATTATGTGTAGCGAGCCGTTTTTCTTTCTATGTAGCAGTCCACATTAGCCCACGCAGTGTTTAGTGATGGTTTCGTTGCATACAATTTACTGCCACAGCGTCCCCTATGTCAAATCTGGCTTTGCGTCATGACCAATGTGCTGGGGGCTTCCTAATGCTCACAATCGCGTAACTGAAAACATCTTGTCTACTATTTTAAGCTGTAAACTACTATACACAATGCCCCAGTTCTACCGACGTACAGTATACGAAAATCACATGTGTTAGAGAAATATTCTGCGCTTGGGCAAGTGTGGTGAAGAAAAAAACAATGGCTAGAGTTCCATAGAACGTAAGTCGCCGCGCAGCTCGGCTCGCAGCCAGAATAGCATAAGAACAGGTCTCTGCTGTTAGAAAGAGGGTGCCTGCTGTTAGAAGGTGCCTGCAGTTAAGGTGCCTGCTGTTGAAAAGTGCGGGGAAGAAAAAACAGAGACTAGAGTTTCATAAAACGGTATGTTGCGCGTAGCTTCACGCAGCCTAATAGCTTAAGAACAAGGTGCCTGCTGTTAGAAAGGTGCCTGCCGTTAAGGGGTCCTGAAATACCTTCCGCCGATGCATGGATGTACATGTACCAAATAAAGCAATGTATTTGCAATCTCCTCCCGCAAGAATTTGTTAAAGCGATGAGTATTAGCTGAGAAATCGTAAATCAAAACCGCGCATTATCGTCGCTCCGCGTTTCCTCCTCCTTTCGACTTACTCTCCGCTGTTGACGGCGCGCGAGACTTGCCTCCCATGATGCTGCGCTCCCAGAGGTGACGTACTTCCGCTACGTGTCATCTGCTACGGGCAAGCTTTGTTGACACCATGAATCGCACTCCGCTCAAGGCTGGAAAAGCGAACGAAAATCTGGCCGCATGTATGCGGCGGCCTGGCCTTGCCGTTTCGCGGTGTACGTTGCTGGCGGCACATGACTTTTTATCGGCGGCGAACTCGCAGCCGCACAAGGAGGGTCGTGCGCTCGTTCCCTTATGCACCGCGCGCTGTTTATCCAAAAGCGCCGTATCAGATGTGGCCCGCTGGTGCCGGTCTTATTTTGCGGCGGTGGTAATTCCTGCCGGCGGCAAAGTGAAAAAGTCATATAAATCGATACAGAACCCGTGCACAAACGCTTCAATCATGTGACCAGTTCAGCTTGGGGCGACGCGTGGTGGAGAGCGGCAACGTTGGCAAAACATGCTCCTCGCGGCTCTGAGCTTTCTAGCGCTGGAGCGAGCGCCATTTCTTTGACAATCTCAAACATCGTTGCCTTGGTAACAAGGACAAACCGCTATAGAAGTCAGTTACGGTTGCGTGACCCGGTTCAGCTTGGGCCCCACTTCGCGACATGTGGGAACTGCAGGCGTACCACTCACTCCCATTGGGAAGTGCGAGATGCATTTGCATTACAGGAGGCGATGGTGTGTGTGTGTTGTGGACGCCTTTGTTTCGCGATGAATGCGACGTTGTGCTTCTGCGGGTGGATAGTGCTTCCCATGGTCTGGATTATCTTTCTCGTGCGACGTACGACTCAACCTCGCATGGTGTATGTGCAGTGTGCGTGGCTAAAAGCCATCGGCTTGTGCGCCTGTTCGTCCCCGCAAACCGCGCGCGAGGTGAGTACCGAATTTACGACGGGCAGGAGGCAACCCATCCTCTGCCAATTGTGGTCCAGACTTTCAACACATGTTGTGACTTGTGTTCGTTGAAACGCATCTCTGGATTGTTTTGAAGTTGAATAAAATGTATGCGTCAACCCTGGGCATTCGGCTCAGGGCGTTCTCTGCGATTGCACGAAAAAGTCCACGGGCTTCACGCTTCTTTATGGAACGACTCAGGTAACAGAATATCCATGTCGTGTTATGGCCGTGTTGCATTCAATACAAACGGTTAAGCGTTTGTTTTACACTTGTTTCGTTGTCGTAAAATGCCCAAGAACTCCGCTGGCAGATCAGCCGGGGAACGACGCTGAGCAGACGACTCATCTCTTGCCGGAAGTGCGTGAAAAGCGCCCAATAGCAGGATGTCTAGCTCATGACGAACATTGGAATCGATGATGTAGACATGTGAAGATGCGGCGTCAAAAACGAAGGGAAGGTGAGAAAAAAACGACAAACTTTGCAACAAAAGTGTAGCTTTCCGCTGCGCGTACAAGAGTAATACTTGGCACAGAGGACGTTACGACCCAAACTAACGGTTGCGCTAGTTCTTTAGTGTGCTCAAAATGCCTTTCAGGGCCCCTTTAAGGTGCCAGCTGTTAGAAAACATGGTCGTTTATCTTCCCATGCCGCTGCAAATTTCGTCGAAAGACGATAGCTTTCTGCCGCCTCTGCCATATCACTGCCTCTCCGCTCCTCCGCCCGCCTATCACACTCTTCCCATTCCGTCGCGCTCCTCGTACAATATGCACGGAGGAAATTTGCACGGTATGCACGGTTCAATTCTACTGACACCCTTTGTTACTATTGGGCATCTTGTAATATGGCCATGAGAGCTAGTATCGGACGCGTGGGCTTTCTGAATTTTCGGGACAGAATTTTCTTTAAATGCGTAATTTTTATTCGCTATTGCGAAGGTCGAGCAGCCATGCATTTTTTTTTATAAATAAACTGTGCAAGCATCATTTATGTATTGTTGTTTGGCCTCAAATATACTTATTATTTTCTTTTTGCTAAGTAGTGTTAACAAGTATGAACGTCGCTGCCATATTTAGTAGTTTTAAACGCTTTGCCTGTATTTAAACGTCTCGCTCAAGCATTCTTTACTTCTTGCTGGGTGGCTCAATCGAGGGGCAGGCAGAAGACACAAAAGTTGGCGCGCCACTCGGCCCTGTCGGTGCCCGCGCTCACCGTTTTAGTGATCGGTTCATCCGTTCATCTTCGGGCGAACGTCACCAACATTGCGTCCCAGGCGCCTCCAAAGGCACAAGTCGTCCATGTGAATATTTCTCAACAAAAAAACGTCCGGGATCTGTTGTTGATGCAACAGCATCCATTGTCTCGTTGTCACGAAGATAGTGGGTGCAGCACATGAATGGGAAGTGTTTTCAGGTCAGAGTAACAACTCCTGCAGCTATGATGAGATTGTCGACGCCGCTCACCTAACCATCCACTGAGAAGGCGTCCACTTCGTGCCAGTCGGCCCGCAAGTCACACACGTAACGTGCTTTTCTTGCCTTCGCGCGTGCCAAGTGACGCGCTAGCTGAAGCAACGCACTACAGATCAGACGAGGCATGCTTTCTGCGGGATCATCAGTACTAACGGGCAAACACTTCGTCAAGATGAAAATGACAGAAAGCACCTCAGTGCCGAACTTCATCAAAGTATCGGGACATCGCGTCACGTGCAAGTATCGTGGCATGCAGCCGGTAAGGCCGAGCTGCTCCGGGGACCACTTGCGTGCCCAGTGTAATGCGTCATTTTGCTTCAGAGTGTGGGTTGTACGGGAATGCCGAAGGTTGCGTTGTGCACACCCTACTCAGCGGCAACGACCACGCAACGGGGTCTTCAAGTCTGCTGCGTTCGTACTCCTAGGCAGGGTGGCCGGCGTTTTCACCCATACCTTCCACAGATGGAACATCCACCGCGGTTCTTGTTCCCAGCAAACAATGGCGTAGCGCAAAACTGACGCGGTGGCATTCCCGCTAGAGCCTCAGCGTGATTATCCTGACGAAACGATGGCTATTGACGATCCAACCACACACGGTCAAAATCAATACCAGATAGCCTGTTCTTCAAGGCGCACTGTAACCAGTGTGGTTACAGTACCCGTGTGGACTCGTACCGCAAAGAAATAGCAAGACCCGGGAGTAAACCTGCACCGCCATGTCGTACAAGTGCGTGGTGGTTAACAGTTATTTTTTTAAGAATTTAACACATAGGAGACGTACGTATGAGAGAGAGCTGAAAAGGGGTGATAAACAATATTCTCCCAATAGCGCGATTTATTGGTGCATGTACTGGGGGGAGGGACCTTCAATAGGTCAGTCAGGACAATTTTAATCAATGCTTATGCATTTTTCAGAACCGGAACGGCGAGCAAAAAATTACGTTGGCATGAATAATATAATGAATTGGATAACCTTATCCGTACAAGACTTGGATGCGGCAGTGGGTTTGCTCTGGGATTCGGGTGACATCGCCCCATGAATACAAAGCACACTAGTGATGCGAAAGTCTAAAAACAACAATGTGTGGGTAAATATATCTATTCCTCCTAAAAATGCACCTCTCCATAGATACCCTGCACGAAAATGGAGAATCAACACTATACCGACTGCCGTGCGGAAGTCATCGCGTCTCTTTTCCTTTTAACCTTGTTATACCACTATACCACATCTTGTGAATATAAGATGTTTTGAGCCATTTAAATATTTTACGTAGTTCTGGAAGAAAGTACAAACTGACGGTCGATGAGCCTCAAATCGCCAACTTATAATCAACGACACAATCTGCGCCTGCGTGGGTTGATCTATGAGTTATTGAGGCGAGCTTCATATTACAGTTTGTAATTTATGGGCGCAACTGACATTCGGGGCAGTGCGAAACACATCAGCACATGCATTGCTAAACTGTTTCTGCGCTCATCGTGTGAAATCGCGGCGCAAGGGAATTGATGCAATATAGAAAACCACAGAACTACATGCAATTAGCAACTGGCAATTTTGTCCAGAAAACGGTAATATATTGTAGTGTAGGTGACCCCGATAACTTATTGTCGCAAGAAAAAACAAGAATACAAGATATACAAGCGCGGAATAGTGGACAGTGGGTGGCTCCGCATAGTGACTATCCCGGACACTTAAGAAACGTTTCCGCGATCTCCATTTCCATGTCGCCCTCTGTGGCTTTTCACCAGCGTTTTTTTTTTTGTGGCTGCACGCACATTTTTTCAGACATTGCTAGTCGCAGGGTGTCGAACAAGCCACGTTTAAAAATGGCCTGGTGAAACGCCGCAAGCGTGATTGATACCACGGCCGCACCAGATGAAGCTTTTTAAATACTGCCGCCCTTCAAAGCTGAACGCGCCGCTATTGAGTACCATGTATTTGCTTTAGCTACACTCGAATCCCGACATGGAAAAGAATAATTGAAAAGCAACCGTGAGCTTACAACTGAATCCGAAGTTTAACTTATGAAGTGACTGTACTTAACGATCTTACAATGCAGTCAATTTCTAGGTTAAATTTGCGCCCTCAAAGCCATCCCTTGACACCACAATTGTGTTCGTGCTACCATTCTAGCGTCTGCACTAAATTCGCGAGGTGTCATTTTTCCTAACCTGTACTGATAAGCTGGATGCCTATTTTCCCACATCATACCTAATCGAAACGTTTAATTTGGTACTGCACACAACCTAGCAGCATTTCTTACAGTTTTTACCTAATTTATGACTGACAATGACTATTTCATTATGTAGCGAAGAAATATTTTTTTGTTTATTTCGCGTTATTCCCCTCATAACGACTTCCTAATTGACACCCCAAAGGCCCTTGCGGCATCCCTTATTGTTACCCCAATCTATTACTCACCATGACTATATCTTGGTTATGGCCACGAAGCATTCTTTATTTCTCGATCGTTATTTTCCTAATCAAAACCCCCATTTCCATACATCACACTACTACGTGGCATTATAATGAATTTGAACTCAATCTATGACTCACCATGACTATGTCGTTGTTATTACCAGGAATATCTGATTATTTGTCCCGAGTAAATTTCCTCGTCCAGATCTTCTTTTGATATCCCATAATTCCTAGCGGCACATAAATATAAATTTTAATCGCACTTATGTCTCACTGTCTGTCCCGATTATATCCAGGAAGCATTCTTTTATGGGTTCAAGGTTAATACATTCCTCGACACCTTCAGTTGGATACCCCAAAAGCTCTATAGGTATAACTATGAATTTTTGACAAATCCATGACTCACCATGACTCTGTAATGATTACGACCAGAATGTATTTCTTATTTGTGCAACGTTTTTCTGTTTACAGAACCTTTCACTGATAACCCGCACGTTAAGGGCATCACTAAGACTTTCAGCCCAATTTATGTCTAACCATGACTATGCCATCATTATGACAGGAAACAGATCAGATTTGCCACACGGGATTTCACTCATCGAGATTTTCAATTCGATACCCCACATGCCCTAGCGGGATCACTATGAAATTTAAACCAATCTATGACTCACCACGACAATGTCGTAATAATGAACAGGATGTAGTACTTATCTGTCCAACGTTACTCCTATAACCAAACCTTTAATTTGATGCCCACACTCCTAAGGGGCATCAGTGGAAATGTTAAGTTCACTAATGACTCACCTTGAATGACATGATTATGCTCAGGAAGCATTTTGTATTTGCTTCGCGAGATTTCCCTCACGGAGACTTTGAATTGATGCCTTACATGCCCTAGCGGCGTATTACTTTGAATTATAATCCAATCTTTGACTCAGCATGACTGTGTCATGCATATAACCAAGAAGCACTTTTTTATTGTCCCAGGTAAATCCAATCTTGGAGACCTTCAATTTCATACCTTACTCACACTGGCGGCAACCTTTTGAATTTCAGCCCAATCTGTGTCTAACCATGACTCTCATGATGCAGTGAATAATAATCATCATCACGATATTTTATTTGCTTAAAGACCCCAAGAGGGGGTTGTAAGGTCCACTCACGAGGTCAGAGGCCACGCGCCCCGGCCTGGCGCGCGAAAGAATAGATTCCCGCCGCTCGGTCTAGAGGCACTGCACTGCCAACACTACGCTGTGGTCATCGTCAATTCGCTGCGGCGCGTTCGGCAGACGCCCTGTCTTGAAGCCGAGAATGCCACGGGAATAATACCATTTACGAAGGCAGACGGACCCGCCAAGTTCCGAGGATTGTGCGCGTGGCTGACAACGAAGGGGTAATTGTCGTCTGACCGATCGGCATTGGCGGCTTTCCCGCGAGATCCCTTGTCGCGTGTCACCGAAGGAACAGCTGCCTTGCGGTAGCCGCCGCTTACCCTTCCACCCTTCGGAGTCATGTGTACTTGCCGCCGAGTGCTCGCTCGCCTGCGCACAGGCTTTTGGCCCGAAGGGGGTGGCGCCTAATCGAAGATTCGGCAGATGGCTGAGTAACAGCTGTCTACGTGAATTTGGGCCCTCCCTTACGCCTGTATGAACGCTAGAGGGGCGTACGCGAGATAGAGTAATACCCACGTGTTATAAGAAACAACGTGGCCTCTACAGAGCGTTCTAACCCTCAGCTACACAGTTCGCGGTGCTACAATTAGTTTCGAACGCTGAATCTAGGTTGGGATTTGTGAGCCCCTTAAGCGAGAGGTATACTGGAGGATCGCGTAATCAGTTTAGGGTACAGCTGCGTACCGGGAAACTAGATGGGTTCGGCGGTGGGAAGGGAGTCCCGGCCGTTGTTTCCCGAGTGGTTTATGTACGCCCCTAGCATAGGAGAGTTAGGCGGAGTTAAGAAGCTCGAGTGGCTTTTATGCACTTAGAGCTAGCGTCTCACTGAAGTTTGAAGTTTTTTTTCGTTTTATTCCTTATGTACTACGTTATCTTAATTTAAATACTTGCACACAAACTCTTTATTTCCCTGCATCAAATACAAACGTCTCTACTTCGTCAAATCCGGTCACTATCTCTGAACACTTCCACACCACCGCCCTGCGAGCCTCCGGCCAAATCTACCTGAGCCCGGGCGAATGTGTTCCTGATCGACACCGGACTTCGGGGAAAAGAACACATCAATCTTTACCTGGGTATTGCATAAGGATGTATAGGATGTATAGGATATAAAGAACATTCGCCCCATAAGGGGTTGATATACAAGGTATAAAGAACATTTGCCACACCAGGGGTTGATATACAGGATATAAGGACCTTTTCCTACATAAGGGGCGGGTATACACGGCATAAAATCATTGCCACACAGCGGGTGAATGTAGTGGGTATAAGAACATTGCCATAAGGTCTCACTGACAGAGATAACTGGTTACATTTTTAATGAAGGTTGATGGGCAGGTGATTGTGACCGCATAGTTTGGGAGGTATTTCCAGGCCTTCGCAGCGCAGGGAAAGAACGATGCGGAGAAGGCAGCAGTTCTGGCGCGGTAACGGGAAATTTCGAGGGGGTTCCTGGTGCGGTGCAAAATCTACGTCGGGGGGAAGATGTAGGGTGGATGGTTGAGAGCGAATGAAACGGCTTCTGAAACAGAGGAAGGGTGGCTATGCGGCGTCGAAGGGAAAGCAGCTGTAATGCAGACAGGGCTTTTAAGGATAAACACTAATATCATAAGAATATAACAAATGTATGAATCGGGCAGAGCGATTTTGAATTGACTCGAGGTGATTCATTCGGTAAGTTTGAGTGGGCTCTATACAAGTGAAGCGCATTCCAGGTTTGGCCTGATGAGCGATCTGTATGCGAGTAGATTAACGTGTTGTGGTGCGAAACCCGGTGGCGCTTCACGAATCGCAATGTTTTGTTTGCGGAACAGATAACGTTTGTAGCGTGCGCTTTCCAATCGGAGGACAGTGTTACACCTAGATATATGAAACACGGTATATTTCTAGTGTGGCGTTAGGTATTTGTTATGGGAACAGGAAAGGATGTTTTCGGTGAGCGACTAGGGCAACTTTACATTTTTTAGGGTTATGTTTGAGAAGCCATTTGGCACAACATTTTTGAATGTTATTCAGACCGTTTTGCAGGGTTAGTGATCGGAAGCAATAGCTATCGTACGGTAAATCACACAACCGTCGGTGAACATGCGGATTTTGCAAGGCACAATTAGGGGTAGCTCATTTATGTAGATGAGAAATAACAGGGGGCCGAGGACACACCTTCGCGGTACTCCTGACTTTGCTTCGAGAGGTTTATAAGATTCGTTATTTACGCGCATGAATTGAGAACGGTTTGCCAAAAAATATTTAATAAACGTAAGATTTAATCCCGCAACTGCAGTTTCATAATTTCTGATCACTTTTTTTATATTTCAAATTCTTTTTTTAATTTTTAACATTAAATTTTATCAGGTTTTTAAAATTTTTAAATTTTATTAGGTTAGTAAAGACTTTATTACACCTTAAGATTTAATCCAGCAAGTCATGCTCAGCTGCAGATTTTGCTGCAGATTTGACTTTCGGGTTTTACTATGACAGAGGAATGAATCAGAGCTTTTTTATCGTGACAACGCAAACACATTTGATACAGTTCCACACAACAAACTATAGCAGACGTTATTCTGGCTAAATCTCGAACCTAACGTAAGCGACGTCCTGCTGGCGGGGCCCCCGGCAAAGGTGTCTGCCGTCATTTCCGGGATGGATATCACGTGACTGAAATCTTGGGGTATTGCGGCAAAAAACACTTTCGTGTTAAAATATAGAACCCAAAAAGGAACAACCCTATGTATAAAATACTCTTTTGTACTAAAGGTTGCTTGTTCGCAAGAAGACCCTGTGTGCAGGGGTGGACCCTTTACAGTCCGCTTGCTTCGTTGTACTGGCATTACTTCCGTGAGGGATATGAAGTCACCGAAATCTTGGTGCATGCAGGAATAAAACACTGTCGTGATAAAATGGCGTCAGTCTGCAACTTTGTGTCAAGATTTCTATGTATGTCATGAAGAAAGAGTGCTAAATGTGTTTTGCAGTAAGAGCCCTTGCGGAAGCCATGCTCACAGGGATGAAACTATTGGTGTCGAGGAAGTGGATAACAGGACCATATATGACGTGTTCCATCACTTTGCATGGTATGCTTGTTAATGAAATTGGACGACAATTAGTGGGGAGTTACTCTCAGCTGTTTTGTAAACTGGAACGACCTTGCCAATTTCCCTCTCATCCAGAATGTCGCTGGTGGTGAGTGACTGAGTATACGATGTGCAAATACGCTACAATTGTGTTGATGTTTTCAACAGTTTTAAATTATTCTCGTCATGCCACATGACGAGGACTGTTTAATTTTTGTTTTATTATTGAAGAAACGCCGTCTGTAGAAAATGCTAGCGCAGGCGTGCTGGAAGCTATCAGAGTAGTTGTTGGAACGGAAGGAATACTAGGCACTGTGGTGAACACAGGCGAAAATGCGGTGTTTAAAATGTTAGCCCACGCAGCATCTGTGGTCACTTAACCTGATTCGAAAGTGAGGCTGATAGTGCAGGATGGCTTCGGATTGACGATCTGTCAAAATGTTTTAAGTGCAATGCACTTCTTAAGCGACCCTGAACCTGCGTTCACCGGCGATGTCCGCGCACGTGGAGATGGGCGCGCGCAGCCTGGCCGCTGACATGGCACATACCCACGTGGGGGATGGCCAGGAATTTCCTCGTCTTCCTTGAAGGGGGAGATGGGCGCGCGCTGCCTGGCCGCTGATGGCACATACCCACGTGGGGTATTGGCCAGGATCGGCGTGAGAAGGGCTATGCACCTGCTTAAGGATACTGACACGAAATTTCAAAGCTGAGATCCGCTCTAGCATCAAGTCAACGACAACACAATATGTGTCTTGAATAATGCATCTTTCTTTCTTTGTAGTTGTGTGTGTGTGTGTGATCTCTCTTTAGCGAACATTACCGAACCGCGCAATTCAACTCGTGCATTCGCACTTTCACATTCTTCCCCTCGGGGAAATGCGGGGAATTTTTCACGTTATCACTCAGCATGTTAGGTAGGCTCGTGTTAAAAATGAGGGCTTTCCGTTCTGAATTGCTGCAAGATAGTCATTTTCAGCGCAGTAGTATTTTGTTGAGAAACTTTATTCATAAAACACGAAATATGTAACGAACACTGTTTGGACCGATAGCTGTAAACGCTGGTGTCGGACCAGTATAATATTACAAGCGATTCACAAGCACTTAAGTGGCAGAGCGTAAGGGGCTCAAGAAAAATTGCGATATCCACAAGGTTACATATCATACAACTGGAAGGGTAAATTATAACAGATACACTCAACAAATCCAAACAGAAAAATATAGACACTAAAAAAAGATTCATGCAACAAGAGTTGCAGATAAAATTTCACTAGACTTGTAATGCCGTTTAGCGACCATTTTTAAATTTCTCACCGTTTTCACCTCAATCGGAAGGTTGTTCCATATTTTGACTCCACTGAACTCGATCTGGCCTTCGCCATATACATTGTTACATTTGGGAAGGTTGAAATTGAAAGTGAAAGCTTACCTTGTACTATGAAAGGGTAAGATGAAAAGGCTTAATGGAAAGGGAGAATTGGTGTTCATTATATTGTTGATCATGAGCGAAATTTTGTAATTGCTCAAGGACCAAAACGACAGTATGTAACTATCACGAAAAAACGTTGCTCCTGGAAACACCTGTACCAGTTATCATCGCAGTAAATGCTCGTTTTGCATACGAAATAAAGGTGACAGGTAGGCCACCGATGCTTGGCGTTCCGTTAGATCTTGCCTGGCAGAAAAGGCATTTATTCTTGTTGCTTAGTCGCTTTGATGTTTTGTATACCAGGGTTTTTGCTGTGTGGCACGAAATGTGGTCTTCGCAATAAAACAATTGTTGATTAACAAATCTTTAAGAACTAACCGATTTTAATAAACGGATTGGCTATGGAAGTTGGCTTTAATATTTGGAGAGAAGATACTGAGTTGGTCGTTAATTTCTTCATCATGGCCTTTATCTCATAATCAAATTGTTTTACTTGGCATTTTGTGTCGTTCTGGGAAAATAGCAAGTCTGCATGAATTACTTTATAGCCCCTAGTTTCTTTGAGTTGGTAATGAACGATAAGCTGGAAGAATCGGTGGTTAGAATAACATCAAGGATGATTGCGGAATTGCCAGCAACACGTGTTGGCTCTAATACGAGTTGTGATAAGGTGAAGTAAAACAAACATCTATAAGTCGTTTTGAGTCTTTATGGTTTTCTTCTGAGGTTGTTCCGGTTTGCCAGTTAATAATAGGAAAATTAAAGTGCCCATACAGCAAAATGTGGACATTGGGTGGAGTGGGCTGTGGTGAGCGCATTTGGCGAGTCGTTGAGTTTCTTTTTGCAAAAGCTGGATTTGAGTTCTGTAGTCTGTAGAAGGCGCCAAGTAGCATCGTTTTGGGGAAGCCCGACAAAATAGCCATAGGATTTGTATGTGAGATGGAATGCTGGGGGGGGGGGGGGGGGGCAGAAAGATAATTCTGGAGCGGCAGCAATTAGCACGTAACCTCCGCGAGTGAATTTTGACCTTTTCAGTGTAACTGAAAAATAAGCCGATCTGCAAGAATTTCAATGTCCGTCGCGTCATCAGTAACCCACGTTTCAGTTAGCACAACCAGATTGGAACTGGATGAGGTCACAAGGCTAGATATTTTCCTCGTTTCAGTAGAAAGCTGCGTATGTTAGCAAAGAGAAGAGACAAAAAAGGATAATTTTGTGCTGTATTTGGGGGGAGGTTCGTTAATTTCTCCTGTTCGGGGGGTTTGCTATGCTATTTATCTCAGAGTTGTTGAAGTGTGGTCAAAAATGTAACCATTCGAGCCCATAAAAAGGGTTTTTAATGGCATCTGAAACATTCTTGTTTTTTTGTGCAGGTAACGTAGTGTCTGCGGGGGGGTCAGACAGACTGAGAGTAGTCTTCACCGATGCTGAAGACTGTTTCTTTCAACTTGGGGCCATTTGTAAGTATGGTCTGTTTTGTTTTAGGTAAGCAGAACTTTGCTATTATTGGGCGGTAGCGATTAGTGGCATGGCGTCTGAGGCGATGTGCGTGACGTACGTGTTTTGGAGGTGTTCCGGAGGTGCTTAAGGTAGTGTCTAATAGTTACCCCTTCTGATTCTAAATTTTTCAGCTGGGTTAGGATCGGGGAGGTTGTAGAATACTAAGTTTTTACGCCGTGAGCGGTTTTTTACATCGACTAATTTACCCTCCAGCTCGAAGACCAAATGATCCCTTTCTGTTTTGTCCGTACGGATCCCTTCAAGATCTGTATGTAGCGGTGAAATGTTGTGGTAGTGGCACCAATTCATTCAAATGTTTACTTTTGTCCGTTATTATTTGGTTGGTTGCTGATAGCTCGTTTTTTTAGTTCTTACACCTGAGCGACAAGTGTTGCGTCGATAGCGGAAATGTTTTGTAGTTGGAAAGCATTTCTTGAGGGCCAGGGTCAATTTCGACATCACCCGACAATAATAGCAGTAGAGATCAAGTGGTATGGGCGGACTGAGGGATGATGTCACAAATGTACTATTGGCACGGCAGCTGCACTAAGCAGTAGTTACTTCTCGTCTTCGCAAATAGGCTATTTTACTTTCTAACCTGCATGACTAGGCCAAATACGTAAGCGCGCTGCGATGTGGCACAGCTGCATAGCCCATCAAGTGCTGCCGACGGGCGTTGCTGTTTTATAGCTGGGCGGAGCGATGATGTTGGCTGCGATGGTGCTGTCCAGGTTGAAGAGAGGGTTGGGGGGTCCGGTTGTGTTGTTACCAGCACTGCTTTAACGGTGGCGATAGCGTGTTGGCCAGCCCCTGCCTCGCTTTCACAAGTCGGGAACAGTGCCGTTCTAAGCAAAGACCAACGAAGGATTCACCAGGGCGGGAAGAACTAGGTGCATGACCATTACCCAGAACCGCTACATGACCAGGGCGAAGCGGTAAGTGCGCTGCGACGTGACACAGCTGCCTGGACAACCCTCGTGTCATTGGGACATTCTTCTTGAAAAACACTTGATGTGAGTATCATATGGCTAGAATCATGACAGGTTGTAAACGATACCTCAATAAACAACTTGAAAACATGCGTGTTTCGCGTTGGTACGCCATGACATGGCCAGCTCATTTATGCATTTTTTGCACGTGTTGCGATGTTGACCACCGACATCAGGGACAGCTGTCCCAGATCGATCCTCTATAATTAAGCAAGCATTAAAAAAATAAAGACAATCCCATGAACGCCTCGAGCTTTCCAGACTGGTGGAAAGAGTTTTATTTGCCTGAGGGCGTTTTGTGATGATACAGAACATGGATGAACGGGACCCAAACAACAAGCAGCTTCGATGTAAGCTAACTCAGCGCACGTCACCTCATTCATTTTCCTGTGTTTCTACCTCGCGGCGCAGCGCACGCTCGAGCTTGAATCCTCTTTGTTATGTGCAAACAGCTTGTATCAAGGGGTTCGCATCCAATACATGCTTACATTTGTAAGAATTTCGGTGCAAGACCTCACGATCTTGGACTTGTCGGTTTCATTATCGGTTTCTACCGACAATTTAAATGCAATAGAGGATGTACGCATCACCGAAACTCACAGCAGCCCAAGAAAGCGAGAAAAAAAATGGCTCCAATCCATGGTGTTAAGGTGGTTGGAAAGCAAAGCTTTAAACCACACCCACAACAATTTCCCGTGCGACGTCACCTGAATTCACAGTCGCCGCCCCACAAAGAGTGAAACTAAACATTTTTCCAGCCGTTACCTGAAATTCGTGGAGGCGGGGTCCAGAAAGCAGCGTCAGCCACGGCCGAGCTGGAGCGGCGGACGCTGCCACTGTAGCCCGGCCATGCGTGCGCAGAAAGAAAACGGAGACGAGCGTCTTTCGAAGGCGCTCGAAGATCTATCCATTCTGATGTACTAGCTCGGGGCTACACCACCGCGCGGCACAAGTAAAGACACCGAAAAAATTTAGCATGTGAGCTTAGTGATTCCCATTTATACCTATTAAAGCTAGTTAAATTAGCAATTTTCACAACTGCGAGAAAGTTCAGGGAACTTTAAAAATCTCGATTTATTAGAGCCAGTTGCTCCTTTCGCCTTTTGTAATACCTTCTAAAACACAGCCGAATTGGTATTCCCCAATTATAAAAACGGAGTCCCATTCATGGCAAGCAGAGCGAAAAGGTAGCGTTTCTCTATCGGCCAGACGTCTGTATGGGGTCTCTGCATTTTGCATTCTGGCCCTGAAAACTAATCCTTAACGTATATTTACCGTACGATCACATAATTCTGTCGAGTCCGGGTTACCCAGGAGGTGCTGCCGAACAATTAAATCAAGGCGTGCGAAGGAAGCGCGCAATGAACGGAAGGCTGCGCCAAAACAGGCCGAAAAGAACCGCCGCTAAAGCAGACGACAGAACCGCCTCGGTGGCGCGCTCGACAGTATGAGCAGGCACGTGAGCGCGATGAACGCTGGGTAGCCATTTGCAGAGCAGCTACACAGTACTCTGTGAGGGGAAACCGCCCTAGCCCTGCCCAGCCGCGTTGGGAGTTCCTTGTTGCGCACGCCACAAAAGAACCGTTAGCTGGTAGACGTAGAAAGATTTGATTTCAAAGGAAAAACACCGCAAAGAGTCGTTATTTTATTCACGCCAGTTGGCTCATCCATGATCATTGGTCAGCAGATGAGCTGGCGGCTCACTTCGAGAAACAAAATTTGTTGATTCATTGCCGCATCATTTTCAAGCGAATTACAGCTTTATCAGCTGCAGCAATGATGTATAGTCTGTCCTCGCCATCATAGTGAGGGACAAAGAGGTAGCGCACCAGGTTTGCCTCATCCCGGTAGAGTGCCAGGATGAATGTCTAGGCACCATACAGGGAGCCTGCGGGCCGCGCACCCTCAGTCGTGTTGCTAGACGCTTGCAGCCGTTTTAGCGCTGGATTTGGCGGCCCCTAGCTAGGGAGAGAACGGAATTACCATATCCGTGATCAGACGCAAACCGTCGCGTGCTATCAGACAATGAACCGACTGCCCCGATATGGTCCCCAAATTCTTTGTTGGAAAAATGTGTGTTATACTCATTTCGAGGTACTTTTCCTTCGTTAAAACGAGGTCTTTAATGCATAGGCGCCTATGCGAATTTCAGTAATAATTACGATTGTTTTATTATATCCCATTTTATGCTAACGAGGTTTGCTTGCATAGCTGTAATAAATCTGCTGCGGAAAATATTTCCTGGAAAACTCGTGTTACGAGATCATGCCTATCTTACAGAATGTGCGAATTTGAGCCAATGAGTTTGCTGCCCTACGTTTCATAAACCCGCGTGAATTTTCGAAACTCTGAATCCATAGGAAGTCTGAGTCTTAGTCCGTCGTAGTTGAGTCCATTGAACTTCTGGGCACGAGGGAGTTCTGTATTTATCTGTAGTTGTGAACCCGAGTGAGCTCTATCCTTTTTGAGGGCTGAACCCCAGTGATTTTTTTCAGTCTATTGTTAGCCAGAGTGAGTTCTGAGTCAAGAGCACGACCCCGTTTTCAGTCCGTTATGAGTTATGAGTTCATTTGACTTCTGACCACAAGTAAGTGCCGAGTTCCTTTTGAAGTGCAGCCGAGTAAGTTCCGAGTCCGTTTTGAGTGCTGAGATCGAATGAGTTCGACGTTCGTTTTGAGTAGCAGCTCGAGTGAGTTCCGAGTTTATTTTGAAGTGCTGCCCGAGCAAGCTCCGAGTCCGTTTTGATTTTTGAGCCCGAATGCGTCCGGGGTCCGTTTTGAGTTGCAGCTCTAGGGAGTTTTGAGTTTACTTTGACTTCTGCGACCAAGTGAGTTCTCAGTCCATTTGAGTTCTAACCCCGAACTCAGTTCAAGTCCGAGTGAGTTCTGAGCCTGAGTGAGTTCTCAGAGTCGCGCACGCACGGAGTTCGAGTGAGTTTAGATGAGGTGCTTAGCAATGAGTGGGAGTTCGACTGAGAGGTGGCTCGAACAATTATTTTGTGAGTGAGCTTGATTGATCCGGTTCAACGTTGCCAAAGTATGCGACACGTGAAGGCACGCACACACGCGCATTCTTCTCTTTTCATTCTGCATCCTTGTCGCTGGTTCCTGTTTAAGCAGACTGGATGTCCTATACACAAATTTAATTCCCAATTTGATAATATATTATCATACCACTGCCATTTTCGGCACAAAGACGACCCTCAATGACCATAAACACCATATTTGCACACTTCGTCCTGATATCGCTGCGTAATACGGCACTTACATCGACTAAGCTGCTTTACAATGAAGTCATACCTATTCGATACAGGTTTTCGACACAGCAAACATGCAGAAGCAGTATAAAAATTGCAGTAGAAAAATGATTCTTTGCTTTCTCATGATTGTTGTGCTCGCCGCTTTTATAGCTTTCCAGCGGTTACTTGCCGTCTCGGATTCAGTTTGAATAAGCGTATAATCAGGAACCTGAAATGAAAGGTTCGCAAAGTCAGGTTGTGCGTAGATCTAAACCAGGGTTTATTCTTTACTTTCTCATTATTTGCTTCAAGCGAAGTATATTTGTCAACTCTTTAATTAATTTGATTTTCCAAAGTATAAAAAATATTTTACAACTTGGTTTATTGCAAACTTTTTTTTTATTGACACCAGTGAAAGAGGAGTGGTGGTTAAACCTATGTACTTATGGTGGATACACATTTGCCATGGACACCCCTGAATGAGATGCATGTACATTCTTGGGGACACTCCTTATAAGAGCCCATTGAGCACTGAAACATAAGTAGAAAGAAACATTAAACTTCATTTGAGCTCAATTAAATAAAAGCAATGAATCATAGATAGACAACTTTCTATTAAACATGAGATCCCCTGAAGAGTTCAACCACGCGCTGCTTTGCTGCGTCGCGGACGCCCAAGTCCGGCTCCTAGAAATGGCTAAGGACCGAAGAGGATCCCCTGATTTTCCTCCTTTCAAAAGCCACCTCAGCCGGAATGAAGTTATAGCACTTGTGTATATAGGGATTCGACAAAAATATTTCCAGAATTACGGGAGTAGCGGTCGGAAATTACTGAATAGAGCTGAGTATTGGGCATCATTTCTTTTATGGAGAACTTAGTGTTGATATTTTGTGAGCTGTGTAAACACGCCGCAATATACATAAATTGGACACTCATCAATCTTTTATTTCAGCTGTAGAATTTTTGATGACTAAATAAACTTGCTACCTTAACAGAGAAGTGTAAGGACAGATAGCTACCGTTAAAATTTACGCCACCATATGAACAACCTGTTACCTTTTAAGTGCAGCATATTTTACTACCCCCCTCCTTTACCAGCGCGTTTACCATATACTCCCGCCGGAACAAAGAACAAGGTGTCGTTACTAGCTCATATATTCCTCCCCACATTTCGCCTTGAGCTGTGGTGAAGCAAGTGCATAGTAAACAGGGAACGGTCGTAGCGGAAATCAAGTGCGACGTGCGTCGAAACCGGTGATACATTTGTTCTTGAGTGGCATAGCATTCAGAGACTGTAAAACTGCGAGCGTGCTTCTGACATACCCAGAAGAAACTATGTAATTCAATGGAGTCCGTGAAAAAAAAAGAAAAAAGCACACTCCCTTCTACATAACACATATGCGTGTGTAGCTGGTTTTCCCAGTATTTCTTTTTTTCGATTGTTTGATTTTTGTCCCGAGAGTCGTACCGGTTCGATAAACATCGTTTTAAATGCGAATGCATTTCTTAGTCGGGGGTTGTCTTGCTCCGTCGGCGTGCGCCTGCATTCCTCCAGCGCGAGCGCACGTGAGCGCGTGCCTCGTAGTTCTGCCTTCGTCGTCGTCGTCGTCGTAAATGCGAATGCATTTCTTAGTCGGGGTTGTCGTGCTCCGTCGGCATGCGCCCGCAGGTGTTATCTCTCCGCGCTCCTCCTCGCCCTAGCACAGCTGTGGCGCGCCTAGCAACCGGAGCAGGTGGTAGCCCGGGCGGGAGTAGCGGAGGGCAAGGGGAGAGGAGGAGCGCGCTCGGGCGTGTGAGGACGCACGCATCGCGGAGCTCGGGAGGAGTAGCGGAGATTGAGTGGAGAGGGGGAGCGCGCTCGGGCGTGTGAGGGCGCTCGCATCGCGGAGCTCGGCGGGAGAGAGAGCTCGCGCGCGGGGCGGGCGTGTTGCGCGGGTCTCTCTCTCCTCTCCGCGTACCCTCTCTCCGCTCGCTGCGCTCGGAAAATGTATATAATTGCAATGGAGCGCACGCCTCTCTCCGTTACTGCTTGCCGCAGCGCACTCATCGGTGCACCCAATGCATTCGCATTTCCACACGATCCCCTTCGGGGAGGTGGGGGGGATTTTTTTTTATTGTCTAGCATATTGGATGAATGAATTTTACTCGCTCTAAAATGTACGTCACCACATAAAAAACTCACTAACGTTTTAGTGCAAAACATTTTCGTACACCCATCTTCCAGGCACGTAGCTTTATCATTAATTGGCGCGGGAACAAAGAACAAGGCGTCGTTACTGGCCGATATATTCCTCCCCAAATTTCGCGTTGTGCTGCCTAGAAGCAAGTGCATTGTGAACAGGGAAAGGGGGTACTGTATATAAAGGTGTGACGTGCGTTGAATCCGGCGATAGATGTGCTTTTGAGTGGCATAGCATTCAGAGACTATGAAACTACGAGCATGCTTTTGACATACCCGGAAAGAATTATGTATTTGAAAGGTATCCGTGAAAAAATAAAGGAAAAGGCAACTTCCTTCTACATAAGATAAATGGGTTTGTTGCCTCTTTTTCGTTTGTTTTTTTCGATTGTTAGATTTTTAACAAGTGTGGTACCCGGTTCCTTAGACATGCTTTTTTATTTTCAAGCTAAATCACCTGAACGAATTATTGGGCACGCTATACCCCTTGCGTTTCGCTACAGGCCTCCAGCTTACTTTAAAATATACGTCACCATATGAACATCCTGTTACCTTTCTAGTGCCCCCTACCTACCCAGCACGTAGCATTATCATTAAGTTCCGCCGGAATAAAGAACAGGGTGTCGTTACTGGCCGATATATTCCTCCCCACATTTCGCTTTGCGATGCGGTGAAGCTAGTTCATTGGAAACACGGAATGGTGGTAGTGTCAATGAAGGTGCGACGTGCGTGGAAACCGGTAATACATTCATTCTTGACTGGCATAGCATTCAGAGACTGTAAAACTGGGAGCGCGCTTTTGGCATACCAAGAAGAAACTATGTATTTTAACGGTATCCGTGAAAAAATAAAGTAAAAACCGCCCTTCCTTCTACATGAGATATATGCACGTGTAACCTGTTTTTTCTGTGTTTTTTCCAACTGTTAGATTTTTGTCACAAGCGTTGTACCCGGTTCGATAGACGCGCTTTTTTATTTCGAACTTAATCGCCTGAACAAAGTTATTGGGCACGCTATACCCTTCTATCTTCGCTAGAGGCCTCGGGCTTCCGTTAAAATTTTCCGTCGCCATATGAACAACCTGTTTCCTTTTCAGTGCATGATATTTTCGTATTCCCGTCCCTTCCAGGCACGTAGTTTTATCATTAGCACCCGCCGGAACAAAGAAGAACTCCTCAATACCAGCCGATATATTACTACCCATAACTCGCGTTACGATGCCGTGAAGCAAGTACATTGTGAGCAGGGAACACATTTAGTGCCAATCACGGTGTGACGAGGGCCGAAACCGCTTATCTTGACGGGCAAAGCATTCAGAGTCTGTAAAAGTTCAAGCGTGCTTTTGACTTGCCTACAGAAACTATTTTTTTAATAGTATCCGTAACAAAATACAGGAAGACGGCACACTTCCTTCTACAGAAGAAATATGCCCGGGTAGCCTGTTTTTTCCCGTGTTTTTTTTTAATTCTTAGATATTTCTAACAAGTGTTGTACCCGGTTCGATAGACATGCTTTTTTATTTTCAAAATAAATCCCCTGAATGAAGTTATTGCACACGCTATACGCCTCGAGCTTCGCTATAGGCCTCGAGATTACTTTAAAATTTAAGTTACCATATGAACATCCTGTTACTTTTTTAGTGCGTGGTATTTTCGTTAACCCCTCCTACCTCCCCATCGCGTATCGTTATCATTAAGTCCCACCGGAATAAAGAACACGGCATCGTTATTGGCCGATATATTCGTCCACACAATTCGCGTCGCGATGCGGTGAAGCAAGTCAGTTGTGAATACGTAACAATAGTAGTGTCAATCAAGGTACGACGTGCGCTGAAAAGGGTGGTACATTTTTTCTTGTGAGGCATAACATTGAGATACTGTGAAACTACGAGCGTGCTTTCGACGCACCCAGAATGAAGTATGATTAGTATGAAAAAATAAAGGAAAAAAGCACACTTTCTTCTACCTAAGATATATGCGTGTGTAGCCTGTGTTCCCTGATTTTTTTTTCAAGTGTTAGATTTTTGTCACAAGAGCTGTACCCCGTTCGAAAGACATGCTTTTTTATTTTTAGAGTAAATGCCCTGAATAATGTTATTGGTTACTCTATACGTCTCAGTCTTCCCTAAAGGCTTGTTATATTCCGTTGAAATTTACGTCACCATATGAACGACCTATTACCTTTCTAGTGCACCATATTTTCGCCCCCCCCCTCATTCCCAGCGCGTAGCTTTATCATTAACTCACGCCGGAATCAAGAACATGGCATCGTTATTGGCCGATATATTCCTGCCCGCATTTGGCGTCGCGATGCGGTGGAGCAAGTGCATCGTGAACAGGGAACGGTGGTAGTGTCATTCCAGGTGCGACGTGAGCCGAAACCGGTGATCAGTTATTCTCGACTGGCATAGCATTCCGAGAATGTAACACTACGAGCGTGCTTTTGACATACCCAGAAGGAACTATGTATTTTAATGGTATCTGTAAAAAAGTAAAGGAAAATCACACTTTCTTTTTCAAAGATATCTGCCTGTGTAGCCTGTGTTCCCTGTTTGTTTTTGTTGTTGTAAAATTTTTGCCACAACAGTTGTATCCTTTTCGATAGACATGCTTTTTTTATTTTCAGAATAAGTGGCCTGAATAAAATTATTGGACACGTTATACGTCTCGAGCTTCGCTATAGGTTTCGAGATTCCGCTAAGATTTGCGTCACCATATGAACGACCGGTTACCTTTCTAGTGCACCATATTTTCATATTTTCGCACCCCCCCCCCCCCCAATTTCCAGCGCCTAGCTTTATCATTAACTCCCGCTGGAATAAAAAACAATTCGTCGTTACTGGCGAATAATATAGTTTTCCACACATTTCGTGTCTCGATGCGGTGAAGCAAGGGCACGAACATGGAACTCTGGTAGTGTCAATAATTGTGCGACGTGCTTCCAAACCGGTGATACAGTTATTCTTGACTGGCATAGCATTCCGAGAATGTACAAAACTAGGAGCGTGCTTTTGCATTCCCAGAAGCAACTATGTATTTTATAGTATCAGTGAAAAATACAGGATTGCCCACACTTCCTTCTATATATGCGTGTGTAGCCTGTGTTCCCTGTTTTTTTTATATTGTTAGATTTTTGTCACAAGAGTTGTATCCCATTCGATAGACAAGCGTTTCTTGTTTTCAAAGCAAATCACCTTAATGAAGAGTTTGGACACGTATATGCCTTGAGCTTCGCGATCCCTGGCCCGCCTCCCGCCGTATGTCAGCGGAGTCTACGGGATGAGTGCGGGGTGGCTGATATGGGTTTCATAAATTTTTCATTTCTCTTTGGCTTAATTTTTGCCTTTCCGAAACCTAAACACGTTTAATTTGGTGATGTCTGTAAGCAAATTGTACGCTTAGGGCCCTTCAAAAAACAGCGGCGGCTGGGTAGAGCGCTTGAACGCCAACAAAAGCTGTTCAGGGATGGGCGCTGTTATACGCTCGTCCTGACCTCTCTAATAAGCGACTGCGGTGGCAGCAGCATATCACCACTGACACCGCCGAATACATCAGGCACAAGTTAACTCTTTTGCCGCCTCTCTTGGACGTGGTACTGGCACAGTTAGAGGATTCTTTTATCTTGCAGCGCGTACAAAGAATGCGCTTCGTTTCGAATATATACGTCACAGAAAAATGTTTGTTTCGAATATATACGTCATAGAAAAATGTTTCGGGGATGTGATTACCCAATACATGGCAACCACTTCTGCCTTTGAAAGACACGCGTAAACGTTGCGCCTAATGCTTTGCTCTGCGTAGTTAAGTATGTGAACATTCACGTCGATTGTAGACAACCAAGTAACGTTAATGACAGGCCTAAATCACACATTTTATGGAATCGCAAAGAAACTAATAGCTCGTACTCAAAATAATAACGCAATATAGCCTCGGAAACGCTGCAGTCTCGTCTAAACTTAAATAATGTAGTACTCACAAGACTCAACTGGATTTGAAATGCATTGCTATTTCGCAGGAAATTGGAAGGGGCGATGGTTTGGGCCGCTTATGTTTGCGTCCGGATGTGGCACGAAATCAAGGAATGAACATTTTAGTGCTCACATACACAAGCTTGCATTCACTTTCCTTTTCCTTTTCGACTTCAACCAACAGCTGATCCCTCGTTAAACACATTTTTTGAAATACAGGGTAGGCAGTTCAAAAAGGATAAACAGGGTCATTGGAAGAGTTGTATCAGGGGGGTATTCTCGAGTTTTGTCCCTTTTGCGTCCCTTTCAAAAGTGTCCCTTTTGGCAAGCCCTGATTGGCTAAAAGCAAACAACCGGACGTGACGTAACGCAAGCGCAACAAACCTACTGCCAACGCTCACTGCTTAACCGGAAGTACGTCACGATGAAAGAGACTCAAAAGGGACGTTTTCAAAAGGGACAGTTAGGAGAATACCGCCCCAGGTGAGGTCCTCTTATGTTAGTTTTCGATAGATTCTTCAGCCTCCCTGTGTCATATGGCGATGTCTCCAAGACGCCTTTAGTCGCGGGGGCGGCTTTCTCGACCAGCCCATCGCGGCGCTGCTCGGGGAAGGTGCATGTAGCAGATGTTGAATGTTTGCGAGCGTTCACCGCAGGACAAAACGACCCAGCATTTAATTAGTCCTGTGCTGATCCCCAGGCATAATTTTGTATTCTCCACCCTACGTCTTTTGTACAACGATCGTGAAGTTTATGCCACATTGGCTTTTATGGTATAGTGAACAACATCAGACGTATAGTTTTGTCAAGCCTAATTTTCGGGCTGCCCGGTACGAGTGCTCCACTAGATTGTGTAAGCGCAGGAAACCGATTTACATTACAGTACATAGCCGTAGCATGACCATTTAGCGAAAGGCCGCTGCTTGCTGAAGCACTGTTAGTAGATATCAGGACAATGTAATTACAGAAAACTCCATACGTATGCCACTTTTTCGACATGGGCTGTGACACACACCTGGCGCCATAATAATGTACCACATAAGGATGGCGTCATAAACGTTTACACTCTCGTAAATACACCACATTCGCGAACTGAGAGACTATTACACATTAACATGCATTTAGAACCCATGCATGCGCCAACTTTGTGTCGTCAACGTGCCTCGAAAGAAGCGGCGACTGTAGGGAGTGGGCCAGAGCTTTCCGCGGCTGCGTTCAAAACAGGCCGCCTGGAGGAGTTCAGTAGCGCTCGTGCAGGTAGCGCTCTAGGCGTCTAGTGCGCTTAGTACTCTAAGGAAGGTGTAGAATGCAGGAGGTTTCGTGTTGAAGGTTTTGGCGAGTTGTAAACGGTTATCACTAAAAAATTCAGAGAGACACAAAGGGCGTCTTACGCTTGGTATTTCAAAAGCATGATATTTTAGTAAGGCTGTGCCATTATTTATTTCCAAAGACAGGTCTGTGGTGAATATAATTTGTCTTTCCGCAATGTCTTCGTCACTACGGGCATATGGGTCTGGAACATAATCTCCGTGTTGTAACGGTTGCCGGGTGGTTGGCCTGTGGGTTCGGCACTTTAATAGCAGTGTTTTTAGTCAATATCCACGAACCTGCTGGCTCAGACTACGTGCTGTAGAAAAAGGCTAAAATGAAAACGCACTATTTTGTTCGAGCCAGTGAGTATAGAAAAAAAAATGGCTACCCGCTGCGCACGTTCGGAGAGGCACGCCAGTCAGAGGTGGGCGCTGGCTTCACGACTCCTCAATGGTAGCACCCTGTCTAGCCAAATTTGGCTACTCGGTATCGCGGGCAGTGCATAAAACTAGTGACAAATGGTAGCACGTCTACTCCGTCGATGATGGTGAAGGTGCGGAGTACGGGGAGTCGAAATGGCATCCAAGTTCCGCCCCGAGTGACATCCGATTTGTGGCCCAACCATCATTCGATATGAGACGTGAGTTGCACTTTGATTATTCACTAAATGAAACTGAAACTCAGGGCTCAAATCGAATTTCGCTAGATTTTCGCTGGATGGTGGTGTGCGCACGGATGGATGCGGACGGACATTGGGAGGTCCTAATGTACTCCGCACCGTCACAGGCGAGGGAGTAGGCCGTTTGACTCTCGGGTACTAAGTAATCGTCGTAGTGCAATGGGTAAGACGACTGACCCTAACCCCCGTATTCTGAATCCCTCCTCCACTCGAGCCTTCGCTCGAGAAGACCCTTGAAAGCGATATTCGGTTTCATAAACTAACCTCCACTCGAGTGTCCTCCAACAGAAGAGCCGCTCAGCGATTTGGAGGAGCCACTCCAAGGTGTCGTCTGTGCTACCTTGAAACAGCTATCCACTAATATTTTAAAAATGGCCGCCTACGCTTCTCTCGGTTCGAAGACGGCTGTGCTCGCTCTCCTCTTTCGCAGAGTTCGCGGAGCATGTATTCCGCATTGACGAGGCATTTAATGAAGGTTTAGGGGATTTTCGCTCCATAAATTTGCCATGTCAGCGCATAAGGTACGGGCTGAATACGCTTGAGCAAAGGGCGAATTTATGTAGCAGTGCCGCTTTATGAAATCGATCACTGCTGGAGCTGCCGAGGTGGGTACCCTTAAAGCCACACGCCATCAACCGTGGCCCCCCATTGCACCCGGCGTTGCGGCTGCTGGTAAAGTTGCGATGTTATGGCGCCGGGACATTTCAAGTTGTGATGGGTGCCTTCGTCAACGTTTCGCCACCGACAAGCCGCGTCGTCAGGCGTTGGTTGGAACTCGTAATTCGAAGCGTCTTGATGTTTTCTGCGACGGCAAGTGAGGTCCGAGATATCTGTGTGGACTTGTCTTTATCCTCGCAATGACAAGGTTGTCGCTGTCATGTACCGCAAGTCATCACTCTGTAATGGTGTAACACTAACCTAAGACACGGCTACCGTAGTCTGCTTACAGTACGTATGAAGCAGACGATCGCCGTTGCGAAGTGAGCAAGCTTCTCGTCTGCTCCAAAGCGCCGTTTTCTTTTTTTCTTTTTTCTTTGCGTCGTCCGCACAGCGAGGCTCCGCCCGCTCCAAGTGCCCTACAACGAAAACATTTCTACCGGATTTCCCGTGATGCCATCCAAATTACAAACGCAATACTTTGTACTCTGAACATTATGTGGGCTTTTAGCTGATAATAGTGGCGTGAGCAACAAAGAACAAATAATTGAGAGCTCACTGTATCGGCAATTCCGGCCGAAATTATGGGCTCGTCACGTATGAAAACAAAACCGCCGTACACCTCCAGCCCTTCTTCTGGCATCGTTACCTTGGCTGTCATCGGAGGGGGGGCGCTGAAACTCATAGTGATCAATAAGATCAGAAAGAACAGGAGACACGACAAGATACGGGGAGCAGCGTACACAAAAATAAAACAGTTTTATCGTCTGCTACTGAAGTATGTGTGCAAGTGGCCAGACCCAACAACAGTTATATCTAGTTTTGTCCACCTAGTTCAAGTCATTTTTGTGCTCCGCTCAATCACAGAAAGTAATATTTCTTAAAATACCTATATATATATTGAACAGAAAATAAAAACGTTGTAAAGCTATATTTTGGAGGAGTACTTTGATGTCTTGAATATAAAATTGCAATATCCTCGCCTCCAGATGCCTTTCGCTCCCCCTCAGAAACTGCGATCTCGAGGGTCGCTCGAAATGGAAGATTTCCTCGGAGCATCCGCCTCACCACGTTTATGAAATACGTTGAGACCTCAAGTGGAGGTGTTGCTGTATCTCCACTCGACCGAGTGGAGGAAACGCATGGAGTAGAGGAGCGATTCAGAATACGGGGGTAAGTCTGTCTGGTTTACTAGACACAGGCTCAAATCCTGCCGATGAATCTGTGATTTTTTCGCGATTGTAAATACTATGCGCACCAACGCGGACGGACATTGTGCGGTCCTAAGGTACTCCGCACCTAAAAGCACACATCGAAATACGACCCCGCGCCTCACGTTTTTCTACGGTTGCAAAGCTCCACCTCGGAAACGCATGTCCGTGAGCAACTAGATGGATATGATTGGTGATATTCAGACATACATGGATCTAATATCTGGTAACATACACAGATACGGGCTGACAAGGGGGGGCACCTTCTGCGGTCTGTTTGGCACGCTCAACAACCCTCTCCACCCCAAGCGAAACCGAAAACGTCACGCATGATGAAAGGTGACACACCGTGAAACAAATCACAGCGTAGCAAAACACTGACGGCAATAAAAGTTACCCAGCTGCCACTACCTACCCAGCACATAAGTGGGTAATCGTCATTTTCCAGAAGTGGGCTCAGCTCGGCGGATTGCAACGTCGGCTGTTGATCCCACAGCGGGCGACGCCATTTCGTCGGAGCCGAGCGGCGCACGGCCAGGTTCGGCTGACAGTCGTCCACACAAAATGGTCAAAAATCGCTACTTGCATCCATCGGCAAATGCGCACTGCGACTACTACGACTGTCATGGTCGCTCTATACGGTTTTAATTTGTTCTGTTGTCTGTGTAATGGCTGAAGGGTTACATTACATTTCAGTGTATGTAGCCTTTTGAAGGAGGTCGCTCGTGTGTTTTGATGTGTCTGTATTTCCGCTTTTTTAGTCATATATTGTCTGGGTGCTTCTCGGTTTCTATTGTATGTTTCTAAGTGGGTTTTTTTCGTGCTCTCCTTGTAGCTACCGCTGCCAGATGTGTATCTGCGCTTGTGCAGTTTTGCTTTGTTGATCCACCTGGTGTTTTTTTTTCTGTAGTTCGCGCGCGATGGCCCCTACCACAAGAAGTGAGGCAGGACACGAGGAGGGCGCACAGGGATCGGGAGCACAAGCAGCGGCAGATGCCGTCACGCATGATGCTGCTGTGCAGTTGCAGCCCGCAGGATCTACCGCAATGATGAGAAGAGAGAATCGCTTTATTGAGGTAAGGAGGCCAGATGCCTTGGGAGGAGAGAGTAAAAAGGTAGGGGAAAGAGCAGTTCAGCCGATGCTCCCTGTTCACACAGTTCTCTGCATAATAATGCAAAAGATCGCCGTTCATATCGGGTTCACAGTTGACTAGCTTTTTTTTCTTCTCACTTTTCGCACATAAACCGGGCAGAGGGAGAGTGTTTGGTGCACTCTAGAAGAGTCGTACAAGCTGCTACACCGTTTTAAAGAGACCGTTCCCAAGACCGCATTTGGAATCATTAGAAGGTTTTGTGGACCTTCCCGCACCCGGCGTATGACTTCGGATTCGGATGTAGGTAGAGGCCTAATGGCTAAAAGCTGCGCACGGCCTCTGTCGAAGGCGGCACAGAGCCAGATTAGATGAAATAAATTTGGCGTGCCATCACAACCACACTCTGGGCAGTGGCGGCGCTCGGACCCTGCAGGGGTTGTCCATTTTTAAATGACGTGAGGTGTTCAGGCCGCATGAGCGTAGACTTTGTTCGCGAATATTTCCCGCGAGCGTGGAAGAGGCTTGAGAAGGTCGAGGACTCCGTCCGGGGTCGCATCTTGCATGCGTTGTCTGCTTCGTTTCTTTGGATGCCGCAGCCGAAGTTGCTTGGTTAGGGTCTCACAGAGCGGTAGCAGAAAGTGACCCCAGTGCCACAGTCATTTGGGAATAAAGGCTTTCGCAACATACCAATCGTTTTTGTTCTTTCTGAAGAAAAAGGGGTCACAAGGGTGTTATTGATCTTGTTTGTGCACTAAGACTGCCTTCTGAGCCAGATATCTTCTGCGTGCGTGGAACGTTCTTAAAAAAAAACAGCCACTCACGCTTGATAAGCTACTTCAGGTGTCTCCAAATAAGCTTTTGCATCGCCAGGCTGCTTGTATACGTCTAACACTGTCTTCCGTGCAAGCCTCTTCTGCACTTCTACGCATTATCAAAAAGTTGAAATACTCCGCGTTACCCAGTATGCATACCAACGGCAGCCTCCCTGCTTTGCTGCGCAACATCCAGGATTTTAAAATGGGGCTGATGGTGACATCATATTTTAAAAAAGTGCCAGCCCTCTCTTAAACCCGGGGAGGGGAAATTCCCTACTTTTTAAACATTTACCGCAGGTTTATGGCGCCCGGAGGGAAAAGCATTCACAAGGGCATAGGTTTGTACATGGTCGCTCTCATGGACTTCATTCTCTTAAATACAGCTCGTGGTGGTTGAAGTTCTGAAGAATTCCTCGTGACATTTTCAGGCTTGTCTGTTTTTCCCTGATAAAACGTCAGCTATAGATGACAACTGCACACACGAGTACGTTCGTTGGTATTTGTTGGTATTCAACTGGCGGCATCATGAACATATACAGAAAAAAATCAACTCAAAGTCAAAGATCAAAAGTCCGCGTGCTTTGTGTGCCGGTACCTCACTGTTAAATACCAATGTACAGCTGCGATGACACTTTACCGCAAGCAAAAAAACAGCTCATTACCTCACATTCATTTCACCTACATCAGTTTTGTAAGGTTTATCGTGCCCCAAGAAGTCAGATCAATAGCTATAGGGTCCAGGTCAGAGCTATCACAACAGCTGCTTGTAGTGGGCAGGAGGCTTGGGAGAAATTCTTGGAGCCAGGAGCACGTAAGTTTATTCATGCGGTGAACGGAATCAACTTGTTAAGCCCACCGGCGTTTTAAGACCCGGAATTGATAGAGTTTGTCCGCTGAAAACAGCGAATGCCTTTTTAACGTGACCTGGCACATCAAATGGTTTAGCAACGTGACTGATTGGCCAAGTTAGCATTCCATGTTTCTGTGCAGTTTCGTGCGAAGATATGGCAGTTTCATAGTCCTCTGACAGTTTAGGAGGCCCATTTTATTTAGTTTGACGATTACTTACCGTGTATCCTAGGCATGGATCATAAGCTCTTTCGAAAGCGGCGACTGTCAATCTGAAAGAAATTTCCCCATTTTTGCATTCAAATTCCAAGAATTGTTACCAAAAAAATTCCCCAACATAAGACTCTGCAGTTCCCCTGTAATTCTTGATCAGTAGTAAGTACTACAAACAATAATTAAGGGTGCACACTGCTCATTAAAATATTTTTTTTCCGTATGTGGTAACTTAATATGAACGAAGCAACAAAAAAGAGGTCGAACAAAGTGGTACCAGCCTAGAGTCCGAAAATTGACATACCCATACATATACATTTGAGAATACCCCCCAAGAAACTAAAACTTTTACAGTAATGCTGTTGCCCTTTTCGTGGCCATTACTTTTATTTTCCCGTCTGTGCAGAGTAGGTGAAATCAGAAAAGAGGTGGAGGCATCAACAATGATCCTAACCTAGTAGCTCACGCACCCCGAAAGAGGAAGAAAACAAAAATTGGAAGATACCTAAGACTGTTCAAGAACGGGAATGCGAAATCATTTAACAGCTGGTACTTCAACAGCTGGTACTTTAACAGCTGGTTTTTGAATACGCTCTTACGCCTATATTTTAAGTTTCATGTGAGGATCCCAAGCGAAACAGCCCTATTTCAATATCGGACGAACATTAGTGTGTATAGTTTCTTTGAGTCACGCAGAGCTTGCTAAAAATTGCCAAACGCTAGGCGACCAAGGCGCCTATACCGGAATTCCCGAGTTTGAGCGAAGCTCGGGCAAGGCACAGCAGCGGTCATAATAATAAGCTCATGATAATATCTCGAGGAAGGGTTAAAACGCCTTTAAAAGCGATTCATACGATTTGCTGTTTATTGAGTTGAAGTAACCGGCCCACGGCAGCGCACTCCAAGGATGTGCGACTAGGGCGTGGCGCACCTTTCAGTCCGTTCTTTCGCTTCACCCTTGCACCAAGGGCTAGTGTTAGGAAGCAAATCCAACTTCTTTATTTTATTGCCCTTTTACGTTACTCATCTTTATTTGACTACCAAGTTCATTTATTTTTAATCCAGGCATGCAAATGAGCTTTCTGTTTGAAAGTTTTCGTCTTGAGGGTCTGTCTCTGCCATCGGTGGCAGACAATGCAGTCACGTGACTATCGCTGACTGTCAACCAAAAAGAAAGCGGATGATGGAAGCGCGCCAGATTCATAACAGTTGCTGCTCGTATTACGTTATCGAATTCGAAACCCTCCGCTTCCCGATACAAAATTTCTTCGCAGCACTCCGCTTATGTGCTTTTAAGGCGAAATGCCTGGGTTCAGTCTGTTGCCGCAACTGTCGTAATATCTTTCAATTATGTCATTTCACGCCTCAGCTGACCGAACTGCGTGACACGCCATTCTTTTACGTCCATACCTCATGATATGGCTGTAGCATCGGTAGTCTGAACATAGCCCTTCGGGTACATTGTACTTGCGCCTTTTTGCTCACTTCCGTTTTTTTTTTTTTGTCTTTTTGCGCGGATTAGTTCGACCGACTTCTTCTCTGCTATAAAGTCTTTGATCAGTTACTTCTCGTTCATTTCTTATTAATGAACTACGACTGGAATGAGACTGAAACACACCGACCCGCCGCGGTGGCTCAGTGGATAAGGCGTTAGGCTTCTGAGCATTAGGATGCGGGTTCGACTCCCGGCCGCAGCGGCCGCTCTTCTGACGGAGGCAAAAAGCAAAAACGCCCTTGTGTATGAGATGGCGGCCCACGTTAAAGATTTCCAGGTAGTCAAAATTAAGCCCAAGCCCTCCACTACGGCGTGCCTTATCACCTGCATTGCGTCGGCGCGTTAAACTCTACAATCGACCAACCAATCTGGAACACGCCGCCGCCTCCCTAGAATCGGGGTTCTACGAGGGTGGTGTGCCCCTGTCCTACTCTCTCAACATCACGCTCAGGCGTCACGCGGCAGGCACTATTCTCCAACTTTTGCTCTTCAAATTTACAGTGTGATGAATTTTGCGAACCCGGCAGATTTTCTCCTCAAATCTCCCAATTGTGGGTCAATCCCCCAAGTGGGCATGTTATTAAGGAAGGAATAGTAACAACAAATTTTCAGATCTGTGTGCTTTATTTCTATTCCCTTTTCACGGCTCTTCCTAAAGGGACCCTGCAACACTTCCTTCCACTTTTTTGAAATATTAAATGCTTGCATGACGTAGTCACCTAACACACCCATCACTTAGATTAGGGGGTCGCAAAGTCCCGTAGCCAATAATTACTGCTCTATACACATCAGATAACTTGAAAACTCACTCAAAAGATTTTTCTCTCTTTCCCGGTTTTGACGTTCTTTGACGACCCGAATTACGTTACTGAGGCCTTGTAACGGCTGTTTACCGGTTTCCTTCAGTTGCACCAGTGAGCGCTTTTCAATGGCAACTTTAAAAATAAAGCCACAAAAACAAAGTAGAAACGGAAGGTGTATCTGGAGCGACGAGCAAAGCGAAAACCCCCATGTGTTCGAGATTACGGCTCAAGTATACTATCGATCCCAGGGGGCCAAAACTAATCCGGAGCCCTACACTACGGCGTGCCTCATCATCTGCGTAGGGTCAGCGTGTTAACCCGCACAATAGAAAGAAATCAATTCCTCCTTCGTTTAAAAGACTTGCCGGAGTAGAAATATGCCTGCTACAGTGACCCTTACAATAAACACGACCGCAGCGGCGGCCGCCAAAGGCTTCCGGAGTTCAACTCGGCCGTGCAAAATCACTACCGAGATTTTTCCGAGTTCTAATGTCAATCAAACACACCCAGCGCATTCGTGGGCGCGGCGTAGCCACCGAGACCACACCCACCTATGGCGTCCACTTTGTGTGGGAGTAGCGTGGTAGCCACGAAGTCGTCCTTTGATGACCGCTAGCAGCGAGAACTTAGCACAAAACAAAAATGAAGCCCCCGGGCCACCGCGAACCGATGCTGATACAGACCGCGGGCGTGTTCGCTCACAACTGGGGTTCACTTTCGTCTGAACCTATAAGAGCGGCCAAGACGACACGATTTTCCCATGGGAGCCTTCTTCATACACAGTGAAAACACAGTCGATGAAAAATGACACAATTTAAACGTCTAAGCCACACAGGCAAGCACGCTCTTGATATGCTAAATTTGGACGATTTCCGATAAGAGCCAGCCGTACACACTCAACTAAGCCGGAACCACAAGCCCTATTTGATGGTCGGGAGCAGGCGCGTTCCGTTAGCTACAGTGAAGTCCTTTTCTTACTTGGTTTGTGGTTGCGCAGAGCTGTACTGGGTTTACCTTCAAGCAATGTAATAAACATAATTCAGTGGAAAAACAGAACGCCGAAAAAAACGGACCGCCCCGCACAGGGCGTGGCCAACATCCCGGCTGGGGATTGCAAAACAATAGTGGTGTATCTAGTTTATTCGAGGGAATGAGTATTGCAGCTTGATTTCAGATGGGTTTTCACGCGGCAAATAGCACAAGCCATGCTTTACCAGCGTAAGCGACATCAATACAGCGCTCTGAATATGCCAGGCTTTGTGCGCACGAATGCGCCGTTTCGCTCGAGGTGCCTCGGATGCTCCGCTATCACTACTTTCATAACCACAGCAGCTGGAAACTCGCGAGCAGCCCGAACTCGGGCCTTCTGGAATAGCGCCGTACTTGCCTTTAAAATTGCGTAATGTATATTATTGGTCCAAAAATGTACTTTTTTTTAAATTTCACCTCACGGTGCTTGCATTCGTAGGAGAAGGACCATTTCGTTCTACCGAAAACCAAACTACACTCTAAATGGAAATTCGCCGGATAGGGAGTAAATGGCTTGTCCTGTAGTGCTCTCCGTATACGGAGTTTTATTCGATAAGAGGGAGTATTTCGCAAACTCCCGTAGTGGAGAGATTGTTCGGGCAATTAGCGGAGTAATATTCTGAGAATTATTCCGCTGGGGAGGGGAGATTTTGGGGGCATTTTGCAGAGTATTTTATGCGGTCCATTACTACGGTAAGGAGAGCTTTTTGTGACATTTAACGGAGTATTTCATGCCATTCAGAACACCCCTGGAGGAGGGCATGTTTAAGCAAACGGCGGAGCATTTCATCTTACTCAAAGCTCCGCCAATAATAACAGTGTGAAGTGAACCGCGCTGACCCGTGCAGCACCGAGACTTGCAAAAAACGAATCACACACTTATTTCAGTGTCCCATTAGGCGCACGTCAACTTCACAACAGAACAAAATATTAGAACCCCGAACAAAGGCACGCCACAAGGCGCCGTACTTTCTCCAACCCTATTTAATATAGCCATGATGAAGCTCCCATCGAAACTGCACGAGATCGAAGGCATCCATCATGCTATTTATGCCGATGATATAACGATTTGGACCAACACGGGATCGGATGGGCAGATAGAAGAAAAATTGCAAGGCGCCGTACACACAGTGCAACAATACGCACAAGCGAGTGGGCTCCAATGCGCGCCGGAGAAATCAGAATTACTTCTAGTTAAACGCCGGCGACGAGGGTTCGCATATGAGAAACCCCAGATCAGACTGAGTTTGGACGGGCAAGAGATTCCCATTGTCGATCAAACACGCAATCCTTGGCTTTCATATACAGCAAACGGGGAGAGCGGATACACAATCCCACGAATCACACAATCAGCAGCACAAATAATGCGAATGATTGGCCGAATTACCAACAGACATCACGGGCTCAAGGAATCAGACGTGATGAGACTTATTCAAGCCCTAATTATCAGCCGGATCGTATACGCAGCTTCGTATCTCCAGCTCAAGAATTACGAAAAGGACAAGCTTGATACCGTCCTCCGCAAGGCTTACAAACAAGCGCTCGGTCTACCACCCACCACAGCAACTGGCAAGCTCCTCTGCTTAGGCGTCTACAACACAGTGGAGGAGCATGTCGAAGCACACCTTATAAGCCAACGGGAACGTCTCACGCTCACTCCTACCGGCAGACATGTACTCCGTCGTCTGGGATATTCAACCAACGCTGGAGGGCACACCGCGAAGACGAAGACTTTACGCCTCGAGCTAAGAGAAAAACTCAACGTGGCACCAATACCTCGGAACATGCACCCCGAGCATCATACAGGGCGAGAGCATCATCGGCGAGAGCCAAATATATTCAGTCCAGATTCGGCAGTCACCCAGACTCGAGGTTCACGGATGCAGCCAAGTATCCGCATCGGCCCTCGATGGCAATTTCCGTCATCGACCCAGACCTGCAGGAGATAGCTTCGGCCTCCGTCAACACAAGTAGCCCAACAGAGGCAGAAGAGGCAGCTATAGCCATGGCCATAGTATCCAGCGCGTCAGACCAAAAACGCGTACGCGTCATCACCGACTCCCAGGCCGCCTGCCGGAGCTATGCAAGGGGCAGGGTCTCTTCTATAGCGCACCGCATTCTCGCCAGTAAGGCGCCAGAACACCTCCCAAGTGTTACAATAGTATGGACTCCCGGACACGACTCTCTTCGTGGCAATCAGCGAGCTAACGCTGTCGCCCGAGCCCATGCCTCCCGGGCGCCACTGGAGGATAATTACCCGGAGCCCATAATGCTGCAATACCAGTGACTCACCCGACAAGCCTTTCCTCCTCCGCACAAATCCTTAACGAGAGAAGAAGCGACATTCTGGCGTCAACTACAAACAAACACCTTCCCGTACCTAGGAAGGCTCCACGCCATGTATCCAACAATTCACCCTTCGAACAAATGCCCTTCTTGCACAACACAGTATGCCTCCCTTTACCACATTACGTGGGCCTGCCCCGACATTCCAAACATTCCCCGAATACACAACCCAACCCTTGAGCAGTGGAAAGCTGCGTTGCTCAGCTCGGACTCGGAAGATCAGCGACAGCTGGAACGACGAGCCACGAGTGCACCCAGAGCTACTGGGGCCCTGGAATAGGGGCACCTCCCCTCCTCAAGCAAACTACACCCTTTCCTAACCAGCGTAAAATAAAGTTATTCCTCCTCCTCCTCCTCCATTCAAAAGCACATCATGTGATACTCAAACATATAAATGGAACACAAATACATACAATAATTATGACAGTGACATCTAGCAGCAAATCGCATCAAGCTCACATAAAACACCAATCAGTTGAACGCACATGCAACACGGTAGAAAATATATGCCCCTACCAGCTGTTGGCCGGGTGGGGTGGTGATACTGAACAAAAGGATGCTTGTTTGATCCTAGCCACAGCAGGCGTTTCTATGACGAGCGCGAAAAACAAGAATTCTCGTATGGCGATATTTTCGCCATGTAAAAGACCCCCAGACGGTAACAATTCTTCCATTATGGCGCGCCTCATATACATAGTAGCTTGGGATCGTTGAAACCCCCAAGATATTTTATATGTAACTCCAAAAGAAGCCCGCCACATCTGCACCTATTCTACTCACTCATTACCGCCAATTACAAAGCCATTGACTAGACGTTTTACAGCCGAAGTTAGGTGTGTTCTTTTTTTAAACGCTGTGGTCTATTTAAACCAGAAATCACATGGGAAATCAGTACCATATTTGGCGAGTATTATAATTAAAAAGTTTGCAGTACATTTTACATGAATGCTATGAATAGCCACCTCATAAAAAAAAAAACAGAAAAGCCGCGCCACGCACACACGACGTCTCCAATACAAAGAGAAACGTCTCCAAAAAGAAACGTCGCCAAAAGAAACGTCTCCAATCCAAAAGAAAAAGAAAAGAAACTGGGGTAATTTAGGCTAAGAAAAAGAATAAATGAACATGTATAGCCACTTTTACAATAATGTGCTGTTTACAAAAAAAAATACACGTAATCTGAACGCTGCACACGATGGCGCTATTGCACAAAAGACAAGCTTCTCTTTGACCGGCTCTTCTCAAGGTTGAAGCAAAGCGCAGATCCGGGAATATTTATTTATCAAGAATGAAGACATTAGGCTGTCGCGTTTAGCAAATGATTGCATCTAGAATCAACGTTCACTTTCACGCAACCCCATCACGTCACAGTCCGCGAGGGATGCATTTTGAAATCAAAATTGCAAATCGAGGCTTTGACAAAAATGACGGTGTTAGCTGATTATATCGAGTATGCGCCTACCGAAGTAAGATGTTCAGGCAAAGAAGCCTTCCCACAGTTTTCGACAGATAGTTTTTTCAGGAAGATTGTTTTCTTTCATAGCGCAACACTTTTATGCGCCGCACGAGTCCTACGCTGGTAGTGGATCCGATTGCCAGTTGAAGTATCCTGTTCGTAGTCCTGCTCGCCCACACCGCCGTATTCAACCACAGTGAAGCGAACGTGCGCACTGCACAATCTGACGAAAACAGCCTTGGTTTATCTTGCTTCATACATTCCTTTCTTCTATGCCTTTTATGCTCCAACACCGTCCCTTTTTGGTAATGTACGCGACAGCACACGTTGTCTATATGAAAGACCGCTCTCACGCTGCACGTCCACCGGGAGCAGTGGCCATCTTGACTACTGTTCTCTTGTTTGGGCTGACATCTCGCGAGAGGCTTGTCGTTTAACTCCGCTCATAGACGGAGCTTTTCCCGGTATGAATCTCCTCCGCCGGAATTTCGTTGGAGGTTATGAGCTTAACTCCGCCCTGGGCCCGAGCAATGGTATATTTTCGCTTTGTATTTACACCGTCACTTGATTGACTGAATATTCAGGCGTATAGTGCTTTATACACTCAGCAGTACGGAGTAAACTTTGTACTCCTGGAGGATTTAGCAGAACATACACCCAATGAAACTACCCATCCGGCTAGCTTTGGTGTGACTGTAGTGGCCATCGGCTTTCTTTTGCAAGTAAACGTAACAATATTACATTATGAGTGATTACGGCTCATTTTCTTTGCTTGGCACCAGGAAAGTATAAAATCACGACACCTCTGCAGTGTGACTCAATCTGCTTCACAAGCAATACGACGTAAGACGCAGCAATCATCTGCATACAGTCTAACAGTGCAGGAAATATGGACAGCAGCAAGATCATTGATGTGCATTAAAAAATAAGTGGACAAAAATTGTACCCCTCGGGGACATCTACATTTGCTAGTCAAAGATTTGTCTCCGTTTTTTTATGTAAGAATTTTTACCGTGCTTCCAATAAAAGTGTGAGCGACCTTTATTAAAGGACATTCATATCACCGTACAAGATAGGGAACGACTGAAAGAGGACAATTTTTTGAGTTTATACTTGTGAATTTGATGTGGGCGAAGATCTGCATTTATTTTAACCTTCTGCAACAGGGAGTCCAGAGCCACTTCAGACTGTACGATCCGTTTCATTTGAGCAAAACTGCTGTAAAATTGGAGCAAGAATAATCCGTCCGCCGCCTGTGACAATATACTGAATCAACATATGCGTTAAATCGCGTAGCCTTGCTTTCATATTCAGTTGTATAAGTGGTACCATCAATTGCATTACGAATTGTGCTGTTGGATCTTTTCGTACTTTTAATATATTTCCATACTTTATTGGTGTTGCAGTGCAACTTATCACGCACGTTTAAGAAAATGCACCTTGAGCTGTCTAAAATTTTTAACTATCGAGGTTTTATCCTTCAAATTAGAAAGACATTCTCCGTATGGCAGCGTACAATACTGGTGAAAAAGGCAATTCTGGTTATTGAATGCGGTTCTAAGTTTCGCCATCATCCAATGATTTGCTTGCGTCAGAGATAGTATTTTTGTGTTGAAAAAATTTTAAGTTCGAGTTTATATCTAGGGATACGCAAAGCGCCTTGAAGTCCGGCAAAAAATGTATTCAGTTTACTCGACATCGAGCCGAGTTGCCTCTGGGATAAAAAGAGGCCTTATGTAATTGTAAAATGGGGCTCCGCAGAGGAGCACAGGATCTGTTTGCCACAACTACCTCACGGTCACTTATACCACAAACTATGATAGCCGAAGACTCAAGGTCGCGATCATTCCAGAAAAACAAATGAAGTACATTTGCCCTAGTAGATCCAAGTTTTGTGGGGGTTCCTACAAATTTGTATAATGAATGGGCTGTCATTGTTTAAGAGAATCAGTGTGAAAAACCGACGAGGTGTAATGTATCGGCTTAGCATTAGTCCACTCTATGTTGCGCAAGTTAGTATCCACATAGAGAAATATATGTCGCATCTAAGGCCAATAAAACGCTATTCGATTAAAATAGATTATCACAACGTTGGATCAAGGCGGTGTATAACACAAGCCAATGACTACACAGAAGTAGTAAAAAAAGTGCGAGTTTGCCCGAGATTGTTTCGCCTGTTTTATTGCCGCCTTTGATTGAAGTGCTTCTCAGGCTGTTATTACCCAAAATAAAAACGCCACCGCCATCTGATTTTCAATCTTTGCGATTGACGCCATAATAACAGCGAAGCTGTTGAGCAAATCCTAGAAAGATTGGCCAAGATTGCGGCGACGGATCGGCAGTTAAAAAAAATAAAAGAATGCCCAGCACTCAGGTGTGCGTGCTTCGCCGCGACAGGCCAGCGTTCCAAGAGCCCGTTTGTCAAGCCAAGCATAGCACTTTAGGGACATTGTCTAAGATTGGCCAACCATTAAATGAAAACTCCACCGTTCGCCGTAATCGTGAAACAATTGTTCGGAACGAGATACACGTCATAGAGTACGCCCCTCCAAGGTTCTGTCCAACGATTATCAATTACAAAAAGCAATTGCAAGAGATTACGATACTCTCTAATGTAATATTATGCAGCACATATTTGGCTTTTTTGGCTGTGCAAAATAGGTTGAGGCAAAGAATTTTAGACGGACATATTTGTATAGTTACAGATAACTTTATTTGCAGTGGCTGACGAAGCACATGCACCCGTGCCACGCTCACGGTTCAGCAGACTCTCTGGGTTCTGACGTCGGCGGTGCAGGGCCACCGCTCTTGCAACTCGTTCAGCTGCAGCGGCTGATGAAGTGCACGATCGGTTGCCTCACTCGCCGTTCAGCACTCACTCTTGATGGCTGCAGTGCGCTGAGGCAGCACTCACCCGTGGGTTCTCTCGACGGCAGGTCTGGTGAGCCTCTGCGTCGGAGGCGCGAAGGGCGCCTCAGGAAGAGACCGCCAACTGCGTCTTTAGCGAACGCACATCATCGTAACGCGCACGCCCCCTGACATTTTCGCCAAGCGTCACGCAGTCCAGCGCCTCGTGCGGGCGCAGCATACTGCACCCACCGTCCCCCCCCCCCCCCCACACACACACTTTCGAACAAGCGTTTCGTGCCGCGACGGCGGACCAATTTCGACACACCCTCCTCCTTCGCTGTTTTCCACTCCTTGGTCTTGCCATCGCTTTCTCGGTAACGACGATGGCAACGCGGCTCAGCCCAGGGACGGGCGCTAAAGCGGTATTCACACGACGGAGCGTTTGAGCGGAGAAATCCGAGGGAGGTCGTGACGTCACCGCAGGCAGACTTCGCTCGGCCAGCTCCTTTGCTCACACGGACGATGCGCCTGATGCGGGCGACGGCCACCGCGGCGGCCATGGAGGAGGACTCCGTGTTGCAGCTCAGAACATTTTGGTGATTAGCACGCCCAGCGAGGAGCGCACCTTGCAGTACGAGCTGATCCAGGAAATCGCGATCGGAGGCGCGACATACGAGGCCTACGCGTACCGGGCGGCGCCGGAGGACTCGTGCCAGGGCGTCATCCGCGGCGTCGGGCTCGAAGACACGGCGGAAGACATCCACCGCTTCGTGGTTAACAGACACAACCCCACGGCGATGGACGCCCACCGCCTCGGCAAGTCCACGGCCGTCATCATTCTCTTCGACGGCGCGAAGGTACCATCCTACGTCAGATACGGCGGAATGATTACGAGGTGCTACCTCTACCGGCAACACAGAGAGGTGGGCAAGACGTGCGGCCAAGTTGGCCACCGAAAGGACGTGTGTCCCACCCCCACCGCCCGGGTCTGTTTCGTATGCGGGCAGCCGAACCCGGGGCCAGACCACGAGCAACGCTGCAAGCCCAACTGCATGCTCTGCGGCGGCCCGCACGCCACGGGCACCAAGAGCTCCAAGAATAAGTTCAAGACCCCGTTTCAAGTCAAGAAGCGACAGTGGCAACGCAAGCTCGACAAGGAGCAAGCGAAGTCGGCAACGCCGCCACCGGCGCTGAAGGTCAGGATTTCTAGAAGAGACGATTTCCCGGAGCTCGACCAGCGCGCGGCGCGCGGCGGCAGCCGGGAGAAGAGCCGCGACAGGAGCGCGTCTGGCGTGGCGGGCGGAGGTAGGCGCAGAGACCTGTCACGTGGCCCCACATGGGCGACGGTCGCCGTCGGCGGCGCAGCTGCGTCGTCGCGGCGGTGGTCCACGTCCGCGCGGCGCGAGAGCTAGGCGTCCATGGGAAGGCGCGCGAGCAGCTCCGGTTCGCGCCACAACAGCACGAGGCGGCCGGCCGCGAAGCCTAACGAATCGGAGAACGCGGAGCTACGCGAGATGGTGAAGGAAATGCGTGCGACGATCCTCGAACAGCGCATCACGATCGAGCGGCTCTCTAAGCAGCTAGAAGAGCTATGGGGACTGCCGAAGAAGGGGTGGGAGAAGGCGAAGGCAGCTCCCACCTCCGAGGCCCCGAAGCCTACTTCGACCACGGCGGCGCGCCCCGCGCAGGGGCAGGCTCCGCGGCCGCAACCCTAGCGACCACAGGCCTCACGGGAACCCACACCCGGGCAGCGACAGGAACCGCAGCAGCCGTCTCTGGCGGCAAGCCAGACCTCCCCGACCCCTCCCAAGAGACGGGTGCAGTAGTGCGAAGAGCGCGAAGAATCCGAAGACGAGATCGATGCGGACGAGGACGACGCGGAGTCAGTCGTCTCGTCGGCGTCGGCGAAGGCGACCGGCGCCGCGAAGACACCGGGCTACGCGGGTCTGAGTAACCGCTGCCGTCGGCTGGAGAACCAAATGAACCGCTGGGGCAAGGATCTGGAGAACATGGAGAAGCGGCTCACCAACAGGATCGACCGAGCCCTCAACCAAATGATGCAGCAAGTCAACCAGGCCGTCGGCCAGATGACCCAGCTGCAGCAGCAGCTGCAGCAACAATTCAGTCCCGAAAACATGAAGACGCTCGAGATGAACGCCATACAAGAACACTTCGCCAACGGAGCCTCTCAGCAACATTCGCCATGACGAGCCGCGACCGCATGACCCTGAAGATCTGGCACTGGAACGCCAACGGCTTCCGGTGCCGGAAGGAAGTCCTGCAACAGCACCTGCGCACCCTGACCGCGCCGGCCCTCCCCGACGTGATCATGGTGCAGGAAACTCGCGCCGAAGACGCGAACGCGACGTCCCTGCCGGGTTACAGAGCGCACGCCAGACCGCCGAGCGCCCGCGCCTGCGGGAAGGGCGCGGCGCAAGGAGTGTGCACGTTCGTACGCAAGGGCATCGCCTTCGTAAAACACGAGAATTTCCTGGGCGGCCGCGGCAGTTCCATCGAGCACTGTGCGACCGAACTGGCAATAGTCACGGGCAGACGGAAGAAGCGGGTGACGGCCACCGCCGTTCCTCGTCGTGAACGTATATAGCAACCCGCAGCACCGCCAGCAAATGTTCCGGGGCGCTGCTGACAAGGCTTCGACAACGCGGTCTCCGGGCAGAGGGACGCGGCGGTCGTCGTGTGCGGCGACTTCAAAGCCCCGCACCGGGAGCTCGGGTACACGGCGACGTCGGCCAAGGGCAGGAGCCTGCTGGAAGACGCCGCCGAGGCCGGTTACGTGCTGCTGACGGACCCGTCGCACCCGACGCGCATCGGTACGTCGACGGCCCGGGACACCAACCCGGACCTTTCCTTCGCGCTCCTTCCGGGCGGCAGGACGGCGCGGTGGAGGAACACGGGCCACAACCTGGGAAGCGACCACTACATCGTCGAGGTGGACGGTTGCCGCTCCGCTCCGGCGACGACGGGGACGGCGGCGGCGCCGGCCGTGTCCAGCACGCCTGACCGACTGGCACTGGTTCCGGGAAGCGGAGCTGGGCGAGATCGAGAACATCGAGGAGTGGATGGAGGGTCTCATGGCCGCAGCCGAGGGGGCGACGGCGACGATCGAGACGACGGAGGACACGCCGCGCATGGACCCCCGCCTCGCGCACCTGCTCGAGGCGCGCGGTCGCTGCAGCTGCGCTGGAAGCGCCAACGTCACAACCGCGCGCTGCGCAGCGCGTGGCGGTGCTCGGCCGAGAGATCGAGAAATACAGCCGCCAGCTGTGCGTGCAGCAGTGGTACGAGCTTTGCGGCGAGGCAGACGGGCAGCTCCACACGGGGCGGGCACCTGAAAGCTGCTGCGGCACCTGATGGACGAGAGCAAGAGCAAGGAGTATCAGCGTCACCGTATGGCGCAGAATCCTGCACACCGCGACCAGAAGCTGGGGAAGAGGAGGTGCACAAAGCGTCTGAACGAGCAGTACCCTCCCGGCCACCCCTCACGAAACGCATGCCGACTACGCCGGGCCGCCGAACGCGCGCCCTCGACCGGGACATCGAGGAGTGGGAGGTCCGCCAGGCGACCCGCTCCCTGAACTGCCGCTCGGCCGCGGGCCCGGATCGCGCGACAAACAAAGGCGCTGCGCAACCTGAACGACGCGGCGGTGGGTGACGCTGACCAAGTACTTCAACGAGTGCTGGAGATCGGGCAGCCTTCCCAAGCAGTGGAAGAAGGCCAAGACCATCCTGCTCCACAAACCGAACAAGCCGCCGGGCATCGAGAACCTGCGCCCCATCTCGCTCACGTCGTGCGTGGGCAAGGTGCTCGAGCACGTATTGAACGCCCGGTGGCAGCGGTTCCTGGAGGACAACGAGCTGTATCCCGACGCGATGCTGGGCTTCCGCGCGAGGCTCGGCACGCAGGGACGCCATGCTGCTGTTGCAACAGGAGGTGCTGGCGCTCCCGGAGGGGCCCACGACGGACAACCGAGCGATCCTGAGCCTGGACTTGCAGAGCGCCTTCGATAAGGTGCGGCACTCTGCGATCCTGGCCCGGGTGTCGCGCCTCGGCCTGGGGCGCAGGTTAAGACTACATCCGAGCCTTCCTCTCCCGGCGCACGGCGCGGCTGGAGGTCGGGGGCACGCAACTGGAGGAGCGCGAGCTCGGAAGCACCGGCACCCCGCTGGGCTCGGTCATCTCGCCGCTCCTGTTCACCTGGTGACGATCGGCGTGGCCCGGCGCCTGGACGAGCTCCCGGACGTCCGGTACTTCCATCTACGCCGACGACATCACCCTGTGGGTCACGGGCGGCAGTGACGGCCACATCGAGTCGACGCTGCAGGAGGCGCTACGCGCCATCGAGGCCGGCCTGGCCGGCACGGGTCTGCGGTGCTCGCCGCAAAAATCGCAGCTGCTGATCCAGCCCCCGCCGGGCCGGTATCGAAAGCGCACCGCCGCGGAGGCGGAGCGCAACATCGTCGTACGAGCGGCAGACGGCACGGCCATCGCGACGGTCCCCAGCGTTCGAGTCCTGGGCATGCACGTGGACGCGAACCGCGGCAACGGCACCACGTGAAGCCTCGTGAAGCGGATCTCCACGCGTTCGAGGGGGATGCGCGAGGCCAGCCTCCTCCGACTGCTGCAGGCCTTCGTGGTGAGCCACGTGGCCTACGTGGGCGCCTTTCACCAGTGGAAGGCGCAAGAACGGGAGCGCATCGACGCTGCCATCCGCAAGTCTTACCGGGCGGCCCTGGGCCTCCTGAACGGCACGAGCAACGCCGCCCTCCTGTCCCTGGGGGTCCACAACACCCTGGCGGAGATCAGCGAAGCGCAGCGCGTATCGCAGCTGGAGCGCCTGGGCAGCACCACGTCCGGGCGCAAAATCCTGCAACGGGTGGGCCTCCGCCCGCCCCTCGGTCCCGCGGCGGAAGACGAGCTGGTCCCGCTGCGAGACGACATCGCACGCCGTATCGTAGTGCCTCCGCTCCCGAGGAACGTGGACCCGGAGCGAAACTTCGAACGCCGGTCGGCGCGGGCGCGCGCACTCGCCAGAACGTACAACGAGGACAACGGAGCGGTGTTTGTGGACGCGGCCGAGCACCGCGAGCGGGCCGACACCTTCGTGGCGGTGGTCCTGAAGGCCACCTCTGGAGAACTGCTCAACGCCGGGAGCGTGCGGGTCGCGACAGCCCGGCAGGCCGAGGAGGCGGCGATCGCCTTAGCCTTGACCCTGCCCGGCACGCGGACCGTCCTCAGCGACTCCAAGTCGGCGATCTCCAACTTCGTGAGGGGCACGGTGTGCAGGAGCACCGCGCGGCTCCTCTCTCGGATCCGGTAGGGGGCCGCCAACAGCACAAGTATCCGGTGGTTCCCGACCCACGCGGGCCGGGAGCTGCCCAACGGCCACCACAAGCGCAACGAAGAGGCGGACGCCGCGGCCCGAGTCCTCGCCACGTGCCGGACCACGCCCCCCCGCCTCGACCGAACCCCGGAAGACTCCGGGGAGGAAGCAGACGACGACCACGACGAAGACGCAGGGGAGCCCCTCGTCGCCTAAGGCGAAGTGCTCTGGTGGTACAGACGCGAAAGAGGGACTTTTCCGCCTCCACACCCCGGCCTGTCCCGGGAGGAGGCGGTGCTCCTGCGGCAGTTACAGACTGAGACCGTGCTCACGCCGGCGCTGGCGCGCTACGTGTGCCCAGAACTCTACGAGCGGACCGAGTGCTGTGTGTGTGCACGAGTGCCCGCGGACCTGGCTCACATCATGTGGGGCTGCGACGAACAGTGCGCGCGCGACGGAGGCGACCGCCTCCCGCCGGACATTCGCGAGTTGATCGGCTCCCCGGAGCACGGCAACCAGCTCAAGGCCGTCCAGCGGCTCGAGGCAGCTCTGGCGCTGCAACGGCGAAAGGAAAGCCAGCGCTCCTCGCCTCCCGGCCCCCGCGGGGATCGAGCGGACGGTGACGGCGCGGGCGATCGGAGTAACCCGCTCGGCCGGCCAAGCACGACGCCTCGGGCTCCGCCCGCTACCTAGCACAGGTAGTTAGACAAGGTACGGCGAAGCCCTGCGTGGCCTGACCTGCACCTTTCTCGCAGGACGAATCAATAAACGTCATTTCTCGCTCTCTCTCTCTTCACCTCATAAAGAGTCCACGCAACCTGTTCCCTCAATAAAGATGTTTTTCCTCCTCCTTAACACTGCGGCGAATATTCGATTGCCACTCTCGCAAGCGGCGCAGATTGCGATTTTTAATGCCACTTTCAATCACATCATTATCACCTTTCTCATACGTGCAGCTGGGTTTGCGCCTTGTGGAGCGATAACAAGCTATCGATCCAGCTACTTGCTCCGGCCTGCGCCACTTCGCGGCCGCGGCCGCCGCTTGCCCAGCGACCGTGCTGGTGGTATACGCGGCTCGCTCAGTGCGCCTGTCGTGTGCGTGGCGGATTTTCGCGTCCATTGTAATAAGAAGCAATAAAAAATAACGTCTTATGGCCTCCGTGTGAGCCCGAAAACGTCGATGCATGCACAATGCTCCTCCGACAAAACGGCAGGTAAACGATGACGCCATTTGCTGGGTGAGCACGTGTACGCGGGATGTCCCAGGAACCAACGCGCGCACGCTCGGCTCGCACCGTAACCAGCGTAACTCCAGGATAAGATCGCAACGCAGGCGCAACCGGCGCAACGCGTAGAGGCAATCAGTCGTAGAAAAAAAGGTAGAAATATAGTAGTTCGCGTCGCATCTGACAGATGGCGCCACCAATCCACGGCGCGCGCGCCGCTCGTGGGACCTTGTTCTCGGCGGTTGCACTCGGTATCTGCAAGAGGTAGCGTCAACATCCCGCTCGCGAGGGCAACGATCAAATGCAGAGCATTTCCGGGGACGCACGACGTTAAGTAGTTTGCGTTACGTTAATGTTGTTGCACTTGTGGCAACTGCTGACGAGAGAGCGCTGAGCGCTCGTCAGCAGTAATTTGAATGAGTCAAGGATATAAGGCGCGTCCGTAGCCTCCCGTTCTGTGTCGGATTTGTGGCGCAGTGGTTAGAGCACCATGTAAATTGCATTCCGCTCGCAGGGTCGAGGGATCGAAACCTGGTGCCGGATAGTATTTTCTTTTATATAGTGTAGGGGGAGGGGTGCGGACAACGGCGGCGCGGACTACGACGGGACAACGCGGGTCACATCGTGAGTTACTGAAATGCTCTGCATTTAATAGTGCCTGCAACCACTCTGGTACTTGAGTCGCGGCCAGCTGCTCGACGAGCAGACGAAATCCCGCCGCCTCCGCCGCCAAGCATGAAATCGTTTTTAGCTCGCGAGCAGAAGCTCCGACCTCCCATGGGAGCGGTGCGCCAGAGAGAAACCGTGACGTAGGGGTCACGCGATGCGCACTTCTAGGAGCCAAACGGCGGATTTCTCCGTCGTGTGGATACCCCTTAAACGGCCGCGCCCGAAAAAATGAACGAGGCGCGCACTTACAACCACAATAGGCATATGAGTAAATGTCATAGCGGCAGCGAAAAGAGCCAAATCGGCGGCAATAACGGACGTAAACCTTCGTGATGGTCGGGAAGGCTGCGTACAGCTTCGGTACCTTCAAGGATTACGCGTTAGGGTGAGCCCGATTGATTTTTTTCTGGAGGAACATATCCGATATCGCTTATTCTTCTAACCAGGATTCAGTTCCCATGAATCAATCTGGCTTGCTCGTGTGTAGGAGACATTCACGTCCATTTGTTTTACTTTTGAGGCTACCGTGATTTACGATAATGCATATCAAGTCGTTTTCATTGTTGAGGACTTTCCTGAGAGGTTTACGCGTCTTTGGTGCCCATTCGTTTAAAGAACTGACTGCATCAGTTGTGTAATCAAAGATAAATGTTTGGTTCTTCATCAAAAGCAGGTTGAAACGTAGGTTGAAATCCCCACCATGTTTTCGTGCGAAATTGCTTCCTTTGAAACCTGATTTTGTGACAGTATTGTTCTGTAATACCGAAGACCGTTTCTTCAGGTTTTAACAAGCAGTCAGTATGCGTTATTTGTCTTTGAACAAGTGTAGCGTCATTAATATTGGCCGTTGCTTTGCTGAGGTGTGCTTCCCGAGTGGATAGGGCCTTTCGACACGCGTAGGGATCTTGCTCCGTGATTGGCACATTTCGTTTCTCGAAGCAAAAAGGTAAAACTTTCCGTTCTTGTTTGGACACGGTCTTTTTCTGCTCGATCGCAATACCGTAAATAATTAAACTGTTTCTACGTGCGTTATTGTTAAGGTCGTCTAGTCATGTCTGCAATGTTGCACATGTAATGAAAGCTTTTCGTCGTGGGGGGCTATGCTCTTCAAATCGTCTTTTACGTCTTTTAGCGGATGACCCGTACAGATGACCCGTCATGTAATAAAAGCTTAATTCGATCTGTCAGCTAAGTTATTTTCAGTACAAGGTTGTTATGATTAGGTTAAAGTTCATCAATGAATTCAATCAAAGTGCGGAGCATTTTAGGGGCCCGGCTTATCCTCGTTGCTAACGCGTAACGCGTAACGCTGCATCACGCACCCAAACAAAGGCTTCGAAATGACCACCCCTTTGTTTTGTCCGGATCTAACGTGGGTCCCTCGCGTGACAAAGCGGATGTCACCTATACGTCAACCACACTTAGCACCTCAGGCACAGGTTTTTCCGACGAAAACATTTAGGGTTGATCCTTGTGCTTGGCTGTCGCGACGGATGCTGCCGTTGGTAGGCCGCAAATAACTACACGACAATATGAAATGTGGAAAGAAATATGAACTAGCGTAATCGGTAACGCAAATTAATAAAAACTCAACCCAGTGTCTATTTATAGGCTTTGTGAGGTGCTGAGGTGTCACCTCGTCACTACTTGCGGTATCAACGCGGGCTGGTACGGAAACTAGTCAAGCCAGAACACCACAACCTCTGTAACAAATCACTTCTACGCACTTGACACCTTTCCCTTTCAGCGTAATGTTTTTAATATTTTAATGCGAAGCTTTCTAGCTCTACCAGCAATGGCCTGCTGGGCACCAACGCCCAACGCGGAGGGGGGGCTGGGGGGGGGGTGAAGGTGGAGGGTGTCACTCACGGAGCATACTCTAGATGGCGTCGCGAATTTACCCAGCGTTTCTCGGGCGGCAGTACCTGCTCACCGGCGGCGGCAGTGGTGGTACGTCTTTGTCATCTGATTTTGGGCCTCTTTTCGTGCAGCTTCGCGTCCATTGCGCGCTGCCTTCGCACGGCTTGATTAACTTGTTAAGCAGCACCCCCAGGGTAAACCGGACCCGGCGGAATTAAGTGGTCGGACGGCAAAGATACGTTAACGATTGGTTTGCATGGCGGAAAAACAAAAGTTACGTGCCACATACAGACATGAGGCCGCTAGACACACGCTACTTTTAAATGCAGAGCATTTCAGTAACTCACGATGTCACCCGCGTTGGCGTCCGTAGTCCGCACCACACCCCTCCCTACTATATAAAAAAAGGAAATACTATCCGGCGCCAGGTTTCGATCCCTCGACCCTGCGGGCGGAACGCAATTTACAATGTGCTCTAACGACTGCGCCACAAAGCCAACACAGAATTGGAGGCTACGGACGCGCCTTATATCCTTGACTCATTCAAATTACTGCTGACGAGCGCTCTCTCGTCAGCAGTTGCCACAAGTGCAACAGCATTAACGTAACGCAAACTACTTAACGTCGTGCGCCCCCGGAAATGCTTTGCATTTGATCGTGCCCCTCGCAAGGAGGATGTTTCAATGCGTCTTCCTACAGGCCAGTACACTCATCGCCATCTGTCGGATTTTTTGTCAGTTGTCGCGTAGCTCAGCTGTGAAATTGAGGCAAGACCACGGGTGTTACTGAGGCGTATATGTTGCAGTGTTCGTTCGTTGCGGCAGGCACCGCTACGTTCTCGCATTGAGAAGGCGGACATCTGACGTCTTCAATTTTTGACTAGCCTTTGCAGCCGCCTGCATGATTTGAGTTAACTAGCGCCAGAATTAAATGTGTATTCAGCCCTGTGCGACATGCTGCGCTGAGCAAATAGGTGTGCAAACATACAGCACGTTGGGCGCTGTGTTTGCGCTATTTTAGAGCGCGCTAATAATGTAAAAAATATTTGAGATTCGGAAAGTGAGCGTAGACAGCAGGAAAAAAACGCTCACAAAATGGAAGCAGGATAATGGGAGCGCGGAGGGGCCAGGGTAGGAGTAAATACTACAGCTTTGAGCGACTTTCTCGGCTGTCCTCATAGGCATAGGGTGTCAACAGGTAAAACCTCGCCAGCTCAATGCCTGTCACACCCCTCCCACCCAAACGGCAAGATAAAAAACATTGATTGATTGATTGATTGATTGATTGATTGATTGATTGATTGATTGATTGATTGATTGATTGTGAGGTTTAACGTGCCAAAGCTAGACCGGCAATGGGGCTCGCGCCGTAGTGTAGCGCTCCGGATTAATTTTAACCACTCAGGTATCTTAAACTTGCGCCGAAATCTCGAACACACAAGCGTTTTCTCTTTTCGCCCCCATCAGAAAAGCGGCTGGGAACCCGCGTCCTTGGGCTTATCAGCACAACGCCTTAGCCTCTGGGCAAGCGCGGCGGTGAAGTTCAAAAAAAAAAAAAAAAAAAATATATATATATATATATATATATATATATATATATATATATATATGGCAGCAGTCTACAACGCCAAAGGAGGCATAGGGGTGTGGTTAGGCTCTTTTCTTTTTCACTGCGGTTAAAGAAGTAAACATTGTTTTTTATATAGAAGAAAGAAAGAAAAACACGCGCCCAGAGTGGGGACCGAACCCACGCCTTTCGATTACATGTCGAATGCCTTACCAATTTGGCTATCTGGGCTTTTTTTTTTCTTTATTACATGGGAAAATACGCTCGGACGTTGCAGTACGACGAATACAAGCAAACAAAATTATACCCTGAAGTTATGAGAAGCAAATATAAATCAAAATTCAGGCAAACACACACAAGCGTTCAAAAGAGGGAACCAGTCAGGTGGTTGATCAAGCGAACTATACACACTATGTACAAATGCCACAGTTTCTCGGAAATAAGACTTAGTTGATCTTGGTGGCTCAGCATGCCTATCACATAAGCGGCATCGCCAGAGACTGTACAAACCAATCAACACGAACATGTCATAAGGTGGCTCACCAGGATAGTCGAATGGCAAAAATCGGATAGAGAAAGGCGTAATATCCATGTCTTTTTTGAGCGTTCGCTGTAGAATGTCCCAGAAAAAGACAGCATCTCTGCAGTCTACAAAGCAGTGATCAATTGTCTCTGGTCGAGTACAGAGTCGACAGTCTGTCGACCAAGCTATAAACAGACCCCGATCTTTCATCCAAGTTTTAACAGGGAGCGTGCCAGTGTGTAATTTGAAGAAAAATGTTTTAACACCTGGCGGAACACACATTTTACACACTCTATTGAGGGACATCCTGGTACGGACACTGTAGGTACAGAACACGATATAGAGGTGTGGGAAAAAGCCCAGAAACCAGGGCATCAGAAATAGACTCGCGCGTAGCAGTAAATATGTACTCAAGGCTAAACCGAGCCTGTAAGAAGCGAATTGTGTCAACCACTTCTTTGAGGAAACCTCGCGGGCTTCGGGCTGCGTCCACAGACAGCGAAGACACCACAATATCTGGGAGAAAATGTGCAAGACGTATTTGCAGTACAGCTTTCAAAAAAGGATGTTGAACATCTCGAAAGTAGAATAAACGAGAAAGAAGCTGCCAAAAAACAGGTGAACAACCCCAGTCCCCCTCGCACAACCGGAAGAAAAAGGTTATCTCGACGCATTGGCTCACTACGCGAACACCAAATGAAGGTTGCAAAAATCCGGTGAAAAGCCTGGATCTTGAGTCGTGAGCAATGTAACACCTGTAGGACATAAAGAAGTCGGGTCACAAGGAACGTGTTACACGCCCGAGCACGAGAAAAGATGGACAGCTGCCGTCCCCGCCAGTCATTCACTTGGCGCTGTAGCTTCACCGCCTGCTCCGACCAATGCGAGTCAGTATTGCGAAACTGCGAGAGGGGTACTCCTAAATAAGTTAGGTCTCTATTCCAATTGATTCCGGCGAAACAATCGGGTGTGGTTCCCCATTCTCCTAACCAAAATCCGCAGCTTTTCTCGAAATTCAGGGCCGCACCTGAAACCTCGCAAAATTCTTGTGTAATGGCAAGAGCATTCTCCACACTGGCCTTGTCAGTACAAAATAAAGCGACATCATCGGCATATGCTAAAATTTTCACTTCGAAGGACGATAGCGTGAACCCTCTAACATTATTGTCCTCTATTATGCGCATGCACAATGGTTCCAGATATAAGCAAAACAGGAGTGGTGATAATGGGCACCCTTGACGAACCGATGAAAGAAGGTGGATTGGTTGGGTTAGTCGATTGTTGACTATCACTCTTGTCGAGCCATTAGCATAACATATTTGAATACCTTCGGTAAGCCAAGATCCTGCGTTCACATGCTGTAGAGCACGAAACAGAAATTGGTGACTGACGCGATCGAATGCCTTTGCCAAATCTAGTTGTACTAAGGCTACCTGGGCTGACGTACCCGAAACACACTCCAATATAGACCTTGCTATGTGTATGTTAGTTTGAATAGATCGCCCACGGATGCCACATGTCTGATGGTCACCAACTAGTAGCTCAATCACATTTGAAGACGGTTGGCCCAAAATCTTAGCGAAGACTTTATAATTCTACATTACATAAGGAAATGGGACGATATCCTTCTACTTTACGCAGTTTGTCAGGATCATTACTTTTGGGGATTAGAACAGTGTGGCCTTCGTACAGCGTAGGTGGAAGAAATCCAGTCTTGTAAGCCTCGCGGTAAACCTCAAGTAAAAATGGAGCCAGCAGAGAACAGAATGTGTGGTAAAATTCTGCAGTGAGACCATCAGGTCCCGGGGTTTTGCCTTTCAACAATGATTCAATGCTAGACACCAATTCTTGAATGCCAATCTCCTGGTCAATGGATTCACACTCGTCCTGGTTTAATTTGGGCAGCAAACTAATGAAATTGTCAATGGAGTCCTCGCTCACTGCTCTTTGGGAGTTTGGAATACAGTTCTATAGTAATCGACGAAGGCCATCATTATCACAGTAGTGTCATCAGTAATTTTCTCTTTATACTCAATTTCAAGTATTTGTTTAGACAGAGCATGACGGCGCTCATCACCTAGTGACCGGCGACACGGTTGCACTTCAGCAAAGCGCTGTGATCTCGCTCGCACTAGTGCTCCCCAGTATTTCTCAACATCAAAAGCCTGTAGCTGCGCCTTGACATTCCGAATGTCATCCATATATTGACCTGGACATCGGCCTTCAAGTTCATAAAGTTCTCTCAACAATTTATTTAGGTGATTTATGTTGTTTTTCTTTTCAAACGTCATCACTGTAGCCTCTTCAATTGCCGTGACTTTCACTTCTTGCTTAAATAATTCCCACCGTGCGAGCATTGGCAGATCATAGCGATTTCTTGCATTTTGCATAATTTCTGGCACACGATTTAAAAAGGGCTGATGGGATAGTAAAGAATTATTAAATTTCCACAATTCCCAATTCAGGCGACGACTCCGACACTGTTGGCTACCATGCGCAGCAGATACAAGGCAATGATCGCTAAAAAATACCGGATGAACAGAGTAGCTATGGACACACGGTAAAGAATCTAAAGAAACATAAATACGGTCTAGCCTAGCGTGAGAGGCTCCCTGAAAATGTGTAAAACGATTTTGCAGTCGGACATTTTCTCCTATGTCACAAAGGTGAAAGTCACAAGCAATGTTTTCCAATGTTTTGGCGCTTAAGTCCGATCGTTGGTGCTCACATGACCTGTCACTCGGGTTACACACACAGTTAAAATCCCCTAAGACCATTAAGTGGCGGTTAGTACGCAGGTGACTCTGTAATGACAGGAAATATTCTTCCCGTTCGCGAGGTTGCGACGGTGCATAAACGACAATAAATCTCCATGACTGTCCCGCGATCATTAGGTCACATACGATAAGGCGTCCCTCCGAATCAGTGGATACAAATTCCACACAGGCATTGGAGGCGCTTGTTCAGAAAGAGCATGCACCCAGCAGATAACCCTTTGGCGTGGCTAACGCACACTTCGTACTCTGATTGAAAAGGAGCTAGCGCTTCCGCAGTCCCTTCATCCGACTGAATTTTTGTTTCTTGAATGGCCAAATATCAAGCTTCGAACCCCGCATTAGGTGAAGAAGCTGGCCTTGACGCCTCTTGTTACGTAAGCCACGGACATTTAACGTTCCAAACTGAAAAGAAAGAGCTCCCACCATGACAACCTACAGCAGTACTGTAGCGTCTCTACCGCGCCTACCCACAGTTCCGTCAGGATCTGGAGGCCGGGCAGCAGGACGGCGACCAGTAGTTGCACTTTCCGTAGCCGGGGAGGCAGCCAAAGCTGCCCCTGATGATGATGCAGGGTCGGCAACTAGAGGAGCCTCTGAGCTTATGAGGCCTGTATCGCAGGAGGATGTGGCACCCGGCGCCAAAGCCGTCGATAGCACCGCCGAAGCAGCAGGAGCAGGATCCGAAGCATCCCTGGCAAGGAACTTCTTCGCCTGCTTCGTCTCCATGACCACTGGTTTTCCACCCGAAGCCTCAGCTTCATCAAGGGGCGCAGGTCGCTTTTTGGTACCAATGTCAAGTTCCATTTCTTCATTCTCCGTCGACGGTGGTCGATCCAGGTAAGGTGGCGACTCGGCCCATGTTGCAGGCAAGACCGCAGCGTTAGCGCCCCCTCCTTGATCTTCAGGCGGTACCAAACGGGACGCATTCTCCGTGGGCACCGCAGGAGCCCTATCTTCTCGCCGCTGCTCCGCAACAGCTTCCCCTGAAGAATCCACGACCTCACTCGCATCCATGATGTGAGATGAAACAGTGTCATCTTCCGCTTCGCGACCCGAACGAAGCTTGTCTGCGTAGGTTTGCACACACGCTGATGACAAGTGGCCGTAACGGTGGCATTTCTTGCAACGCGGAGTCTTGCACTGCCTCCTTATGTGGCCTACCCTATTGCAGCGCAAGCAGAGTGGCGGACGCCCAGGAATCAAGATGAGAGACTGTTGACCGTAGACGTCCAGTAGGTGCGGCAGCGAGTTGACTGAGATTCCATCCTTCAGAGTGAATGACACGTCTCTGTTGGTCATCTGCCAAGCCTCCATGCCATCACACCGCCACATTTCTCTTGTGATAGACTGAACCGTGCCATACGGTTCCAGCGCTTCTACAATTCGGCGTTGCTCTATGTGCGGGGAAAGCCAAAGAAGCTTCATTTTGATATTCCTGCTCTCAGGATCAATGACCAGGCACTTGAGGCCTTTGACCGCAAGTTCGCCTCGTTCTACTAGCTTTTGTTTCGCTGCACCGTTGACGCATGTGACAAGCCACAAGTGACTCATCTGATATTGACCACAAGCAAGAATGTCCTTGGTGTCTAGAACGGCAAGCAAAGCATCGCGAAAGTCCGGGGCACGGTACGGGTCGGCCAGACAGGTCAGCATGCAAGAACACGGAGTTTAGAACGGTGTTACCAGAAGGCAGACGGGGAAGTACGACCTTGTAGGTTCCGGAAATCGTCAGATGACGCAATTTGAGTACCTCGGCCCAAGGCCGATGCGCTGTTTCCAGCAGAATGCATTGCAAACGTGGCCGTAGCAGCCGTCGTCGTCTTCTCTCGGCGACTGTGTTCTCCTTCACTTGCTGGGCTATTTATATTTACTAGAAGTGTATCTGACGCTTGAGGGTTCGGTCCCCACTCTGGGCGCGTGTTTTTCTTTCTTTCTTTCTTCTATATAAAAAAAATGTTTACTTCTTTAACCGTAGTGAAAAAGAAAAGAGCCTAACCACACCCCTATGCCTCCTTTGGCGTTGTAGACTGCTGCCCTATCTTTCTGTATTTTCTCAACGAGCCCCTCATTTCCTTACTATATCATTCTGCGAAAGCCTAGCGAGGGTCTCGGTTCTGGCAGCCTTGATGCCTAGGTAGCATAAGAGGGCTCCCGCCAGTTACCCGCTCATGACAGGCTGTAGAACGCTCGAGTCACGCCCCGGGGGTTGATAAGAAGGTCCCCTTCTCCCCGTGTAGTCAGAGTGGCGCTGGCTACAACCCTCAAGCGTCAGATACACTTCTAGTAAATATAAATAGTCCAGAAAGTGAAGGAGAACACAGTCGCCCAGATAGCCGAATTGATAAGGCATTCGACATGTAAACGAAAGGCGTGGGTTCGGTCCCCACTCTGGGCGCGTGTTTTTCTTTCTTTCTTTCTCCTATATAAAAAAAAATGTTTACTTCTTTAACCGTAGTGAAAAAGAAAAGAGCCTAACCACACCCCTATGCCTCCTTTGGCGTTGTAGACTGCTGCCCTATCTTTCTGTATTTCCTCAACGAGCCCCTCATTTCCTTACTATATTATCCTGCGAAAGCCTAGCGAGGGTCTCGGTTCTGGCTGCCTTGATGCCTAGGTAGCATAAGAGGGCTTCCCGCCAGTTACCCGCTCATGACAGGGCTGTAGAACGCTCGAGTCACGCCCCGGGGGTTGAAAAGAAGGTCCCCTTCTCCCCGTGTAGTCAGAGTGGCGCTGCTACCACCCTCAAGCGTCAGATACGCTTCTAGTAAATATAAATAGCCCAGAAAGTGAAGGAGAACACAGTCGCCCAGATAGCCGAATTGGTAAGGCATTCGACATGTAATCGAAAGGCATGGGTTCGGTCCCCACTCTGGGCGCGTGTTTTTCTTTCTTTCTTTCTTCTATATAAAAAAATGTTTACTTATTTAACCGTAGTGAAAAAGAAAGAGCCTAACCACACCCCTATGCCTCCTTTGGCGTTGTAGACTGCTGCCCTATCTTTCTGTATTTCCTCAACGAGTCCCTCATTTCCTTACTATATATATATATATATATATATATATATATATATATATATATATATATATATATATCAACCTGGCAACGTTTAACGCGCGAACCTTATCTAGCGAAGCAAGTCTCGAGGTGTTGTTCGAGGAACTAGAAGGCATTAAATGGGATGTAATAGGGCTTAGCGAGGTTAGGAGGGCAGGCGAAGCCCTTACGGTGCTGAAAAATGGACACGTCCTATGTTACCGTGGTCTAGAGGTCAGAAGAGAACTGGGAGTGGGATTTCTAGTCAATAAAAGCATAGCTGGCAACATAGACGAATACTATAGCAATAACGAACGGGCAGCAGGTCTTGTAATTAGGCTCAATAAGAGGTACAAGCTCGAGGTGGTACAGGGCTACGCGCCCACATCCAGCTACGACGACCAAGTAGTAGAACGCTTCTATGAAGATGTGGAATCGGCAATGGCTAAAGTAAAAACACAGTATACCGTAGTTATGGGGGACTTCAATGCTAAAGTAGGCAAGAATCAGGCTGGAGACAAGGCAGTTGGGAACTATGGTCTGGGCTGTAGAAATAGCAGGGGGGACCTACTAGTTGAGTTTGCAGAACGGAATAACCTCCGCATAATGAATACCTTCTTCTGTAAACGGGAGAGTCGGAAGTGGACCTGGAGAAGCCCGAATGGGGAGCACAAAAATGAAATAGACCTCATATTATGCGATAACCCTGGCGTCGTGCAGGATGTGGAAGTGCTCGGAAGGGTAAGGTGTAGTGACCACCGTATGGTCAGATCTCGAATTAGGCTAGATTTGAGGAGGGACCGCAACAAGCTAGTACGAAAGAAGCCGATAAACGAACTAACAGTAAGACGTAAAGTAGAAGAATTCAGGATCGCGCTGCAGAACCGATATTCCGCCCTTAACGAGGAAGCCGAGCCTACGACACAGAAAGCCAGCGACAACCTTACACGCATCATCACGGAGTGTGCAATAGAAGTCGGGGGCACTATGGCTAGACAGGATACTGGTAAACTTTCACAGGAGACGAAAGATCTAATCAGGAAACGGCAAACCATGAGAATCTCCACCGCAGCTGACAGAATAGAAATAGCCGAGCTCTCGAAGTTAATAAGCGTAAGACAGCTGACATACGCAAGTATATTATGGAGATGATCGAATACGCTGTAAAGAACGGAGGTAGCCTGAAAGCAGTGAAGAGACGTCTTGGCGTGGGGAAAAATCAGATGTATGCACTTAAGGATAAGCAAGGCAATGCCATCACAAATAGGGATAAAATAGTCACAGTGGCCGAGGAGTTCTATAGGGATCTGTACAGCAGCCGGGACATACAGGATAATGCCGAACGAGACAGTAGTTCAGAGGAGATAGACATCCCACCAGTAACGACCGAAGAAGTAAGGAAGGCTTTGAAAGAAATGAAAGGGGGCAAAGCACCTGGTGAGGATCAGATAACAGCAGACCTCTTGAAGGATGGCGGAGAAATTGTACTTGAAAAACTGGCAAACGTGTATACGCAATGCCTAATTACCGCAATGGGTACCGGAAATCTTGGAAGAACGCGAACATCATCCTAATCCATAAGAAAGGCGACATGAAGGACTTGAAAAATTACAGGCCGATCGGCTTACTGTCAGTCGTCTACAAGGTATTTACCAAGGTAATCGCTAACCGAATCTCTGCAACCTTAGATTTCAGTAAACCTAAAGAACAAGCAGGGTTCCGTAAAGGTTATTCAACGATGGACCATATTCACACGATCAATCAGGTGATAGAGAAGTGCGCTGAGTATACTGAACCCCTATATATAGCCTTCATAGATTATGAGAAAGCATTTGACTCGGTCGAAACCCTAGCAGTCATTCAGGCATTACGGAACCAGGGGGTAGATGAGCATTATGTAAGAATACTAGAGGATATCTACAGTGGGTCTACAGCTACCATCATCCTCCATAGGGAGAGCAGTAAAATACCTATAGGAAGGGTGTCAGACAAGGAGACACAATCTGTCCAATGTTATTCACAGCATGCTTACAAGAAGTATTCAGAACGTTGGATTGGGAACAGGAAGGAGTAAGGGTTAATGTAGAATACATCAGTAACCTCAGATTTGCTGATGACGCTGCCTTGCTAAGTAACTCGGGGGACGAATTGCAGAGCATGCTTTCCGCACTGGGCGAACAGAGTAGAACCGTGGGCCTGAAAATTAATATGCAGAAAAATAAAGTAATGATCAATAACCCCGGGACAGCACAGCAGTTTGAGATAGGTGGCGAGACAGTGGAAGACGTTAGCAAATATATCTACTTAGGCCAAGTTGTGACCCCAGATCCCAACGATGAGGCAGAGATAATTAGAAGGATCAGAATGGGGTGGAGTGCATATGGCAGATATTCTCAGATAATGAATAGCAGCCTACCATTGTCGCTGAAGAAGAAAGTGTATGACAGCTGCATCTTACCGGTACTCACCTACGGGGCAGAAACTTGAAGGCTCACTAAGAGGGTTCAACTTAAATTGAGAACGACTCAGCGGGCAATGGAGCGGAAAATGATAGGTGTAACATTAAGGGACAAGAAGAGAGCGGAGTGGGTCAGACAGCAAACTGGTGTTAACGACATATTAGTAGAAATTAAGAAGAAGAAATGGACGTGGGCAGGGCATGTAATGCGAAGGCAAGATAACGGCTGGTGATGATGATGAAAAATATATATATATATATATATATATATATATATATATATATGCAGGCAAAGATAGCCATGCTCCGCTTGGATAACCAAAATCACAGTAGCTGCATTCCCATCGTTGTTTAGCGCCTAAGCGCGACGACATTTTGCAAACGGATTTTTGCGCTCTGTTTGCCCCGAATGGGACTCCATTTTCTAAATTGGTGAATGCCAATGCGGCAGTAGTTTAAGAGGTATTTCAAAAGGCGGAAGTAGCAATTGGTTCTGATAAATAGCGAATATAAGGGTTCCCTCAGCTTTCTCGCAATTCTCAAACTTACTAAACTAACAAGTTTAAATCGTTAAAAATAGGAATTACTAAGCTCACATGCCCAATTGTTTTGGTGTCTGCGCTTTCGTCGCGGAGCGTTGTAGCCCCAAGCTAGCACATCAGGATGGCGAGGTTCCGCTGTGCCACCCTTCGAAAAACGCTCATCTCCGTTTTCTTTCTGCCGACGCACGTCCTGGTTACAGTGGTGGCATCCGCCGCTATAGCCCAGCCGTGGCCGACACTGCTGCGTTCGGGACGCCATCCCAGTGAATTCCAGGTAAGGGCTGGCAGAATCTCTGATTTCACTCTTTGTAGAGCCACGTGTGTGAATTCAATTAAGTGACGTCACATGGGCAATTGTTGCGCTTGTTGTTTAAAGCCATTTTTGTCTGTGCTGTGTCCTTCCGTGTTCCTTTCTTGTAACAAAATCGTCTCTTTTTGGCGTGATGGGGCACTTATTCATTTTTCATAAAACGTAGAAAACATGGGAGAATGAAAATGAACGTAACACACACGTTCATGTTCTGCATAATGGCATATATAACAGCTTTCTCAACACCCCCAGTACAAGCCAAGCTGAAATTCTGGAACACGAAACAATCAAGACTAGTACACTTAGCCGCATTTGACGTTGTTCAGTATTTTTACAGCAGTGCTGTTCGCTCAGCGAACCAGAAAACTATCATCGTCGGTGAAGCAGACATGGTACAAATGCCACGCCAGGAAGTATGAAGCAAGCGGGGAGGAGGCAAAGAGCCAATAAGCAGGTCTTTGAGTGCGCTCCTAAAGAAAAAAGGGGTTAAGGAAGTCCCTGAAATCAAAAGCCGGACCTTTACGCCATGAACCCGGCAACATAACCACTCGGACACCCCATAGGCCACAGAGGTACGCGGTAGCTCCGGCGGGAAGAAACAGCACCTACAGCCAATGGGTACGCAGTGTGTGACACCTACCAAAAAAAGGCCACGTAGAACTTTTCACAAGTATTAGAGCCAAAAATGGTAATTTCAAAGCGGAAAGAAAAGAAAGAAACCTAAGAACAAATTTACGCGCCATGACTGCAAAAACTATTCCATCTCGTCTTCCCAAACCGCCTCGTTAAAGGACCGGAAGGCAAATGCTCACATCCGTTCAGTGGAGTTAGCTTCTGCCTGGAAGGATTTAACATGAAAAAAAAACAGCAATGTTGCCCACACTTCCCTTTATAATTTTCATAGAACTTACCGTGTTTGCAGTAGAAGTAGTGCAAGAATTACAGCCTTGGGCGACGTCATGATTTCTTTCTTATGATGCTAAGCGCATGGGAAACGTGCATGTTCCCGTTAATATCTAAATGCACAATACACAATACATTCACTTGTATTTGTTAGCGCGATTCAGAAAACGTTCGTGATATTTGCCGAAAAAACCTGGTCAGTAAATGCAGGTGTTGTTATGTGCAACGCGCTCGCTGGGTATCAGATCTGGGAACTGTTTCATGCGTTTTCTTTTTATTCGGGTGAGACGATTGTTAATTGTTATAAAAGCTGTTTATAAAGCATTACGCAGTGTTTCTTCCTGCTGGGCATGTCTGACATGTGCGACGTTCTTCAAGAGACGAGCAAGAAGAGGTTTTCGGTGGTCTCAGTCTGTGTTTTTTGACGCCTATGAGAATGATGACTAATTCCATGCCTGTAGACCACTGTCGTAAAGCGCAAAAAAGTATTACAAAACTCGCGGAGGCTGACGCCTCATTAACAAGTTTAGTGAGAATACCTTTCTGTCTGATCATTTCAATTTGCTATTTCGATCAAGCAATGAATATTCATCACTACTAACTAAACGCTTGACTCAAAACTGTTGTTGATGCAAAAAAGAATTACTAATCAAAGTGCAGTTACCTCGGAAAAAAATGACATTTAGCACCAAGGCACGGCTTCAAGTATACCACATAAAGAACCTTTCTCGCCTGAATTGTGTAAAAAAATTCTGTTATTGTTACGGCTCTCTGCATCTCAGTTCTATGTGTGATCAACAGAAAGCCATACCCTCTGCGGCTATTTTGCTAAGTGCCCTTAAAGTAGGCCTTTTTTGTTATCACCACAGCAAACGTGTATTAGACCCATGTTATAAATAAACATTAAAATAACTCTTGACGAAGCAATGCTTCCAAAGTTAAACTGAATTATCGACGAAAATGTTTTCGGGTAGTTTTTGTCTGGCATACTCGCAAGCTAAGGCCATGGTCCCTTCTCATTCTCCAGAGTTCTCACTAAGTGCGTTTTTCGAATCTCATAAAGGTCACCAGTGAGTTCAATTAAAAGCGACGAAGGTATCTATTTGTCCTGCTGGGCGAACCCTTTAAATACTGAAACTCCTAAAGGTTTCCTTTCCCCGCTACCAGTCTCGTTACATTCCTTAAGTCCTGTGTGAAGCACTACTTACTCCGGCCTTCCTCAAGAGGATCTGTCCACAGATAGAACTGACCTCCACAGACGCACGGAAGACAAGTTACAAGCATGTATTGTGCGAGTGCCCTCGTTACTGCTCACACCACACACGCCCACGGTCAACGATGTCGCTTCCTCCTTCGCCTTCCACTTAGAGGCTCAACCCCGCTTTGCCCCCCCCCTCCGATCTCTGACGAGTACTTGAGATTTCCACATTGCTCATACCCAGAGTATTCTGAGGCGTAAAACTTGCTCCTCGCCTACTGAGACTTTTTAAAGGAGCCATGAAGAGAAAATACAACTTCATTTAATTTGGAAGAACTAGGATTCACTATCTTACTCAGCTCCATTAGAGCCACAAAAAGATGTTTTTTAACGAAAAAAAGCAAGAAATATTTAAAAACTTTCAAATTTTGCGCCACAGTGACGTGTTGTGAGCAAAAATGACGTCATACAGGCCAACAATAAAATATAACTTTCAGTGCGTTAACTGCACGTTAGCATTCAAGAGATGCGGTCAAATGGAACTAGAGGCCCCATTACAGACGTCCAGTCATGTGCCGTCACGACAGGGTCAGTTAGGCGGCCGGCAATCGCACAAACAAGGGTTCCGTAACGTCATAGAAAAGTTGCGGGAAATTGGCTAGGGGGTCGCCACGGCTTCACACGTTTTCTTTAATATCTCCGTTATTTGTTCGAAGATTGCGATGATATTGGTATCATTGTTATCGGGACTAAGCAGTCTTTCTAATAAACCCAACTTGTGTTTTGTCTTCATGGCTCCGTTAAGGCCCTCATCACGGGCTTTCAGCGTGCCTTCGCCGTAATCACACTAGATAACGGTGGACTGTCGAGACGACAAAAGTGAAGGTTGAATCACAGGACCACAAAGAAGCTCTCTTATTTGGTCTCATAATACACATTTTCCCCTCCCACATTTTGACGAATCTTTGCAACTAGCGCTCGGTGTTTGTTGTGCAGCACACTTCCATATATAGACAAGAATACGGCAAATTCCTCACATAAATATTGCCATTAAGTAGCAGCCTCAAACGTCAATACACCAAGTATTCGGCTCATGCCACCAATAAATTAATTCTTTTATTTACATTTTTTTTTCAATGACCACTGTGTGAACGCTTAAAGGGGCCCTGAAAGGCGTTTTTAGCACACTAAATGAACTAGCGGAATCGTTAGATTGGGTCGTGGACGTTATCTGTGCCAAGTGTTACTCTTTACGCGCAGCGGAAAGCTCACACTTTTGTTGCAAAGTTTGTCGCTTTTTTCTCACCCTTCCCTTCGTATTTTTTGGACGCCGCCATCTTCACATGTCTACGTCAACGATTCCCAGATGTTCGTCATGAGCTAGACATCCTGCTATTGGGCGACTTTTTCACGCACTTCCGGCAAAGAGATGAGTCGTCTGCTCAGCGTCGGCTCGCCGGCTGATCTGCCAGCGTACTGCCGGAGTGCGTGGACATTTTACGACAAACGAAACAAGTGTAAACAAACGCTCCACCGTTTGTATTAAATGCAACACGGTCATAACACGACATGGATATTCTTTTACCTGAGTACGTTCCATAAAGGAAACGTTGAAGCCCCGTGGCACTTCTTTCGTGCAATCGCAGAGAACTCCCTGAGCCGATGCCCAGGTGTGACGCACACATTTTATTCAACTTCAAAACAATACAGAGATGCGTTTCGAACGAACACAACGTCACAACATGCGTTGCAAGTCTCAACCGCGATTGACAGAAGATGGGGTTGCCTCCTCCTGCCCGTCGTAAATGCGGCACTCGCCTCGCGCGCGGTTTGCGGGGACGAACAGCAAGTCACTTAAACTCTGGCGCACAAGCCGGATGGCTTTTAGCCACGCACACTCACATCCCCCTGCGAGGTTGAGTCGTACGTCGCTCGAGAAAGATAATCCAGACCATGGGAAGCACTATTCACCCGCAGAAGCACAACGTCGCATTTCATCGCGAAACAAAGGCGTCCACAACACCATCGCCTCCTGTAATACCAAACGCATGTCACATTTCCCAATGGGAGTGAGTAGTACGCCTGCAGTACCCACATGTCGCGAGGTGGGGCCCCGAGCTGAACCGGGATCACGGAACCGTAACTGACTTCTAGAGTGGTTTGTGCCTTGTTCCCAAAGGAACCGGTGTTTGAGATTGAAAAAAGAAATGGCACTCGCTCCGCGCTAGAAAGCTCGGAGCCGCGGTGGAGCTTGTTTTGCCAACGTTGCCGCTCTCCGCCACGTGTCGCCCCAAGCTGAACTGGTCACATGATTGAAGCGTTTCGTGCACGGGTTCTGTATCGGTTTAAAATGTCTTTTTCACATACCGGCGGCAGGAATTACCACCGCCGTAAAATAAGACCCGGCAACAGCGGGGCGACATCTGATACGGCGCGTTTTGGATAAACAGTGCGCGGTGCATCAAAGAGAACGAGCGCACGATCCTCCCGGTGCGGCTGCGACTTCGCCGCCGATAAAAATCACGTGCCGCCGATAGCAACTGCACCAACGTACACCACGAAAGGGCAAGGCCAGGCCGCCACACATGCGGCCAGACTTTCCGTTCGCTTTGCCAGCCTTGAGCGGATTGCGGGATGCATGGTGTCAACAAAGCTTGCCCGTAGCAGACGGCAGTCTGGCCAGCGCAATAACGGAAGTACGTCACCGCTGAGGAGCGCAGCATCACGGGAGGGAAGGCTGGCGCACCGTCAACAGCGGAGACTAAGTCGAAAGGAGGAAGAAACGCGGCGCGACGATAATGCGCGGTTTTTGATTTGCGATTTCTCAGCTAATACTCATAGCTTTAATAAAATTCCTGCGGGAGGAGATTGCTAACCCATTGCTTTATTTAGTTACATGTACATCCATGCATCGGCGGAAGATATTTCAGGGCCCCTTTAAATAAAAAAATAGACCTGTTTTTCAACGCATTAATATTGAATAAATGCAACAGTAAGTGTGTGGCGGGAAAGTTTACCATTCGAAGATCTCCGGGCAGCCGATCATAACATACGTCGGAAGCTACCCGGCCATTTTTTTTCACAGCGCTGTCATTACTGAGGCTGTCAACTCTATTTCCAGGATTATCTGCTGTGGATCAGACCGCACCCCATTTGCGCCGAACACTAGCTACGCACGGGGCACTGCCACCCTCTGAACGTCTGCATGGACCTCTGGGTGTTAACAAAATGCCGGTGGCATCGGTGTACCACTGCACTTCATCACCTATGTCAGCCGTATTAGACGGATGCTTTATTTCGGGTCACCGCTGACACAGTAACCGGGTTCCACTTGCTCCGATAACGGCTCGGGAACCGTAACTCATGACACTTTGACAAGGACCTCTTTGTCTTAGGGGATCGTCTGTGCCCTGTACACCTCTGCATGGCCTGAGCTGCTGTGACGCTGAATCAAATGCTGCTTCATGGTACGCTTGGTTTCATCAGAAGCGACAATCAATTCTATAGTTTTTCTGCGATACGGCAGGTGGTTTCCCTGGCTTATTTTATTAGCAGCCTAGAGCACGCTCATCTCTTCGGGCTGTATGCTTTCTGCGACAAAAAAGTAATATCGCTAAAGTGAAGAGGAAGGTCATGAGGAGGTCGTCAGACAATCTAAACATGTGTTTAGATGGTCTGTAGAGATTGTTGTACTGTGTAAAAACAAGCTCTAACCTCTATTTGTTTTAGCAAGAACTCACAAGGTACAATATACCTTTTTTGCAACTGTGTCCGAAAATTATGCCCGCTAGAAGTAGTTTCCTACTATTTTTAAAAAGAAGAGAGGTGCTTTTTTTATTCACGACCCTTTCACAATAAACAACTGCTAACATGGCATTCAGTGTTTCAACATTAACGCTGAAAAATGCGATAATGTTTTTATAATAATCGCTTCCACCTATAACAACGTAGCATGAATTGCACATTCTATAGAACAGCATACAGCTTTATTAATTCTAGCAGTTAGCCTGAAATAAACGGTCTGGCCTGTTGAGCTCAATAGCTAATGTTTCAATTCAACATCCATTGCATGATAATATTCTGTCTGATCCAAAAAAAGTATGTATTTTGGTTCAGCATGTGCGGCCACTTTGAACAAAATTATACTTTTCGTTACACAAATTTTTGAGCGCTTGCATGCAATGAATAGAGTTTTTTAAATTATTTAGGTACTTTGTGAAACTACGAGTTATTTTCTACATGCTACGCAGGTTCACTCTGTACTTTATGCATGCCTTGCACCTTTTGATGTGACCAACAGGATGCCCGAGGGTGATCTGAATACGTTTTGTGACCCACGGCTTTATTTGTATAGCTTCCGCACCTGCTAGGGGTTTCAAGCACGAAACAACAAAGGGCGCTTCTCGTGTCCGCCTGCGGGCACAAAGGGGTCTTTACAAGTATAAATACTTTGAGATTTAAGAATGGATGTTTAAAATTCTTCGTCACCGTGCTGGAGTTTATTTCGTCACCTCCTCAGTGCGTGTCGCCCCACGCATTTTTATTATAGTTATTATAGTTGCGGCAAGTACTTTCCGGCAGGCCGCAGAAAAACTTCATTAGCATGCTAGAAGCCTTCGAGAAAAATAAAGCAAAAATGGCTCAAACGAAATTGCTAAGGTAACTTCGCTTCTCTAGTGTTGAAAAGTAAGGTACCACTTTAATAGATTAGTTTGCTCACATGCAAGCCTAAAGGTGTCTTTTGTCACGTTTTTAGAGGCGTGTGTGCTGTCCGAAATATTTGACGCCTCAACAATTCTCCACCAACTCTGCCCTTTCTTTTAAACGCGGAGCGTTTCTTAGTCGCAGGATGTCCCTCGACCGTTGGCGGCGGCGTCCACACGCTCACTGCGCATGCGCGTCGCGGCGAGGCGCAGGTGCGCGTCTCTCCCCCGTACCCTCCTCGCTCTCAACAACAGGTGCAGCGGTGCGTGAAGAGCACGTCTGCGCGCGCATGCGCACCTGTACCCCGCGCTCGGCGTGCTGAGTAACAGGTGGGCACGTGATAGCGGCGTGCTAGCGGCGTGCCAGCTGCGTGATAGAGACGTGCTAGCGGCGTGCTGTACACGTGATAGGGGCGTGCGAGCATCGTGACAGCTGCGCGATAGCAGCGCGGAGGGTCGAGTGCATGTATAGGGAAGTGTGCGCATGCGCGTCTCTCCCCGTGCTCCTCTCCCTCGAACGCGCGTGGCGGGCATATAAAGCGGAGGAGCGCGGTGCGGAAATCAGTCAAGCGCGTCTTTGCTTACTTTCGCTTGACTTGACCCCTGCTTGACACCCACCCGTTACGCGACGCATTTACTCGAGTCCCCCCTCGTGGGGAGATGGGCCCAATTTTTTATTCAACACGTTTACCACCGATTTTTCTTCCTTAGCCTGTTTCCCTTAACTCCATTTCTAGAAACAGGCCTTCTGGACGGCGATCTATAAAATAAAAGTATTGACAACAAACCTGGGCAGTGCTATTTCCAACAGACTGCGTAATCAGCCTTACCACTATTGCGTCCGGTTCCCTTCTGAAAACCTTCGTATATATTAACAGCCGACCTGTTGTATGGGGAGCATTATCGTAGGCGGGCTGTGTGTCGTATTTCACGCAGCCGTAGGGGAAGGATCCCAGACCCGCCGATACAGGGTGGAGTGATCTCTGTGCCAGCGGTCTCACAGAAATCGTTCCCCAGACCCCTCGATTGTGGGTGAAGTGATCTCGCAGGGGCGGGTTCCTCTCTCTCCTGCTAGGGGAGGGATAGGGAAACAAGCGTCGATATCTTTGCGCGAACCGTAGAATGTGAGCGGCCATAACGCTGCCATTCTTGGGCGCCCCCCATTGACGTTCAAGCCGACAGAAGAGAACCTCAGGTCACCTTTTACAGAAATTTTGCACAGGGGCGTACTGGGTTTTTTTGAGACAGTTCCTTCATTGCTACCTATTTACCAATATCTTTTTAATTATCGTGTGCGCTTCGACACCTACGGCTCCTATGAGGGTGTTATTTCGAACCCGTTATACAAAAGCCCTCTGTTATCTGCGGAGACATCTTTTTATAGTTTTTAAAGGAAACGAAAAAAAATTGCGGATTTAGTAAAAGTGGCAGAAAGTTAGAATAAAATAGAAACTTAGGCATTATTGTGAGGTTTGTGGATACTATTAAACAAAAGAAGAAACTGAAAATGTGTCTAGGTCTTATAATACCCCAAAATACATAAAAAATGTATACGATGAACAGAGACAATCTAAAAAATATAGTTACAATACAGAGCTAGAGAACAATACAGAAACTAACGAGAATGCGGTATAGAAAATGGCAAAGTGTTTGAACAGGCGAAAAAGTCACAATCGGGGAACGAAGAAATAGGACACTGTACGTGTTACCGGCACAGGTCGGAACAAGCGTACAAATGCCCAGGTGGTGTGTCGTCACCGCAGTGGTCGAGCGCTCTTAGCTCCCTTTGAGCAGTAGCAAACACAGCTGCCTTGTGGCGTCGCTGACTTTGACCGATGGACGGTGAGACGACTTCCTTGCGGAGGAGAAGTTCTGAAGGTTGCAGTCGTGGAGAACCTCTTGGTGCACGGGTCCGGTCGCCCGAGACATGGAGAGAGAGAGAGAAAACACTTTATTAGTAGAAGAAGCGACCAAGCATAATTGAAGCCCTTATGTTGGTGGCGGGTAAGGGCTGAACGTCTAACCCATCAGGACGTCTTCTCTTTGAGTTAGGTGGGCGAGCTCGTGATGACCGTTGGACGGTGCTTTCCGGTGATCTCTTCCGCCCTCTTGACCAGGCGTACCTGCAGGTCCAGGTCGGGGCTGCGAAGCAAGGCTCCCAACTATCCTCAGACGGGATTTCGGGAAAAGGGTCCTGGGGGCATGCCTAGATGACGTTGGCCAGGTTGGCATGGGCGCCACATAAGGGCCACGCCGAGGATGGGCAAAATCTGGGGTGGTGGTATAATGGCCGGATTGGGAAGACTCCCGTCTGGAGTTTGCCGCCAGACGTGACTTTGTTATAATCTGAGAGAAGTTGCTGACCTTCTCTTTCGCGGGAGAGAAGGTAGTAGATAGTAATGTCGTGGTAACCGATCAGACGGTCCGGCTCAGGCCTGGCTTCGTGGTAGGGATACGGGCTCGCCCCAGCCCGGATGGTAAGTCCTCGGGCTAGGTCATGGGCTGCCTCGTTTCCCTCAAGCCTGGAATGCGCGGGGGTCCAGATCAGCTGCCCGGGGGATTGAGGGGGGGTGGTTCTTCCTGATGCAAAATTTTGAAGAGCGGTTTTTGAATCAGTAATGATTGTTGCGGGGGTAGAGTTGAGTGCAAGCTCTAGCGCTGTTGCCACCTCTTCGGGCGGTTCTGGGATGGGCTCCCGGTCTGTATTGGAATCAATGGTGTTGGTTTTTGGGTAATTGCAAACAGCGAATGCGGTGAAGGCCTCGTGGTGCCTGTATTCCGCTGCATCTACGTACACTACTAGTGGGTCGTGTTTGTACTGCTTGTGCAGGGCGCGGGCTCTTTGTTGCCTCCAATCAATGTGGTACGTGGGATTCATGTTGAGGGAGAGTGGTTTGGCTATGATGTTAGCGTGGATATTATGGGGAATAGTTGTTATATCCTGATACAGGGTGTCGTATCCTATTCTTAAGTTTTGTAGGATCTGCCTTCCTGTGGGGTTGCGAGTGAGGCGTTTGTATTGTCCCATCAGGTGCGCTTCGACAAGTTCGCTGGGCTTACTCTGCAGGCCCAACCCTTCAAGTCTGGCAGTTGCCGTGTAGCGGGTTAGGCATAGCGCCACTTTGTAGGCGCGTCTAATGAGGGTGTTTTTTTTTCCACTTCTGTCGTTGTCAGCCTAAGGTATGGAATGGAATAAACTACTCGGCTCACTATGAAGGCTTGGATGAGGCGGACCCTGTCCTGCTCGCTCAGACCTGAGTGCTTACTGGTGACTCTATTGAGCAGACTAGTAGTTTGGCTTACATGCCGTTCTATCGTTTTGAGAAATTTGTGATTAAGTCTTGATGATTGTATCTGCAGCCCAAGGACTTTGAGGGCAGTGACTTCTGGAATCTCTCTCCCTCGAATGTGAATTTTGATGTTGGATTTAGGTTGTTTTTTGTTGCTCGGGGGAATACTTAGTCGCTCCGACTTGACTGGGCAGCAGGTCAAGCCCGGTTTCCTCCGTTCCTCCACCGCCACTTCTACGCCTCTTTGAAGGTTTTTTTCGATGTGGCCATCACTTCCCAGGCTCATCCAGAGCGTGATGTCGTCTGCGTAGAGTATATGGTAGAGGTGGGGAATCCGTGCTAATTTTAGGGGAATATTTATTATTGCTACATTGAAAAGTAATGGCCAAAGGACGGCTCCTTGTAGAGTGCCACGACTGCCTAGCCGGATAGTGTCTGAGAGGAAGCTGTCTAGATGTATGGCGGCTGTCCGGTAGGACAAGAAGTCCTTAACGTAATTGTACGTACTTTCGCCCGTATTGACCGATGCTAGACCCGACATTATGGCCTTGTTAGCAACGTTGTTAAATGCTTTGGTCAGGTCCAGGGACAGTAGAGCCGCCGTGTCTAGGCCGCGGGGGGGTTGATGATTTGCTCTGATAATTGTATAAGTACAGCTTGAATTGATAGACCAGTTCTGAAGCCAGACATACTGTGGGGGAATTGTTTATGGTCGTTCACGTGTGTGTGAGACGGGCTAGGATTACGTGCTCCATGAGGTTTCCTATACATGACGTGAGAGAAATGGGGCGGAGGTGTTCGATCGTGAGTGGCTTGTTTCGCTTAGGAATGAGCATAACCTTGGCATGTTTCCATTATTCCAATATTTGCCGTCTTCTCCAAGATTCGAGTCAACTTCCGTCATCTTATCTCAAAATAGGAAGCGACGGAGTCGAACCGGTGGCCGAAGGTACAGGGTGTGCCAAGGTGACGCGGGATTAGTAGGCTTCACTGAGAAAGCGTACTACAGGAATTATGGATTACAAAAAAACGAGGATACACCTATCTACTTAGACACGGCTTCATTTCTACGCGTTTACTTGACGCGTTTAAATGCCAATTTACGGGTTTACTGATAACTATCATTTTAATTTATGAGCACATATTGCAACCTGAAAGCTGTCAAGTGCGGATCCGATATTCCCCAGAGAGGCTGTACCGCCGTTCTTTTCTAATTGTTCTCAAACCAATGGCCCTCTTACCCTGCCTGTCTCAATCCTCTCTTGATGAGTTAGAGGTTTGTTCAATGCAATTCAATCAATGTGCTTAGAAGTTTTAAATCTTATCAAGTTTTCTTCACCTGCTGTCACGCTAAGAATAAATCACGCAGCGGGCTTGTAGGTTCAAAGAACAGCTGCACGGAAATGCACATTCCTGTGGAGACTGCCTGTATCAAATCCAGTTCATGTGGGTGGATTTTCAAGAGGCCCGAAAGGAAGGCTCAAAAATGTTTGCCATGGGGAAATCGTGGAATCTGAGACTGTTTTATTTACGCCACACAAAATATTTTTGCTGACAAGTAACATCATTTGTTAGATCATGCTTTTTACGTAACAACAGAAAAGACACGTTCAGGTTTGAACTGACAGCATTTCTTTTCTCTTTTGTCATGCGGATACGCGTGGTCGATGCGTAATATTTCCAAGACGTGCACCGCTTGGGATACATATACCGTTGGTTCCGTAGCCTCTAGCAAAACACTCGCAGTCAGTGGGGCAATTCAAATTGAAGGTTGCATCACACTGAAACAAAATAAACACAGCCTTTGCGAGTGCACAACTATGACAAGTAATAACTGATGCTTAAATCGCTTGAATAAAATGAAGACATTGCCGGGAAATATGTGGGCATCTTAAGACAAACACACAACTTCTGATATGTATTCAACGACAAAACGCATTTATCCAACCGTTATGTTATATTCGGGACTCAGTGAGGAAACTGAGATTTTGAGGTAACGAAGAGAACTACGCTTAAGACATTCATAAGAACAGATAACCACAAACGTGAACGACAGATACAGTTTGCCTGAGCGAAGGAACAACATGGGGCCTTTAGTGGACACAAACGTTCAGACATTGGCATGGCTTCATCATAAATTTCCACCTGAAAAGAACCCTGCAGTGTCGCTGTAGAACACCCTTCTCCTCACTGGGCCTGCACTTGTTTCTGTGAAACGATAGAGTTTTCTGGGTCATCAAGACATGCACTGATTCGAACAGCGATGAATATGAATTATGTGATGCAGGTATTGTGGCCCCTCGTACATTTGGTGCATGGACAAATGTGAGGTTGCTTTTGTCAAACCTGTAATGAAATGCGTATTTGATTACCGATAATGGTAAAGATAATAAAGCAGTTACACTGAACGTGACAACGATTAATGTGTGGGGCAGCCCTCATAAAACTCTTTACCGAGATTTATTAAACTTCTTATAGATATTGCTCAAAAGAATCCTATAAACATTTTGTCAACATTCTATAGAATATTTCTATTCAGTTTTTATTACAAATTGGCCCCGGCGTTTCAATTAAAAATCCATACAGCCAAGTCAGCAGGCCTTATCGGTTCTGAATGTAGTTTCTGATGAGTTTCTATGAGGTTTTTATACAATATATTCAATAGATTTTCTATGCAATTCCTCCTGAGTACAGTCGCAACCGCTTGTTGCGTGGAAATCAGGTTTGAATAGTTTCTGACAGATTTTTATTAAATATATGGCAATTTTATTTTTATAAAATTCCTATTGAGTATAGTCGTAACATCGTTGTGCGTGTAAATAAAGTTTGAATATAATTTTTGATGAGTTTTTATAAATATGCCGGGATTAGCTTTCTTAAAATTATTATTGAGTATGGTCGCATAAACCTGTTGCGTTTGAGTCAGCATTGAATACAATTTCTGACGGGTTTCTATTAAATTTATCTCAGTTAGATTTCTACAAAATTCTTATTGTGCCCAGTCATCACAATCTTTTGCATATGAGCTAGGTCTGAGCAGAATGTCTGATCAGTTTTTATTAAATTTATATTTATTACCTTTGTATAAAATTCCTATTGAGTATAGTCGTAATATCCTGTTGCCTGTGAGTCAGGGTTTCTGGCAAGTTTTAACAAAGGAGCTTTGCAGTGGCTCGAACTCTCTGGTGGTGATGTCTGCCATCCCAGGCGCCACCTCTCCCACGTGCTCCCAAGACGAAGCGATGGGACGTCCATCGCGCGATCTCAGTTGATGAGGCGAGGGAGGCGGCGCTATAGCACCCCACATATATGCACCGATAAGCTACCAGACCTCCGTGGGTGGGCTATAGAAACGCATTACAGAGTCTATTGAAACTGAACATAATGAAGGTAACAATACTCTTGTTGCGTGTTCGTTATAAAAACTTTATTGCCTGTCTAATGACCACAGTCCACACATTCGGAGATCAAACGATTTTAGAAAGGTAATACAAAGTTTGTTAAAACTCAATAATGAAGGCAATAAAATGCCTGTTGCATTTTTGCAATAAAAAGTTCATTGATTTTATATCGGCTGCAGTTTTAATATGGGAGATTTGGTTCACTCTATAAAAACGCAATATGAAGTGTATTAAAACTCAATGTCCTGAAGCCAATAAAATGTTGGTTGAGGTTTTGCAATACAAAGTTTTTGACTTTTTAACGAGCACAGTCTATAAAGGATGAGTTTTCTTTGACTTTTTATTGACTCTATAGAAACACAATAGGGGGTCTATTAAAACTCAACGTCCATTTTCGTAAGGGAGTGATTTACCAGAGGAGCTGTGGCGCCATCTCTTGACTTGTTTTATTATCAGCATGGCGTCGGTACCGAAAGTAGTCAAGACAGCGCAGCGCAGCCCTTGAAAACGTCTATGAAGATACTCTGGATTACGTTTTTTATTAATTTTTGGTGAATATGCGTTAGTTTATGATTTTTAGGTGTTTAGATTATTTTTTATTGATTTGCGGCCTAGCAACGGCAGCCTCCATGGCAACAGCGCGGCGCAGAGATCACCCACTACACTTTGCATATGAGTAGCCTGCGCCTCTTTGGCAGAATGGAATGAACAGCGGCCTCGTAACACTGGATACACTGCCTCTATCCCGACTGGCGAAGGCAGTTGTCTTTTCAAAGCCTCTGTTTGGGGGCGTAACGCCGTGGCTACAGGAGCTAGATACTGTGACCCCGGAACAGCGATGACCACAAGCCAGGCCCATAAAGCCCTCGGCACATAAAATGGAAGGAAAGTAGCGGACCTTTTTCCTGCTCGGATATTTGCGTGTGGGAGCGTACGGTTTTCTCTTTTCTGCTTGTTACTGTTCCAAGATTTTGTTTTACAATATTCATCCGCATTGCGTATTGGAGAGTAGCAACAGTGATTTTTTTCATAATTGGGAGTCACTGATGGGAAGTCTAGGGGGAGCCCCCTTTCCCCTCAGTCTGCCCGCAGGAGTCCTTCCTGGCGGCGGCGTCAGCGTCAGCCATCTGCATCAGCCGGACATGTTGTCTCGAGTAACTGTGTAGCATGGTCCCACTGCTCAGTGTTGCTAATGTACAGCGATTAACTCTGATCGATACGCCTGTGAATTGGGTTTCCCTCGCTGGGGAGAGGAATCAGGAGGAGGAGAAAACTCTAATAGGGAGATCGAGCTTTTGAGTGGGCGGGGTCCTCAGTCCAGGACTGTGTTGGTGCGGCCTGCCGTCTTCGACCGTTCAGCGAGCCAAAGCTGCCTACTTTGGCCTGAGCGGGAAAGTTCACTCTGCCACTGCTCACATGTAAGATTAGGAATTTGTGCAAGGTCTGGGTTTGAAGGGCATGCCCGAACCATATGGTAAAGAGTTGCTGGGCTGCCGCAGTGCCTGCACAGGGGGTTGTACAATGTCGGGTGAATTGCGTGTAGCCACCTGAATGGGGGTATATTTTCTTCCTAGAGAGATCTAGATTGCCTGAATGGAGTTGTAACGTGCGGTACATGGAACGCAGGCTCAAGAAATGCGATCAATGCAGAGGAATTTTCAGCCACAGTAATGAAGCAGTTTTATTTCTATACGACCGATAAAACGATGCCTTCGATAAATACAGAACTTCGGCTGACAAGTGCCTGGAAACTTCCGCTGAGAAGTCTGGTTATGCACAAGTGGCTAATAAGGCGGGGAGGAAGTTAGCCTCCAAGGCTAAGTGTCCACTTAAGACTGGTTCAGCCGCAATACCAGCCAAGGAAGAGCAGCGGGGGCTCGGACTTCAGATCCACCAGTCGGGTTCAGGTATCGATTGGCTCCTAAAGGCACGGAAAGACTCCTCGACGACCTTGCACTTGATCCACAGGATTACCACGCGGAGTGGAGGAGCTCGCACGGAGGTGGCTCGGCGACTTGTACGCGCTGTTCTACAGCCGCGCTTACTCAACTAGGCGCAGTTTCACAGACTGACAGCACAACAATGGGCGAGGCTTGAGGCTATCAACAGAGATGCCATGCGAACCATCACGGCACTTCCTCGTCTCACTCCGATTCCTATCTTACATAAGCACGCTCAGCTCAATACTACCCCGGAGCTTGTAAATCAGCGTGAAGAAGCAAGAAAGCTCAAGTATTTTTACATACATACACTGTAAACGCAAACTAGCCGGAAATGGAGTTTTAATCAAGTAATGTGCCCTGGAAAGTACCTATAGCAAAAAATGTACTCCCTAGGCATGATGTAAAAATGTGGACGAACCTCCATGGTAGTACCGTTGCCCATCCGTGTAGCAAAAGGGAGGATTTAGAACGACCTAACACCATTTGTGAGATGGCGTTCGGTTCCTTGTATACTACCACGTCCACAATAAACTCCCCATCTGGGGTAATCATCTCAAGCGGGCGGTCGCCATGTTAGTCTTGTGTTGCTTCCGTGTATCAGCACTTCAACCGTGGCATAATGCCAATTAGATCGAGTAAGCAGGACGCGACGGTTGCATACAGCTACAAAACCGATACCGTACGTATACCCGTATAGATGCTTCAACCAGCGCGATCGCAGGCAGACAGCGCGGCCGTGTTGTTTCAATCTGTTTATTTTGGCGATAGGTGTTGTCAAACTCTGCTGCTAACGAAGAGACAGTTCTCGCCGTTGCAAACAATTGCAATGTTCATCTGTTTCGCTTGCTTGCGCATATATAGACGATTTAAATTCTCGTGCCAGCGCGCCAACGCACCCGACTGCAGCGACTCAACTTGCCCTGGCGGCACGACTTGCTGCCCGGATGTAAACAACCTCCGTGCTTGCTATCAATGCAGCGCGGCCGGTGACTTGGTGCGGCCGGAGCTTCAAGCGCCTCGCCTTGGGCCATCACTTTTTCTTATTTGCGAAGGACTAGTAGTGCCATTTGGTGGAAAGATTTTTATGTGCCCCTGTCACACGACGAACGGCCGCTAACAGCATTTGGATACGGCGACAGTTGTGGACAGCTCGCTTGTAAGTGGTCTGTCATCAGTCAATGCGTTTGTCAAACGTTTGGATAGGCTTAACTGCGAAATACCCGTGCTGCACACAGCACGTACACGCACGGACAAGGAAAAAAGCGCTCACTCGTTTTATTTTACTTGTTTGTGGGTTTTGGGGTATGCATTCGCATTCTTTTGTAAGCCGGTTTGTAACAGGGCATTCGAGATAAAATCGCTTGTCGCGCGCGGCGTCGTTTCAAAGCAACGTGACGGTTACTTCATGCTGGCGAAAATCAGCGCAGTCAGACGGAAGCGAGAAGGAACGTAGAGAGGTCAGGAAAGAGGGCGCTCATATTTAAAAGAAAGCGTAATGCAAGACGAGAAAAGGAACGCAACCCGCCTGCATTTCTCCGAACTTCAGGACAGAGCCGCACACGGGTACGTTGCCACAAACTCGAGCGTACGACGTCTAAAAGTACCGTATATTTTTTTTTTCATTTTTTATTGTACAGGGCCTAATTCTTGTTAAGTCGTCCGATTCATTCAGTTCAGTTCTATTTGCCCCTAGAAAACGCTGGAATTTGTCGAACGAAGCGGCGGTAACGCGACCACTCGCCGGCAAGAAAATACCAAAATAAAAACTCCGCTGCTCAGCTTTCACCGAAGCTCAGTTCTGTCGAGGGGGCGAGCCTAGCTTTGCCATTGCTAAGGCGTGTCGATGATTCTAGAAGGAAGAAAGGCAAGTGGTGCGCTCGTCGGCGGCGGGCGCGTTGCGGGTTGTGCCCTTTATCTCCGCGAAGTGCGCAGTTATAAAAAAAGAGACTCGCGCCGAAGCAAGTTAGCTACGTTTGGGCGTCGTTCACAGGTAGCCGAATCACCTCCGACAGCGGTGCATCATCTGGCCTGGTAGATGAATATTGTGGGATTCTGTCTCTCATATGTATCGAACTGTTCGTGTTCTTTTCAGTTAACTGCTCTACTTTGTAATATCTATTTGTCAACGCTCCTGATTGTATGTTTTGTATTTGAACTGTTGCTGGCATTTGTATTAGCTACCTCTTACGTTCCTGTCCTCGTGCTTGTACCGTGTTTTGCCTGTCCAAATATAAGTCTTTGTGTTGTTTTCGTTCAAGGCTCTGACTCATTCTTACCGCTCTGGTCGGTAAGAATGAGTATTGAAATGAGTAAGAATTTTACGTGTGGGGCATTTTTTTTTCTTTTTTGCTTTTTCAGACAGATGTTCCTTTGACTCCCTGCCTGCATTCCATGAACGCGGAAGTTGGCCTCCACATCGATGGCCAGCGTGTCTTGACTGCATCATCTTTACTGGGAGGACTGTGTAGTCTGTTTGCATCGTTCTGGGTTTTGAACATTCAATATCCCAAGAAGGCACACAGAGCTCTAACGTTTGTGGAACATGCCATTTTGGACCTTGCCAGCACCAAACCACGTGTGAAGGATTTAGAAATAATTAACTTTTATCGCATGAATATCGCTCACTAATATTTTATTTGTTTTCAATCCTGTAATCATTGGATAGTAGTCAAAAAGAATTCCGTATTATGTTTCTGACTTTTTCTTTTTTCTTTTTTTTTTACTGAAAAGAGGCTATTTGATGGGCCGTTCTGTATGCTGATAATACAGCTATCTTTTAGTGAAGCAATAATTTTAACAAACTAATTTAAGTTGAAACAATTATCTAAATAATGTTGGCAACAGGTGCGAAATGAATCAACTAAAAATTATCCGAAAAACATGAATTTCATGGCTTTTTGTTCTCACTCTAAAGAAGCTGTCGCGATAGCACCCATTCTGTTCTATATCATTGCAATTAACCCGTCAGACTCGGTCACTTTTCTTGGCGCATTTGTGTCTTTATCAAAACGCACTGGTATTTTGTGCAGCATATTTTTTGTTCTTTATATTACTCATTTATCCATAGCCATCTCACTGCTGTCTGTCTCCTGCATCATTTATCTCTTGTGCCTTTACCACCTACAAAGTGCTCGTTACCTTTCAGTATCAAATCTCTGCACAGCTCTCGCTCATTTCACCACCAATTGAAAAATTGTTTTGTTGTTGTAAACCACTGCAACCATTTTTTTCTTCACTTCGTGTACTGAGTACTGATGCGTACGGATAAGTTATGATAAGTACTGACGCGTTCTAGATCCTCTAGTATTATATAATGATTTCACTTACCATGCGGTTGTGTTTCTGCTGATCTGTTTTTCGTGTATTTCCAGTTCTTGCATTAATATTGTTTCTACAATTTGTTCAACTAGCACACTGCTCTCGCTCATTTCACCACCAACTGAAAACTTCTTTTGTTATTGTAAACCACTAGAACCATTTTTTCACTTTGTGTACTGAGTACTGATGCGTACTGATAAGTTCTGATAAGTACCGACGCGTTCTCGATCCGCTAGTATTATATAATGATTTCACTTACCATGCGGTTGTGTTTGTGCCTATCGTTATTTTTCGCGTATTTCCAGTTCTTCTAGTAATATTGTTTCTACGGTTTATTCAACTAGCATCGTATTGCTGTCTTCCATTCCTAACTGGCGTATTATTTAGCAATGTAGCATTTGTGCTTTCTTATAGAAGGTCGCCCTAAGTTTTTATTTCGGAACCTCCTTGTGTACACCATGTACCATGTAAACTTGTCTGCGAACGTTCGTTTGAAATAAACCTGAAATCGACAAAAACCGTGTGAAATCAGTACTCCTGCAGGGAACTAGAAATTCTCCCTTGTGGCCTCGAAAAACTCCTTTCGGAAGGCCTACAAAACTCCCCAAGCTTTGGCAAAACTCCATGCAAAAGAAGTAAATGCTTCCCTTGAACCTCCTAAAAACGCCCCTAAAATACCATAAGTACTTCCCAAGGGAGCCATAATAGGCTCCTATTCAACCGCCTAAAATTCCATAAACATCACTTAAAAACGCCCTTTAAAAGTAAAGAATACTAAATTTTCAACTCCTTAAATTCTCCCGGACATTTCTTAACACTCCCTAAATACCTCCTTTCCATCACCTAAAAACGCCCTGTTTTGAGGAGGTAAACAAAACCTCCCTGTTCCATGTAGTAAAAAAACTCCTACAAGGAGGATCACTAGAGGACAAGCGAAAAAGAACCTCTAGAGAGTATATGGGAGGCAAAAAGTTTAGAGTGTATGGTCGGAGCGCTCCATTCGTATTTCCGTAAGGAGCCTCCCGTGACCTCAACCATAGACGACCTTCCACCACGGCGCTATACAGCAATAACAACCAACAAGACAATGAAGCTTTGTCGCCGTCAACAGCCAGCGCCATCCTCAGATAGCACAGTTCCTGCAGGTTAATGTGTATTGCACGCCGGCGCAGCCCTTCTCCCGCACGGAGGACGGACCGCTTTCGTCAGCTCTCAAAGGCTCGCGCTGTTGTTCCACCGACTCGCCAGACCCGCTGCTACTGTTACTCGAGGCTGTATATGACGCAATCAAAGCTGCAAGTGCACTCCCGAACATCAAAGAGGCGCATATATACACAGACTCGCTCACTGCTGTGAAGCAACTCAAACAAGTGAAAAAAACTTCCCTGATTTGCCAGCACATTCGCAGCCTCCTAATGGCAGCACAGCTAATGGTACGCGTACGTCGGGTACAGGGGCACGGTAACAATTTTTTCAACCAATTAGCGAACAATCTTTCACACTCTCCATCCCCACCTGAATCTGAATCCGTCCCTAGCCCTGTCCACGCTCCCGCCTTTTAGCCATGAAATCTCTTCTAAGAAGGGACACACGTGGCATAATTCCCCCGTGTGTCTGCTCCCTCCTCCCTAATCTTTCCCTGGTGGAGGAAGTTTCTCTGAGGAGGCTTCGGGCTGGGGTGGCTCTCACACCTTCAGTCACCTGGACTTGGAGACCCGCACCAGAAGACCCAGGAACATCTCCCAAGTGTCCGGCTTCGGCGGCTGAAGCTGATGTAAATCATCTCTTGTGGACGTGCACAGGAACCAGAACAGCTCGGAACAGTGCGCTAAGCGTGGTTGGTCTTCGGTGGGATAAACTGGGGGACTTCAACCGGTGGGTGCACGAAGACCGCTACTGCAGGTCGCTGCTGAACTTTTTACACGAGACCGGACTCCATGCCTACCTTTAGTCTTGTGTAGGGTCATCAATTTCCTGACTACCTGTGCTTTTGTACCCGTTCTCTTTATTACACCTAATGTCTTATCTTTTCTTTATATGCCACATGGCAAAAATGCGAATTAAAAAAAGTGTGAATGGAGGCATCTGCTGATTATTATATCGCCGTGTCCTCCTTACACATAATGGCTAAGCTGAAGAGAATTCAAGGCAAGTTTTAGTTATAGGTTGATTCCCTGGTTTGGGGCCCATGAAGGCAACCATGTATTTCGCCTTATCAACGGGGACGTGCCGCCTGCCGTTAGCTTATGTTGTTACCGAGAGGCTCGTTGAGCTGACGACATCCCATTGTACTAAGAATTATTGGTATATTTTCGCGGCGGCGTCATCAGGCAGCATAATTTTCGCTACCAGCGAAACGTCAAGCAAGATTCCATTATATTCTATGAGCGATTCCGAACTACCTACTTGTTGCGGCAGTGTGTTTCCCCTTTCACCCGAGTGCGCAACAGAGTCCTTGCCAGGGCATAGATCGTTGCAATATTACCGCAGTTTGATAATCGCACCTTCAAACATTTTGTGGGATATAAAGGCAGCGTTCTAGGCCGAACAGGCTAGCACTCACTCAATATCTCAACGGTCTTTTAAATACAACAAATGCTGTATCTGCATTACCAGTTTATTCAGGGCAATCATATTGTGATCATAGCGGCAGTTGAAATTGCCATTGTATTTGTAATTTCAATTGTAAGTGCATGTAGAGTATGCGCTCTTTTAACGCAGGAGAGTTTCTAAGCTCCATGACCAGTTCTCGGTGATCCCGAGGCGTGCGCAGACACCGTGGCGCTCAGCCGTGCTTATCAACCGTGTTCTTCAATCAATCGCCCAAAATCGGTATCACCCTAATTGACGCCGGCGCTTCGTTAGGATATCTACATAGAGGAGTGGTCAATTATCTTTTTACAATGTTAGATGCATAACGATCGCTGGGTTGTCTGTCACGTTGGTCAGCAGCCGATCACCTTTCGAAGGTGAGTGACAGTGGAAACGGACCCAGGGGGTTTGCTAGCATGTTGAAGATGAAGGAAAAGAAGCGTTTTTCTCGGCTCAGTGCTCACCGGCCGCCAATTTTACCACGTATTGCGTCTGTTTCCCACGCCTTTTAAATGAAGATTACGTCCATCCGTTGCGTCCGGGGCAATACTAAACAAAGTACTGAAATCCCGAAGTAGAAACGAACTAAAAAAGTGGCCCAAAATTTAGGGGCTAGAATCTCAAAATCAACGCAATGGTTAGTCAATAGATAAAAACGAACAAAAACATCTCCTTGTTGGAAATCAAACCCAGTACGTAGCGTCAAAATACACGAACTATCCAATTTCTTATGGAATATTTCTAGGGCTGCTCACTGCGCCTGTCTGCCAAACGGCAGATGGGGTAAATCTTTAAAGTTGAGTATTTTGAAACATTTAGGTACCTAGCGCATTCTCAAAAACTCATTAGGCAGCACCGCACAGCCAGCGGTTTCGCATCAAGTTAGTTCACACGAGCGTAGATGTCCTATTTTGTTCACATTACCCTCAAATTAAAATATACGGTTTTTGGTATTGTTGGTGACGATCAATGTCAGCTTCTTTGTCAAATGTTAAGAGCCCTTTTTGTCTCCTTCGCCATCAAGCTTTACCTGACACTTTTACCACATGTGGTTAGTATAAAATAGCTCAGAAAGATTACTTCTAACAAGCTAATAAAGCAGGCGATTTCCATTTTGCATCTCTCCTGCTCCGAGAGTAGAGTTCAGAGGAGTGCAATCGTCTTTAAAGGGCACTGAAGTGATTGGTAAACACTGCGGGATCACTAGCGCAAATTGTACTCCGGGGTTCATAGGCCATGTTTCGACCACTCTGAGTGCGTTTACGCGAATTTATTTAGTAGAAAAATTAATTCGAAAATGCTGTCCTTCTCTCTGCATCCTCGCCCATTTTCTGTGGCGTTTTCGCCTGACGTCAGGAGGAGATAACTATGCTTGACTCCGCTAATGCACGGCTCGCCAACCTTCCACCATAGTCAATCGGCCCACGTTTATTCCGCCGCCGCCGACCAGTCTTCGCAATTAGTTCACTTAGTTGAAACTAAGCCACGACACGTTTGTGAATGGAAGAATGTGACTTTCTTTACTTTGTTAATTTGTACACTGTATCAAGCTCCAAATCAAGGTCGCTCTACACAAGCGCTGCACACGCGCCCATGCGACGCTTCGCTGGCTGGTACGCTAGCAAAAAAACATCTGAGGCCACCTGAAGGGCCGAGAAGAATCAGGGAAGTCAATATAGATACTACGGAAAAAACAACCGAAACTTTCGCCGTACAGCGTACAACTAGGAAGCAGAAAGCACTTTTTTGCGCTGGGTGAGCAAGCACAGCGGTCAGCAGCACGACCACACATCAGCGAACGCTTTTCTGTCTAAGAAACGCAATTGCTAGACGTGAGATATAGTGTAAATTCGGCAGACGCTTACTGCACGAGCACTATACAACAGTCATCTAAGCTGCTTAAAATTCTAAAACGAAACAAAAGTGTAAACTGGTTATACATTATATACCTTATATTTCCTTTACCGGCAGCGCTCGTGTCTATGCGGCGCAATCGCAGCCACCGGACTGCTTGCATCTTCTTGAGCGTGTGTGTCCCTTCCTGACTTTTAAAATGTGTCAGTGAATGTACCATTATTGCAGTTAGGGTGGGACTTTAAGCTATTGGGGCTAGTTCTTCATGCAATAAAGAAAAAAAAAATCGCCCGTGGCCGAGTGGTCTGGAGCGCTAGGAATTTCGTTTCCCAAGTCGCAAGTCCGAATCCCCGAGGGTGCATTCTTTTTTTTTTTTTGTTAAGTTGATTTATTTCTTTTCGGCCAATGTTTTCTGTACGGCGTTCACCATTTTTGTGCCGTAAGGTGCACTGCTCCGCGAGCGAGTTCGCAGAACGCGCGCTGACTGACACTGACGCGCTAACGAGTTCTCCTTGGCGTGCTGTTGCCATAAGCACCCACTGCTTGCAGGCAGTGGGCACAAGCCAGAATCAGCAGACCCTTGCACTGTTGAGAACACGCGTTTTACGATACAGGCATGAGTGAGGCAAGCTACAAATATGGGGTAAAAGCGCATGGAGTTTGAGCGTCTGCGGTGACGCGTAGGTCGTTCATCAACTTCGTAGGCCTCGGTTAGTTATCGCTGCGATTCCAAGCCGTCCTGGGAGGCTTATCTTAGGCCTTTTACAGCCGACATGGCAGAAGCGCGGTATGGCGATTATTGGATGGTCATATCGAGAATGACCATCCAACGATAACGTCGTATATCAAGCATGTTGTTTTACAGAACCGGAACCGAAACTTGTTTGACATTTAGTCCAGCGCAACCACCTGAGAGGACACCAGCCATGAAGACAAGCAATGCCCAGACGAAATAGAAACGAGTGGCGCAGCCCTCTCCGAAGGCGAAAGAGACGACACCGAAGACGACGACGGAGGAAATTGGTTCACCGTGGCCCGCGAACGCCGACAACCCGCCCGGCAGTCACTGATGGCAACAACCATGACCACTGGTCCTGCGCGCTCCAGAAACCAGGAACAGGCACGAAAACCCCGACTTCCACCGCTTCCCTTTTCCGATTACAAAGCCGTCTTGCGTCCCCGAGAGGGCCTGAACTTCGGCAAGTGGCAAAGCCACCACGTCGCTCGAGCAGTAGGCCAATCGGCCCGCCTCCTCGCTACCTAATTTCAGGCACTTACGCAGAGAATTCGTGACGATCAGAATATAGCCGTGGCCAGCACGCCAAACGAAGAGCTGGCGGACCGCATCCGGCAAATCAATTCCATTCAACTAGGCGATAAGATTTATCAAGTGACCGCGTACGTGGCAGCCCCCAACAAGTCGTGCAAGGGCGTTGTCACCGGCATCGACAGTGGAACTCATTCCGACGAACTGATGGCCAATTTACGCTTCCCGAGAGTACCCATACTTTACTCACGCATGCTCGGTAAGTCCAAGGCCGCTTTGATCACCTTCGGCGGTCTGGAAGTCCCGAGAGCAATTTATTACTACGAAGGAGAGCGGCGATGTAGGCCCTACCACCCACTATGCCAGATATGCGCAGCCTCTGCCTCAAGACGGGACAGAGAGCGGACGTCTGCCCCACGCCAGAGAAAACCCGATGCATAAGAGGCAGACACGAAAACCCACAGGAGGCACACGACTGCCAACCAAAATGTGTGTTATGTGGAGACGAACACCCGGCCACGGACCCCACCTGCCCAGCCAGACAGCGCAAGCCGTATAACAAGTCGCACCTGCTCCAAAACGCCGGAAATGTCAGCAACTGTAATGACAGCGGCGCCACGACTAACGGCTACCATCGACCCCAAGAGCCAATGCCATCGCAAGTTGCTAAGACGGCTAACGCAGAACGAGGACGATCACCCCGACGATCCGTGAGGAAAAGAGACAAATCCAGAGACAAATACAGAGACAAATCCAGAGACAAATTCAGAGACAAATCCAGAGACAAATCCAGGGACAAGTCCAGGGACAAGTCCAGGTCCAGATCACAAAGCTGCCCCCGCGCGAAGGCATGATGCGAATGAGCGAGCACCAAACGGCCAGGAACTAAAACTCAGCTCACCAACGCAAGCATCGGAGACAGCGAAGACCAGAAGGACTGCTGTCATGGGTGGACCCGAAACGCAAGCGCCGAAGGTAAGCTGGGCTGAGCGGCTTTCCATCCCTCCCACCTCACAAACCCGCAACGTCTCATTTCCCCCACTCCCTACAACACCGACGCGCAACTCACCCACAGATCAGCTCCCTGCTAAGAGCAACTTCGCCACCACTGTGCAGGTACGCGAAATGATCGACGACATAGCCCGCACACTTAGACATGAAATAAGGACATTGGTCGACGAAGTGGCACGCTCGCTAAGACAGGAATTGCATCAACTTAAGGGCGAGCTGCAACAAGATAGACAACAATTCAAAAACGATATGCAACATGACAGCGAGCAACTGAAACAAGAACTTCAACAATACAGGCAGGAGTTTCAGGAAGAACTCAAACATACCCTCCAATCTATGTTTGCGATTCACGCCACAGAACTTAAGCAACAGATACCCGACGAAAAGCAAGCAATCCCCTACGCCAACACCCATAGTCATAGCAGGACGAGCACGCAGGATACACGTGATGATACCCGAGTACACCCATACAGACACCCTCACCCTCAAACTAGCACGCAATAAACTATGGCTAAACATAAAAAGGAAGTGCAGACAGAAGCGATCCGACTCTGGCAGTGGAACTGTCGCAGTTATAGACAGAAACGCGGAAGTCTCACGCAATTCATACAGGCACAAGCACGCATACCGGATATATTGGCCTTACAAGAAACCTACGTGGAACCAAAATTAGCAGGTTACATCAGTTTCGTCTACACAGGCTCCCAAAACACTCCTAATAAAGCGGCGACACCGGTTTCAAAGAAATTAGCGCTAATAGATCACACGCTCAGCATCGAACGTATACCGCACGTGCTGACTGAAATCTTTCCTGCGGATAGAAAAAAGTCCAGCTTCTTTGTACTCAACGTCTATAGTGCGCCCAAAGAACGGACAGACTCTTTTGACCGACTTTTCACATACGCTCTAAAGGAAGCAAAGGGAAGGCTAATTATTTTGGGAGATTTTATTGCAGCCCACCCTACATGGGGCTATCAGACACAAAACCCAAAGGTCCGGCGGCTAGCTCTAACGATTGCACAGCAAGACTTTACCATCCTAACTGACCCCACACAGCCGACAAGGGTGGGCAACAGTGTCAGTCGGGACACGTGCCCGGACCTGACACTCGTCAAAGATCTAAGGTACCAGGGATGGCGCAACCTAGGCGAGACCGTAGGCAGTGACCATAATAATATAGAAAATGAAATTATTGCGGCGCGAACGAAAATAAAAGAGCGCAAAGTAAAAATAACCGACTGGGACAATTTCCGGGAACTGCGCGAGCTCCAACGTGATAACGAGCCAGGCGAGGGTGAAACGAACGGAGTAACTCTTCAGGAATGGGTCCGTCAGCTCCAAACAAACCTAAACGAAACACCCAAAGTCATAGACACGTCCCCGGAGTACCCGCATGTAGACCGGCACTTGATGCACCTCTGGGATGCCCGCAACAACCTGCAAAAACGATGGCAAAGGCAAAAACACAACAGAAAGCTGAAGCAGCGAATAGCCGCAATAACAGAACAAGCAGAAAATTACGCGATGGAACTGACCCGAAGTAATTGGAAAAACTTCTCCGATCGCATGCAGAGATCCCTCGTCACGGCTAAAACGTGGGCGCTGCTTAGAACCCTTATTGATCCCAATCAAACAAAAGCAACGATCAGCAAAACTATTCAAAAGATTCTGAGACAGACACCCTGGGACGAAGCAACTATTATCGAGGAGCTAAAGATCACCTACTTAGGCGCTCGCGCCACACCGTCCTACAAAGACTATCCACACGCGGAGACCACGGAATTAGACAGGGACATAACAGAGCAAGAAATCAGAGCGGCACTCCACCGGATAACACGAAACACTGCGCCGGCGGCAGACGGGATACAATATCGTCTTCTAAAAACTCTCGACGACAGGTCAATAAAGGAACTAACCGCCTATTATCAATACCACTGGCAGGAGGGAACGCTACCACAAGAGTGGCGCCACGCCGATATAACCATGATACCGAAACCGGGCAAGCCACCGTCCCTAAAACAACTGCGGCCAATCTCCCTCACGTCGTGCGTGGGAAAGTTATTTGAGTCTATCGTCTTCGCCAGACTGCAACCATACCTCGACGAACACGCGCCACTGCCGCACACAATGTTTGGGTTTCGACCGGGGTTATCCACACAGGATGTACTAATAGAAATTAAAGAAGTTATTGTTCGAATTAACTACACACAAACGAAAGCCATACTTGCTTTAGATCTTAAGGGCGCTTTCGACAATGTGGCTCACGATCTTATACTCGACAACCTCGCAGGAACCAAGTGTGGCCGAACAACGTACAACTACGTACGAGCATTCCTCAAAGATCGCACAGCCACAATAGGGGTGGGGAACATTCGCTCAGACACCATCCCTCTAGCAGGGAAAGGCAGGCCGCAGGAGTGGGTTCCTCTTCCAATGCTGTTTAACTTAGTAATGAGCCGACTGCCCCCCCCCCCTTCTAGATGCCATTCCGGGAATCAGACACGCGCTGTACGCGGATGATATTACCATCTGGACGACCAGCGGCTCTGATGGAGAAATACAAGACGTGCTACAGGAAGCAGCGAACGCCATCCAACAGTATGCAAGAGAAGTGGGACTAACCTGCAGCCCACAAAAATCAGAACTGCTCATAGTCACAAAAGGCCGCCGGAAAACCGACCCACCGCCGACATTACGGTCACTGTCGAGGGGAGCCAGTTAACAGACCAAGCAGGCTACGGTTGCTAGGCCTGCATGTGCAAACGAACGCGAAGGCCACGTACACCTTGGGACTACTGAAAAAACAAATAATCAAATATTCCACATGATCCGAAGGATAACCAACCGCCGCCGCGGCCTTAAAGAAGCGGACGTACAGGCATCGTGCAGGCTCTGATCATAAGCCGCCTAACCTATCATGTGCCTTGTCACCGACTTAGCCAGGCAGAGACGAAGCAGCTCGACACCCCAATCCGCACCGCCATAAAGGCGGTGACAGGCATCCCTGTCTACGCCTCAACGAACCTGTTATTACGATTGGGCCTACATAATACCACAATGGAATTAATCGAAGCACAAAAAATCAGTCAATTAGAAAGATTGAAACGCACCCTTACAGGAAGACACGTCCTCCGACAATTAGGGTACTCGACGTCTGAACTTGCCCCTCGCGAGCTCAAATACCCCCGGAAGTTAGAGCGAGAATAACAGTATTGCCCATACCCAGAAATATGCATCCAGAACATCATGCCGGCAGGCGTGCCGCGCGGGCTAAGGCCTTGCATTGCATATACGGCAGTAACCCCGACACCCTCTATACGGATGCAGCAGACTATCCAGCCATAAATGCCAAGGTGGCAGCGGTAGCCGACTGGAGGGGTGAGACGATAACGTCAGCCACCATACGCTCCGGGAACAGCAAGGAAGCGGAAGAGTGTGCAATAGCACTCGCTATCAGCACTCGCCCTTCAGGGAACCCAATAAATATTATATCCGACTCACAAGAGGCATGCCGAAATTATGCGCAAGGACGTATCACCCCGACCGCCTATCACATCCTCCAGCGAAACCGACAAATTCCACCAGTCCGTCTAATCTGGACACCTGGGCATGCGTGTTTCCCTGGCAATGAACGCGTTCATGCGGTAGCTGAGGCCTCACCCTCCGGGCGCCAGCGGAAGACCAACCCAAACCAGACAAGACAGACAGTATCCCTCTCACATACACACATATATTACAACACTACAAACTCTCCCGTAGGACACTTCCTCCGCCACACGCGCAACTCACCAGTGAGGAAGCCCCTGCATGGCGCCAACTACAAACTAACACGTTTCCTACCCTCTCGCTCCGGCATACATTCTATCCTACCATGTACCCGGACAGATGCCCATCCTGCGGAGGACACCCGAACCTGTACCACTCGCCCATGAGAATTGCCCAAACACCCGACCCCATTGCCTATACCCAGCCCCTCCTCCTCCGGATGGGAAGCCGCTCTTTCCAGCTCAGCCTTGGACGACCAGCGCGGACTGATCGACCGGGAGAGACAGATCGCAGCAGCAAATGGGGCCCTGGACTAAGGCACCATCCTCTGAGGGCTAAATAGTGTGACTTTATAATAAAGTTTTCTACTACTACTTGTTTGAATGTTAATTTTGGACGTCGTCCAATCACGTTGCATCTCCTCCCGTCATCACAGCCTTTAGTTGGTGCGTCCGCCGCAGACCGGGCATGGCAGTTTTTATTCTTTCTGGATTTATAAAATAATATTTGACATATCAATCGGATAAACGATGAAAAGTGTACTAATTTAAGCCACTGTACGCAGTGCAAGCAAAACCGTGAGCTTGAAAAATTCACTTCAGTGTTCCTATAATGGGTATCACGGAAGCATTCTGGCCTACATACACTGAGAAAAAATGCACGTGTTTTACGTTTAAATTATTTGTTTGCAAATAATACATTATTCTGGTTTTGCTCTTTCGCAGGCAATGCGAAGAGTATATGAACATCAAATTCAAATCATAATGCGTTTATTTTGCCAGTTTTAAGACAAGCTTACGAAATAAATTCGAGGCCTACTAGGACGATATCGATTGAGCCCAGCAGCGGCCTTGAATAGGCGGCCGGTGGGGATGCTTGGCCTTAACTACGCGCAGACAACCACGCGAACCCTAGGCAGGGCACGTTCCACACGCCAAGTTTTTCGGATCTCGTGGCCACACTCTTCGAGCTTGAATAGGTTCAAATGCCTTTATATACATGACACAGCACTTCCGGTGGAAAGTTCACAAATCCCCGATATTTTGGGGCGCTTGTTACGTTGCTTTGGAAGATTACTTACCGCGTGTTTCTTGCAATACTCATCCATGGGGTCAGGATTGCTGGAGCCAAATGCACATTGGCTGAGTCTGAAAGAAATTTTGCCATACGTGCATTGAATTGCCAAGTTATTGTTACCCTAAGATGAGTCGCTAATGTAAGCCTGACCACCTTTATTATAAAATTCAAAGGCACCTAACCGTTTCTTTTGACATCGGTAGTTATTGCTAGAGAAGTGATGAATTGTAGAACAAACACACTGGTAATGTGTGCGGCGCCATCTTGACAACTAGCTATTGAAGACGTTTTAGAGTCCGTCACCGCAATCACGGCACCCATAAAATTTGAGGAATATGCGTCACATCCACCTTGCTAATTCAGTGACTAAGGAACTCAGGTGCTGTGCCCAAGAAGGGATGTTCAATGCCGGCTCAGGCAGTGGCTTCTCAGAAGGAGCGCAAAATTGAGAGCTTCCCCTTACAAAAATGCTTATTTACATTCTGTAGACGTTATGTTGACACTCTACCAACTTTATGGCTATCCTACATACCCTTACATTTATTTGACAGATGTCCGTAAAAAGTCTATTTATTGTACGTGGACACTAGTCTATTGACTGTTGTTTATAGAAAGTCTACTTAATTTACGTTGACACTTGTTTGTTGACGGTTGTATGTAGAAAGCCTATCTAATTTATGTTGACATTTGACTATTGACGAGCTTCTGAAGGATGACCACTGAAAGTATTTTGAGACGCTTTGTCGCAAGTTGAATTTAACGCAAACATCTGATTCCTTCGTTCTGGAGTCCGATTTGAATGAATTCAATTGTTTTTTTTCTAAATATCTGGACACGCACTACAGACTATTTGGGGACAAACAATTGACTTTAACCAAATTACGTTATTTTATTTGAATCCGGTTTTAAACACAAACACACACACACACACGCACACACACACACAAACACAAATACACACATGCACACGCGTTCGCACGAGCACACACACATACAAACACACACACACATGCGCACGCGCACGTGCAAGCGCACGAGCACACACAAAAACACACACACACACAAATACACAAACACACACACACACACAGAAACACAAACACTCACACAAACACACATACACACGTATCTTATTATGTCCCTTTCTCTTTGCATGTATCTTCAATCTTCATTCTTGTGCACTCTAAGAAAAAAAAAACTCCCAAGCATTTCCCCGAGGGTGAACATGGTTAAGTGCGAATGCACGGGGTGATGCTATGAGGGGAGTAAAGTTAAAATCCGTTGGCATTCGCCCGTGAGCGCGCGCGAGCCGACCCATGGAGGTCTGGCAGTTTATCGCTGCATATATAGGGGGTACGCCGCGCCGAGCGCGCCGAGCCAGGTGGCTGAGAGAGGAGGCGAGCGCAAGGGGAGAGGGACAGCGGCGCACGGCAGCTGCAGCCGAGCGAGGGGGAGAGGAGAGAGTGTGACGTCACGGTGGAGAGAGAGGCGCGCGGCAGCTGCTGGGAAGAGGAGGCGCGCTGTGACGTCATACCATGACGTCACGGCGCGAGGAGCGGTGCGGGGAGCGGCGCGCACCCGCGCAGCCACGGCGAGGAGGCGGAGCGAGCGCGGTCACGTGGTGAAGTGACGTCACCGCGCCGTTGCTACCGACGCTCCTCTCCGCTCCACGCCGTTGCTTGGGAGAGGAGGACTGCGGACGCCGCCGCCGCCGCCGCCGCCGGCGGTGGAAGGTTTGGGGTCGCTTATAAAGTGCATTCGCACTTAAAAAAGTAGTAAGAGGGAGCAACTTTCACTGTTCGTACTTCGAGCCGTGCAGTTTCTCTCTCGGAACAACCAGTTCGTCCTTCAGCCGCACGGGTTGGCCCTTCTTGACTTGCTCGCTTTCACTCTTCACGATGATAAACATGGTTAATCCGCGGTTCCGAACAAGCGCCAGCCAGCGGCATCAACCACTCGCAACAGCTCGTCACTGTGTTTTGATTTACGCAAGCTAAGGGACTACATGGTTGAAAGGAACGAATTATGTACGTAAATATTTCGCGACAGACTGCTGGACGCGCCTCTAACAACGGCGATAATCGAAAATCGCCCGCAATGCTAACTTGAGCCGCCCGGCGCAAATGCTTCAGCCGCTCTCGACCAACCGCCACCGGCGCCCCTCCCGCTTTGCCATAACGCAGAGCGCGCGCCGGCGCTCGCGCTTTCTTGCAACCCACTCCAGTTTTCCGTTTTGTTTGGTTAAAGCTTGCAACTATAAAGTAAACCAAAAGATATGCGCAATCGCTCACATCCCAGTGTTTCCGGGTATTGTATTTTGGAAATAATAACACGCAGTTTTTTTAAACGTGCAATGAGGGGCACACCTCACCGCATCATCGGCATCGCGCGGATGGCGGCTATATATAAATGAAGTGCCCTGCGGGTGAATGTGCGTGACAGTGTCGTGCTTGTTTGCGTTTGTGTTTCTACGGCTTTAGTACGTTTCAGAAGTGGGGTTGTGTTGTGTTATGTTATATTTCAGAAAGTGGCGTGTGTGAACGCATGGCTCCGAAAAATGTGAACGTTTATCCCTTCAAGAACCCGATTAACGTAACGTGTACGTTCCTGTTACCTTGTTTTTATTTTTGCTGCCACTACACGATCTTTTAGTGAGGAATAATGACGACCTGCAATTAAGCTGTATGGCTGGCACGGTCTACGAATGGTCGGCTTTTCCCACTGCATCACATTTTGAATGTCCTGTCAAAAACACTTCGGTTAGCAACACCGATTGAGTATAAAGTCTGCATGAAACTTTGTGTAGAAAGTTTACAGAAACGTTTCAATTCAAACACGGTGGCCAATGGCTGACAAAAAGTTGGTAGGCTGTTGCTAGAAAGTCTATAGACCGTAAGTAGACAGTCTACTCAATTTTGGTAGCTTTTGTCGACTTTTGTCAACAAACATTGAATTCAATGTTGGTAACAATTTTTATAAAGGTCGGTGGGTTGTGATGCCCGGGCACGTTAAATACCCCCACGTGGTCCAAATTATTCCGGAGCCATCAGCTACGGCGTGCTTCATATCCCGGGTTAGATTCGGCGCGTTAAACTTCCATAAACAACAGAACAAATGTCCCGTTGAAAGCAGCGCGCCCATTCTATGCCTAAAAATGTTGTTGCGCCTAGAGTATCGTGTGGCCAGTGCTGCGCTTTTGTCCTCTGTTTATGAGTGTAATTTTTCAATTCGCGATGTTTTTTTACTTTCCCTCGGTTACTATGACGGAGGCTTGACAAATCACCATTGCTAGGTCTTACATACCCGCTAATAACAACAACGTGTTCTGCTGCTTGTGCAACTGCTAATTTTATAATTTTCAGAGCGAAATGTCTCTCGTAGAAATAAATACATGTCTGTAATACTCGTTTCCGAGTGGTAACAGTGGAACAGCTTCATCGAGTGGAACAGCTTCATCGTTATCGTTTTCAAGTTGAAAAAATTCTTCTTAGTAACAAACCTTGCAGACCCCGTATTATTATATATTTTATATGTTCAAACTATATGTTCTTATTATATGTTCAAACATTTCTTCGGTTGATTTTGTCTTTCCTCCACTTCCTTTTTCAAAACTTGAAGTGATGATTGGTTGCTTTACTGTTCCTCTGGCTAATTCATACAGTAATGTGAATAAGCTTTTATGAATTTTTGAACAAAGTTGTTCCCAAAATTTTTTTTTTTGCTGTGGCTAAGTTATCATTGTAAGCTTTGTGTCCATTATAGTACTCACGCCTAAATTGTTGCCTGATTTCTCCTCGCGTTTTTTCATAGCTCCTTCTTAGTGCTCTTACTCGCTTTCTCTCGGTTTCAAGTTCAACTGTCAACCACGGTTTTGGTTGCTTGTGGGATGGTTTAACTTCTTTGCTATATTTACTTACTAATTTTTCTATTTTATCATACAATGTGCTTACAAATTTTTTATTTCTTCCGTTGTTTTAATCCCGTTTCTCGCGGATTGGAACCAAGTGCTCTTTTTTGAATCTTCTAGGATATGTTCCTCACATTTCAGGGTGAGACGCTACTTGGGATTGTAACGATATCGAATAAAATTAAACTAATAAATTTGTTGTCGCCGCTCTTGTAATCCTCCAGTACTTCCAATTAAATAATTTCTGGTTAAAACGCTTGCCTAAAGTTGATCCAACTCCCATCTATACTGTTTTCGAATGTCGGAAGGGAGTTAGGATTATCTATAACAGAAAGGCCGTGCCTAAGGGGAAGTTCAATAAATCGCCACCACTTGGATCGGGTATATCTCCACCCGATACTGTGCGTTTGGCATTGTAGTCACCCAGTAGTATTACGTGGTCTGTAGAAAAATCTTTAAAGAGGAGTTCAAATCTGTTTAACGTGTTTTCAAAATCGTCTCTAGGAGGCGCGTAGCAATCAAATATTATGAATTCCTTTTCCTCCCAGTTTACCTTTGCCGCAATAATTTTTTGCTTCAATATGGGTGAGAATATTTTTACATCTGGAGAATGATTTACTAGAGCGACTTTCGGTTTATGTCTGTGTGTTATGACTTGATGTCAGATGGAAAAACCTATAACATTTCTTTCACATGATAAGGTTCCGGTATTGCTTTGATGTGATTATGATTTTCGTTATGGTAGAAGCTTAACGCCTCGTTCCCTTTATCATCATCATCATCATCACCAGCCTATCTACGCCCACTGCAGGGCAAAGGCCTCTCCCATTATTCTCCAATTATCTCGGTCCTGTGCCAACTGTGACCAATTTATCCCCGCAAACTTCTTGATCTCATCTGCCCGTCTAAATTTCTGCCGCCCCCTGCAACGCTTGCCTTCTCTAGGGATCCACTCTGTTACCCCTAATCACCAGCGGTTATCTTGCCTTCGCATTACATGCCCTGCCCACGTCCATTTCTTCTTCTTAATTTTTACTAATATGTCTTTAACACCAGTTTGCTGTCTGACCCACTCCGCTCTCTTCTTGTCCCTTAATGTTACACCTATCATTTTCCGCTCCATTGCCCGCTGAGTCGTTCTAAATTTAAGTTGAACCCTCTTAGTGAGCCTCCAAGTTTCTGCCCCGTAGTTGAGTACCGGTAAGATGCAGCTGTCATACACTTTCTTCTTCAGCGACAATGGTAGGCTGCTATTCATTATCTGAGAATGTCTGCCATATGCAGCCCACTCCATTCTGATCCTTCTAATTATCTCTGCCTCGTGGTTGGGATCTGGGGTCACAACTTGGCCTAAGTAGATATATTCGCTTACCTCTTCCACTGCCTCGCCACCTATCTCAAACTACTGCGCTGTACAGACTGTACAGACAGACGACTGACAGTAAGCTGATCGGCCTATAATTTTTCAAGTCCTTCATGTCGCCTTTCTTATGGATTAGGATGATGTTCGCGTTCTTCCAAGATTCCAGTACCATTGCGGTCATTAGGCATTGCGTATACAGGTTTGCCAGTTTTTCAAGTACAATTTCTCCGCCATCCTTCAAAAGGTCTGCTGTTATCTGATCCTCACCATGTGCTTTGCCCCCTTTCATTTCTTTCAAAGCCTTCCTTACTTCTTCGGTCGTTACTGGTGGGATGTCTATCTCCTCTGAACTACTGTCTGTTCGGCATTATCCTGTATGTCCCGGCTACTGTACAGATCCCTATAGAACTCCTCGGCCACTGTGACTATTTTATCCCTATTTGTGATGACATTGCCTTGCTTATCCTTAAGTGCATACATCTGATTTTTCCCCACGCCAAGACGTCTCTTCACTGCTTTCAGACTACCTCCATTCTTTACAGCGTATTCGATCCTCTCCATATTATACTTCCGTATGTCAGCCGTCTTGCGCTTATTGATTAACTTCGAGAGCACGGCTAGTTCTATTCTGTCAGCTGCGGTAGAGATTCTCATGGTTTGCCGTTTCCTGATTAGATCTTTCGTCTCCTGTGAAAGTTTACCAGTATCCTGTCTAGCCATAGTGCCCCCGACTTCTACTGCACACTCCGTGATAACGCGTGTAAGGTTGTCGCTGGCTTCCGGTGTCGTAAGCTCGGCTTCCTCGTTAAGGGCGGAATATCGGTTCTGCAGCGCGATCCTGAATTCTTCTACTTTACGTCTTACTGTTAGCTCATTTATCGGCTTCTTTCGTATTAGCTTGTTGCGGTCCCTCTTCAAATCTAGCCTAATTCGAGATCTTACCATACGGTGGTCACTACACCTTACCCTTCCGAGCACTTCCACATCCTGCACGACGCCAGGATTATCGCATAATATGAAGTCTATTTCATTTTTGTGCTCCCCATTCGGGCTCCTCCAGGTCCACTTCCGACTTTCCCGTTTACAGAAGAAGGTATTCATTATGCGTAGGTTATTCCGTTCTGCAAACTCAACTAGTAGGTCCCCCCTGCTATTTCTACTGCCCAGACCATAGTTCCCAACTGCCTTGTCTCCAGCCTGATTCTTGCCTACTTTAGCATTGAAGTCCCCCATAACTACGGTATACTGTGTTTTTACTTTAGCCATTGCCGATTCCACATCTTCATAGAAGCGTTACTTGGTCGTCGTGGCTGGAAGTGGGAGCGTAGCCCTGCACCACCTTTATCACACATTGCCAAACTAACTTGGGTGATTTGTAGTGAAGAGCGTGGCGGTGAGAGTTTTCACTGGTCCGAGTACTGCTTCGCGATACTGTTATGTATGTGTGTGTTGTGAGTGTTGTAGTAATGAGAGTGTAATTTCGTTGACCTATCCATAGCAACTCACAATTTTAGAGAGTCCGCTTCATTCTACTTAACGCCACACTGAAAATCACAAAGCATTCCTCTACTTCCCGCTTTTGTTGTGGAATCTGAGCTCCACCGGTCGGTTGAATTCAATCGGAAGAGAATCACTTCTTGTTCTTGTCGCTGCCTGTGAATCTACGTCGGGCTTGTGTTCTCCATCATTGAGTGTCTTATGTTAACATTCTGAACCATCCTTGGCTCTCTTCCGCACTGATGGAACAACGAGGTTTGTGTAGACTAACGCAGTTCTGGTAGTAGTGGTTTTCCCGCATTTCTCACATCCTGGTCTCCTGGTGATGTCCGAGTGTTTTTAGGAGTGGCCGTAGCTCGCCCAACGCTTGCATCTTGGGAAGAAAACATTGTTGAAGTACCTGCATCGTGTCCACCCGATGTAAAGTCTTTCAAAACGATGCTCTGATACGTTGGCAGTTTTGGTAACAGAACGGCTGTTGTGGCATTCTTTCCCTTCCAATGGTTGAAAACTTGGACGTCGTCGGGGTCACCAGATAGTTGATTCTGGTTTACTAAGATCGTCGCAATGTCTTCGACTGAAATGCCATCTTGGATAATTACCTTAACCTGGGGAAGTTTCGTCTTGAGTTCCCTTGTTTGTATTTGGTTGGTTGCTGGATTTTTCGCGATTTCTTCGGACACTTCCTGCAGTCCACCCTTTGAAGTCAAGGTCAGTACGACACCTGCTCTTCCTTGTCGAAGGGAGACTTCTGTTGGGCCGATTTTTCCTAGGTCAATAGGGTTTTTGGAATATTTCAACTATCTTTGCTCATTTTACTGTGGGTGACATCACCACTAGCGCAGCGCGAGGTGGCGGCTGGTTGGTTCTTGTTTGTGCTGGCTCTTTGTCGCTCGTTGGTTCTGTTGCTTCACTTCCTTGAACGGTTCTTGCATAACTGGGACCTCCTCGGTTGTGTTTGCCGATAGCCTCTTCCATGCGGGCGATCTCCCCACTCAATCGTTAGACGTCGTAAGATGCTTTTAATGTGAGCTCTTTCATTTGAATGAACTCTTTGAGCAGTGTGTCGACTCCTTGCTTCAGACCTTTCACATTTTTAGTAAACGTCGTGATTTATACGAGCGCACTCTGAAACGCTCATCACAGCTGGATATATTTGTCAGCAGGTCACTGCTGTCAGTACAGATCGGAATGTCCGATGTTTGTTCTGTGGCGGGTAGAGCGGGGAAATCTCTAGCTATATCAGTTCTATCCTGTGATTTTGCTTCGTGGAGACTTCGTTAGTGGTCTTCAATGCCTTTTATTGTCTCAACTCTTTTGCGTGAATTACTCATGTTCCAAAGTTCAGGGGGAGCATTTGAGCCCGCGTCGCTCAGCTGTGAGCCATCATTTTGCCTCCTGTCGCATTCTGTGATGAGGCTTTTTCATTGCACTGGTGGAAGTTGGCTTGGTTTGGCTTTTTTGTTGGGTCTGCAGATTGTTTCTTTCTGCGTTGTCTTTTTTCATCGTTTCACTACTACTGGGGAGCTCCCAATTTTTTACGCATGTTTCTGCCTTTTCAGTCTCCACGAGTCTCCTCCTCAAGCCCTACACTTCCGTACTCGGCCTCACCAAGGCGAAACCGATGTTGTAGCGTGTGGAGTAGGACTTTATTAGTTTTTTTTCTGTTCTGATAGCTGTTACGATTTCCCGCTCGGTTTCGTTTTCCCCTTCTGGGGACTTTCGTCTAAATTCAGAGCCCAACCGGCTCTTCTCCGGCAACCATGTGTTTGTTTATATCCTTCATAATGGCTGCGCCGAGGGTCCAGTCGCCCGAGAATGGTAAGACGGGTTTTATTTCGCTATTGCGACTCGTTTGGCAGATACTGACTCGTCGATGTCACCGAAGATGTTCGTGAGTTGGCTAGAACCTAACATACGATCCTCCCGGCAGTTGTTTTCTTGTTTGGAGGTCTTGAAAACTTGAAGCGGTGGGTTAGGCTTATCCGATTGCTCTTGCTTCCGAAGCTTTTTCCGGAGCCTTGAGTCGTTTTCAAGTGATGTCCTTGCGTGAAGAGGTACTCCGGATGTTCTGCTGGCCTTTGCTGCATGAGGGAAATCGTACGGACGATATGTTCGAAATGAAATATGTTTAATGCAGGAGCTTGCGCGCACAACTGCTGGCGAGTTGGATATATACTGGCGAAAGACAGGATACTGGTGAACGTTCCCAGTAGACGATACGATTTAATTAGGAAACGGAAAAGCACGACAATCTCCACCCCAGCTGACAGAATGGAACTTGCAGAGCTTTCGAAATAATCAAATAAGTTTCAGACAGCTGACATACGGAAATATATTGAGAGGATGAAATATGCTGGAAAGAACGGAGAAGCGGAAAACGGTCTAGGCGTGGGGAGAAATCAGATGAATGCAGTTAAAGACAAGCAAGGCAATGTAATTACAAATAGGGATAAAATAGTCACAGTAGCTGAGGAGTTCTATAAAGATCTGTACAGTAGTCAGGACAGCCAGGTAATGCCGAAAGAGAAAGTAGTTCAGAGAAGGTGGACATCCCACCACTAACGACAGAAGAAGTAAGGAAGGCTTTGAAAGAAATAAAAGGGGGCAAAGCACCTGGTGAAGATCAGATGACCGCGGATCTCTTGAATGATGGCGGGCAAATCGTACTAGTAAAGCTGGCAAACTTGTACGCGCAATGCCTAATGACCGCGAGTGTACCGGAATCTTGGAAGAACGCGAACATCATTCCAATTCATAAGAAGGATGATATGAAGGACTTAAAAAATTACAGGCTATCAGCCTATTGTGAGTCGTCTACGAGGTACTTACCAAGGTAATCATTAACAGAATTTCTGCTACCTTAGATTTCAGCCAACCTTAAGAATAAGCAGGGTTTTGTGCAGGCTAATAAACAATGAACCTTATTGGCACGATAAATGAGGTGATAGAGACGGGCGGGGAGTATACTGAACCACTATATATAGGGCCCTTTATAGACTATGAGAAAACATTTGACTCGGTCGAAACCTCAGCAGTCCTTCAGGCTTTATGGAATCAGGGTGTAGACGACAAATTTTTAAAATATAGAGGATA